>VYZM01013462.1:45395-57530 GCA_013398915.1 Dromas ardeola | reverse complement strand
GTGCCGGTCGCGCCGCCCCGTCCCCTTTTCACCGCCCGGCGCGGGGGCGCGGCGGGACGGGACGGGACGGGACGGGACGGGACAGGGGTCCCCTCCCCTCTCCCCGTGCCCTCCTCTGCGGCAGCCCCCGCTGCCCGCGGCACTGCGGCCCCTGGGATGGAAAGGTTCTG
This sequence comes from Dromas ardeola, assembly GCA_013398915.1. Lineage (NCBI taxonomy): Eukaryota > Metazoa > Chordata > Aves > Charadriiformes > Dromadidae > Dromas > Dromas ardeola. The sequence continues at coordinate 57,360 of VYZM01013462.1, read as the reverse complement.
CGAAGCGAAAGCTCCCGATTGAACTTTGACTGGAATATGCTGCAGCCCAGGTTTATCCTGGGAGAGGGACTAAAGTTCTTCTTGTGAGCATGAGGGGTAGCACCTAAAAAAACCCATAAATAATCCACTGGAAGCATAAGAAATCTATTAAATGAGAGGTTTTAGTTTTATCTCTTATACTTTCCTACAGCTGTGCTATTAGGACACTTTGTAAAAACAAGCGTAAGTCCATACCTGAATATTAACTAACTACAGTCACCCAGTCAGTCAGTCAGACTCCATTTTCTCAGACGGAAACTATTTTCCAGGTGGCCTGACTCTGTTAAATATTCACTTGATTTAGCCCATGCTAACACTGAGCCACAGAGAAGGCATTAAATGGCCATGCAGGAATGTCCACGGCTAGATAATGCGATATAACAAGTGGCCCAGGAAGGTCCGATATGAAATTCCACCATCTGTACAGTCTCATTGCAAAAGATTAGTTACTCCTACAAGCCAGATAAGAAAAAGATGAAAAGGAAACAGTAAATGTGGCAGGATCTCAGGAAGAGGTAAAATTAGCATCCCCAGTGCTAATTCATTTCTTAAGGAGTCTTTGACCAATTTCTCTTCAGCATTTCTTGACAACACCACAAGAGGTATGTAGTTCAGTATGGGTATTCCGCTCAAGATTTTGTACCATCTTCATCACTATGGGTCTTTGCACTGAATACAGAAACTGCTCAAAGGCATTGCGAGACATAGAGTTGACTTTCATATGCCTTCAGGTGCTCAAGAAATTAATTCTGTTATATATGAACATAAAATGTTTATATTGCTTTTTAAAAATGTTTTAATAAAATGTTTATTATTACAGTTCCATTAGTTGGTGAAAAATCTTTAACGTGGTCAGTTTACTGGATCGCTGTGCACTTCAAACTGTCAGTCTTTTTTTTCTCCTTTAATTCCTTATCCTGGGACAGTACTACTCTTGTTTGAATTTCCACTGATACAACTTTGATTGAAACTGGGGGTTTTAGTTTTTCTATGCCATAGTCACCCAAAAAAATCAGGTCAGAGTACCCTGTTGTTCACATCTTTATCAAACTCCTTTGGGACTGAATTCTGAGGTGTAATTGTGTTCCGATGGTAATTTTTGTGTGGAAGTTTGAGAAAAAAAATTTTGTTGGTCTCTTTCTATTACAGCATCGTGGAAGGAAAGGAGTTGCTTTATGTATCACATTTTAACAAATCCGTTTAATATACAACCAGAAACTCGTAGTTGTCAAAGCATTAATATAGCATAATCATCATTGACGTATCATCTGTTCTTTATTAGAGGCCTAAAGAATTTAATTGGCAGGAGACTGTTATCATTTTACATTCTTTTGCATTTTACAGTTTCTCTTCTTTTGCCTTTTTACAAGATTAAGCTCTTCATCAGTTTCTTGACAGATCAAGCCTGAGCTAGTTCCTTTGATTCTCAGATCTTCTCAGAAGACTCCCAGATCTTCATGTCAAGATGATTTAGGAATGATGATTTCCATGCTCTAGAAGTCCCTGGTACATCGCCTTATATTATCCATCTTAGCACTAAATCGTATGATTAATATCCCCAGTGAAGAATAAAAGCTCATGGCAAAGACAAACCAGAGGTCCGCAGGTATGGAATTTCATAACCAACGGCTAAAAGGTGATGGTTTTCACGGTTTCACACCTGAGTGAACACACAATGTTGGGAGGCTCTGAAGGTGACATTCATGAAGCTGTGTATCTTCTGAAGCACCGAGCTTCTGCTGGCCAGGCAGTTATCAGCCATGCGGGGAAAAGTCCTTGCTGTCCTTGGAATGGGCTGATCACTGCTGCATTGCCATCTTCCAACCATCTGTTTTTTCTCTTAGGATTTTAGACCTTTTCATAGCAGTGCTTTTTTCCTTTTGAATCCTTGATCTGGTAACTATCCACATCTCAAAACTCCCCGCTGCCATTTTGCCTTTCTTATCTCACATGACTCTGTGTACTTTCTCACGATGGAGCATTTGTTTCAGAAGTTTCTTGGAGCTGGTGCTATCACAACTAGGTCTTGGATTGCAGACAGCTGAAACCAGCAGGAGAAGGGGTAGACTACCCAGACTGGGCAGTGCTAATGAGGGGCTACAGCCCCTTTTCTCCAGACAAACCTGTGAATGCTCTTTCGGGATACTGTCTCAGGTTTGAAGCCACATTTGGCTTCAACACCAATAAAGAACACCAATAAGTGGTGTTTTCTGTTACCCTTCCCCTTCTTTACAAAGGCAAAATAGCTTTAGAACAGGCTTGTACAGGTACCTCGGGATGCATTATGCCAGGTAGGAGCAATCGAAATACAGGGCATATGGGCAGATCTGTTGTCACCCAGGTTCTTCTAGTATGTGCTGGAGATGAAGGGTGGCACTAAGGGTGCAGAAATCTAAAAATATCTCCGTAAAGACGTTTTATGATCTGTCGGTGCTGTTGTGAAGTATTTGGTGCATAAAAGCTATTGGTCTCACTGTCAGTCAGTTCAGTGCTGAACTTCCTCCAAAAATCATGTTAAGCATTCAGTGTTAGAAGATGCCAGATGATATCAACATTTGTGCTTTTTTTAACCAGGGTGAAATGGGTATACAGGGCCAAATTCTGCCTGTTCTCATAAGCTGTGCCACTGGAACTGTTTGGGTAAGTGGGGAGGTGGGATTGGGCTCCTTGCGCGTACGTGAAGCCATAAACGATGAAATGGCTTCAGTGTCTGAAGAATAACCTTACTAGAAAAATACTTACTAAAAATAATTCTTACCAGAATAAAATCATAAAACGTGTTTACATCTAAGTAAGAAAACTGTTACAGAATCTCACGAAATCATTCTAGTGAATAAATGTTCATGATACAGCCTGTGATATACGGACTGACAATTCGATGAAAGAGAAGTGATATTCCTTTGCACGTCATTCTGGAAAGCAAAATGTCGTGGACATCCTGTAAGACGTGAGGATTCAGAAGTGCCTGACCCGCTAGGGAGAGCAGCAACGCCGATGATCGAAGAGCGGTTACCAACAGGGGCAACAAGCACGGTGAGATTGGCCTTGGAAAATGCAAACTAATATATCCTAGAGGAGACCGGTACTTAGTGGCAGGAAGAAGCCTGCCAAGCAGTGCGTCTGAAGGATACGTGGGTGATAGCAGATAGCTAATTAGGCAGCGCTTTGCAATACTATTTGGCAAGGAAGAGCAGTCTGCTTGAAGCATGAATTTTCCTCTTTCCTTACTGTTTTGGTTTGGGCATGCTTTAAGTGTTACATCTGTTCCCTGGCAGAAGCACGATGATTTTAATAGAGTTTCTGGTGTGTTTTTTTTTTTTTTGTCTGAGTTTACACTTGCAATTACGAAGTGACTATTTCCAATTAGTCTGTAACAGAGAGAAAAACGACACTGGGATTCTTCACGGCTTCTCAAGGAAACTGAGTCCTTTTGCAGTCCCCAGTCCATGGCTATGGTCCCCAGTCCATGTAGCTCTGGCTACAAGAACAAGTGGCAGCACTGGCACAGAGAGCAAGATCAGGTAGTTAGGAGCTTTACCATAAAAATATGGGTAGCAAGAGTAGCTTCAAAAAAGCGGTATTAGTTCAGTGTTCACAAGTGTGCTTTTCTTAGCCACCTGAATGAGATTTTCATGTCATGACATGACTCACGGAGAGGTACTATAGCTGCCAAAGTACCTGTGTTTATTTACCTTGGGGAAAACTAGAATTCCTGTGATGCCACCATAGCGTCCTGCTGTTATATCAGTGTGCTTTTGACGTAGTAGCTATTTATTACTGGTATTTTCTTGTCTGGTGATATGCTGAAGAGCTCCTCCCACGGACAAGATGCCTGCTGGGTGAGATCCTTGTAAATACAAAATAAAAAGATTTATGTTAAAGCCTGATTTTGTGATGCTTTGTCATGCTGAGTGATCTCTTGCACCATAAATTCAATTCCATTGGATTCAATAGAACTGTTAATAGGAAAAGGAGCTATTCAGTGGTGAGGAAAGGTACCAAAATCCAATTGAAATTATTTTTATGTAAAACCGAATTATATCTTTATTCTAAATTGAATAAAATGGAACAGAAGTCACAGGTTTACACTGTCCTGGTGCTGTGCAGCCTGGATGTGGTGCAAGACCAGGCTGGATGGGAAAAGAAGACGGACTTGGAGGAAGAAGGAATTTCCCCTGGATCTTCCCATTGACTCTGGGAAGGGAATGTGTCAACGTTTCAAAACACAACTCACTTCCAGCTGCAAGTCTCTTCAGGGAAAATTAACAGATTATGAAATACCACCTGGCCTGGGCCCCTTTGCAAACCCTGGATCCAAGAGGAAATATTGGATAAACCGCTTCTGCACTGTCGGCGAGACTGAGGGACGCGGGCTGAGCAGACCGGAGCGGCATTCAGGTGGGATTGGAACCAGCTTGCGGAGCGGAGCGGAGCAGGGGACATCTTCGTCTGCAGCAAGTGTGATCCTAAGGCAGAACCCAGCCTGCTGTTTCTTGGAATGTACTTCGCCAACAACAGTAGCACGAGTGCTATTTTTTTCACACTGAGGTTATTTTAGGAACTCAGGTATACAATCTCTATTATAGATCAGCTACTTTACTATTAATAGCAACGATCAGAGCTCCTTTGGATTAATGATTTACTTCTAATGTGTTTTTTAACCTTAAAATAAAGCACAAGATTTAATTTTAGCCGTAGCTTCCCCATAGCTACAGAGGATAATATGATACATGCCTTGAGCAAGTCTCTCAAGGAAAATTCAATGCACTTTCCAGTTACCCCACAGAAAATTATTATGTGCTGAATATCAGGTATGTTTCAACACGAGTATATCCAATAGCGTGCAGGCTCGATAGCTGGGAAAGACTACCAAAATACCATCTCAGAGGAATTAAAAAAGAAGTAGGTGTTTAGGCTTTTCATTTCAGGGAGAAATGGGAAGACAAGACAAGGTTAAACATCGCCAAATTTTATGCTTGATCTTAAAAAGTTTTGAATATGTTACTACTAATTCTCAATTTCCGCTTCTTGTATTAGGAGCTGAAGGTATTAAGTATTTCACGTATGGGGATCTATGTAATGTGCATATTGACAGCAGTTAAGTGTGTTTAGCAAGTCATCATTCATGTAATACTTACCTACACTTATCAACATGGATTTCCATAGAGGAGGGAGATTTCCAACATCTGCAGTAGCAACAATCTATTCGGCTTTTCACTTGGTTGGGATAATTTTGTATCTCCTTCGCTTCTTTGAAACACTTTTTCTTTTCCTATCTTATCTTAAACAAATGCTATTATACTAATTGTGGATTAGCCAACCCAAAACAAAATAAATCAAGGGTAAATTAGGGAGTCCTGTAGCATAGCACAAACACCTCTCTGTCTAATTTTATCACAACACTGGAGGCTTCCAGTTCACGAATGCTGATGCAGGATAGTGGTGTAAGAGAGAAGACAGGGATGCATATGATAGACCACAATACACCATGTAATATTATTTTTATATGTAAATCAATGGACAGTAGACTTTTTAGTAATATTGTAAGTGCAGCTTTATAGAATGAACATCTGTCATTGCTGATTATATTAACATTATTATGTACACAGTCTGATATGTAGAGGTGATCAATTTGTTGCCTGTAATGTGTATGTATCAACAAATATCTACCAGTAGTCCCTTGCTTCCTACCAGTGCTTGGCACAAGGTTAGTGGGGAGAAGGAATATTTGGTCACAAGCGAGCTTTATGCTTTCTGGGTCCCTGGGTCGGGAATTGGGAAACCCCATGGATAATTGCCACAGCTGAAGCGCCTAGCAGAAAAACCGAGGTCCAATAAAAAGGTAGGTATTCCACACGCGCCAGCTGATCCACACCTGCACGTCTATCTTATCTCTGCCGTGCTTCCAGGTTTTGACAGATATTGCCATCACATGTAGAGGACACGGTGACCACGCACTCTCTGTGGGCTGGTTAAAGAACGCCACGGGGCACAGAGTGTTATCCTGGGGTCACTGAAACCTGTGTCCTTGCCGAGGTGAATGGTTAGGGCATTTCTATAATACAACAACATTAGAGCACCAGAAGATTTTCCAAGCCTTGGGGTCCGGATCCGTGGACTTTTTTACAGCTTCCTTGAACTGCTCACATGGAGTGTGCTGTCCTCAAGCAAGCATCACTCTTACCTGCTGTAAAGGTCGGGAAAGACTTATTTAAAGGAAACAGCCTGCATGCAAACGACACACCACACTGGCATCATTGCCTTAATCAGGGCAATAATTTGTCAGTCTGCCTGTCTTCTCTGATACTCTCAGATATGAAGAATCTTGCTTAGTTCTCCTGTGATGGTAAAATCTTAAACATTCTTACTATGATTTTCTTTGAAAAATGCCTGTTGCGCTATTCATTAAATTATATATCTTGCCTGTATGCAATAAAGCATTAATCAACGTGATAGTGAACATGAGAATTACAGGCAGTTTTCCTGGAGTTTCCTATAGTAAGGACTGCTGAATACTTTCCTTTTTTTTTTTTTGGGGGGGGGGACAATTTTCATGTACTTTTCAAGTAACTGGTCTTCACAGGTTCATGAGGGGAAAGTCCTGCTTAACTAATTTAATTTCCCTTTATCACAAGGTCACCCATCTAGTTGACCAAGGGAAGCCAGTAGATGTGGTGTTCTTCTATTTTAGCAAAGCTTTTTATACTGTCTCTCACAGTATCCTTCTGGATAAACTGTCCAGTACACAGCTAGACAAGTCCATAATACGTTGGGTGAACAATTGGCTGATGGGTCAGGAGTTATAGTAAATGGGGTTACATCAGGCTGGCAACCAGTCACCAGTGGCGTTTCCCAGGGCTCAATTTTCGGGCTTTTTAGGGCTTTGATGTTTTTGTAAATGACCTGGATGCAGGAATCAAACATACATTAAGTAAGTTTGCTGATGATACTAAACTAGGAGGAGCTGTGGACTGCCTTGAGGGTAGAGAGGCCTTACTGAGGGATAGACTAGAGAGCTGGGCAATCACCAATGGTATGCAATTTAACAAGAGCAAGTGCAGGATTGTCCACCTGTGGCGGGGTCATNCAACAGTGTGCCCTGGCAGCCAAAAGGGACAACCAGGTCCTGGGGTGCATCAAGCCCAGCATAGCTAGCCAGTCAAGGGAGGTGATTGTCCCACTCTACACCGCTCTGGTGCGGCCCCACCTCAAGTACTGAGTGCAGTTTTGGGCACCTCAGTATAAGAAGGACATCAGATTATTAGAGTGTGTCCAGAGGAGGGCGGCCAAGGTGGTGAAAGGCCTTGAGCGCAAAGCTTATGAGGAGCGGCTGAGGTCACTTGGTTTGTTCAGCTTGGAGAAGAGAAGGCTGAGGGGTGACCTCACGGCAGCCTGCAGCTTTCTCACAGGGGGCAGCAGAGGGGGAGATGCTGATCTCTTATCTGGCGACCAGCAACAGGACACGACGAAATGGTATGAAGCTGTGTCAGGGGAAGTTCAGATTGGACATTAGGAAAAGGCTCTTCACTGGGAGGATGGTCAAAGTTCAGCCTGGTAAAAGGGGTAACATGGTGGTAAATTGGGAGAAAGATCTGGAAAATGGAATTACAGGCCATTTGAATGTATTAAAGTAATTTGGGTGGAATCCAAATTAAAATCCAGGAAATCAGAGGGGACTTGGAAATTGTAAGGAGAGGAAGAGGACTGACATGCGGAGACAGCCACAGTCTTCCCATATCAGAGTAGCCTGTCTTCTGCAGGAGACGGTGAGTAGAAGCTGGGTTGTGAACATGTTCATTTTTAATTTATAGTATTGATTTTAAATTCTCTGACAAAACCAAATAAAATTAAACCTTCAGTGGCTCAGATGGATTACCTGAAATCAGTGCACGGTTCCTCATTCTAAAATTTCGCATCATCTCCTTCCACAAGATATAATGCAGGTAGATTAATCCAGGTTTGTAAAATAAACCAAAACTAATAAAAGGAGTAAGAAAATTATAATATCCAGCACTGGAGAAAAATAGAGTTGTTGTCTTACATATGTAATGAATTAAAAATTTGCAGTGAATCTTAGCTATACACAATTCTTCCTTTACCCTTGATGAGGAACAAGGACTGTTGCAGTCAACTCAGGGATGCCTAATTCCTCCCTAAAATAAAAAATACAGTAATATATCCTTACAGAACCTTACAGATTCAAAGGACACCCTTTTATCTTTGAGCTAAAGGAGGATTTCTGCTACAGAACAACATCTGAATTCTTCTGAAGCAAGTGGATACAGCAGAACATACTCCGAGGCATGTAACACTTGATTCTTCATTGCATGGAAAGGTCATTAATTAAAAGCAAGCCCAAATTTGAGTATGGCAGTATTGAGCTGGTGCAAAGCCGGAGTAAACACGGAATCAGGACCCGTAAACCTTGATGGGAAGTTTATCTTACCTTTCATCATCCTTCAAAATATCTAGATGCTATCGTCACCTGCCACATCTCTAATTTACCTGCTTCACCTGTTCTCTGACAGCTTGAAGACAACTATCGCATTAAAAGAGAGCCAGGGAACACACACTCTTCATCTTCCTGTTCAATTATTTAAAGTACTTAGGAAAAAATCCAGCTTTAGCTAGCAGATCACAGGTCTCTAACAGAATTCTGGTCATTATTACCATCCCCAAGTTTGCTTGTGAAGAACTTCACTTCTGGTATGGAACCTCCACGTGTGTGAAAATAAGTTCCCAATTTAAATTGGGTTAAGTCACATTTACAATTGTTTGTAAATATTTTATATCACAAATGGTTCTGCTTTGTAATGGCAGCTCTGAGATATGTCAACAGGACATTTATCACGCCAAGTAAAGCTCTTGGCACTGATGTTTACCATCTGTGGGCTTGCAAAGTCCTCTGCCTCGGGGGTGTCTTGTCTACTTCTTTCACAGCTAAGTAGTATTATTTCACAGTCTTCTGCTGATAACAAGGTTAACCACACAAGAAAACGAGCCTGAGTTTAGTATGTTTATTAGAACACTTAGAAGACATGGTTGTTAGCTCTGGTGTGCCATCTGTGAACACTGCTTTAAAACAATTTATTTTGCATGATGCCCAAGTCATAGGTATGATACAATTTTATACTGTTGTAGTTCTGTTTTGTTTTCCCAAGAAGAGCAGCAAATTTAGGCAGTAACCTGGCTGGGGACTATTCTGTTTTTCAGGTGGAGGAATTTTGTTGCAGGGCACAGGTAGCCCTTAAGCAAATGGTTTAGGAAGTTATTGCGGTTAGTTCCTAGATTCTCATCGGAGATGGAGGGACAGATTACAAAAGTGCTTCTCGGCCACTGTCATGCCAGGCAGGATGGATTTGTATAAACCCTCACAAGTTCATTAGGGGCACTAAACTGTGATTGAAGGGTGGTAGCTCTTCAAACCACTCTACCAGGACCTACTGCAGGTGGAAGCCATCCATTGTGCTCATATGGCAGTTTTCACCTCTTTTTTTCCCTGACAGAGTCGTTTTCAAACTTGTTGCCCTTGTTTCCCCAGTAAGTTCTCCACCTTCTCAGAAAACATTTAGCTTAAGGTGAAATTGCTGCATACAGATCATAAGCACGTTCAAGAGCCCCCTGTTCCATACCTTCAGTTTAAGCCCAGCAAAGGAAATAAGGAGCATTTCTCTTTCTTGATGATGTCTCCTTCCTTCTCTTCACTCTTATCCTTAGGTCTATGCCCCAGGATTTTCTGCAAAAAATTTGAAGAAGCTTTATTTCTTGGAGCTTGCACCTCCTCGTTTCAAGGTCTGTTAGAAGACGCAGGCACAGGAACTGACATTTTAACCCAAATCCATGGGAGGTGATCAAATATTCTGCTATGCAATGGGTAAACTTTGGATTTTAGGTTCTGATTTTGCATTGTACAACTATTCCCTACTACTGAAACAAGTACGCAAACACAAGTTAACATTAAAGTGACCGAATGATTTTATTAGCAACTTATTTTTTTTTCAGGAGAAAGGCATTATAAAGGGACCTTTCAGGAGTTAAGCATTTTCCACATCTAATCTATGAAGGCAAAAGCAGCTGGGATTTTTGAAGCAGAGTATTTCTAGATATTAGTAACAAAGGGATTGTAATCATATGTCAGGCTTGATTTTTTTTAATCAAATGACACAACTGAAGGAAATACGATGTTAACAGTATTGATGCTTTCCTGCTTTAGCCCGCTCACAGCAAGCTCCTTGAGCCAGGTCCTGCAGCCACTAACGTGTGACAGAACTTTGCCAGGGACTTTAATTATGCTAGCCTTGTTCTTAAATGAAAGCGTGTACACATAAGGAGTCTCAGAGGGAGGGGAGACGATGAACAGGCAAGTTGATTACAGCATTTGACTAATTGCCCATATGGACATTGTATGTGGGGAAGACACCGCACCACCTACTCCAAATTAACTTATTGTTTGCTTTGAATGATCCCCCGGAGAGCAGGCAGGACCTGGCTCTTTCAATCCCAACTCAATTTGTTGTAGGACAAGCTGTTAGTCTTTATGTATGCCCCAAGGCTCGTGAGGAGGAAGGAATTTAACAGAAAAGTCCCGTTGCTAAACCGGGGTTTTCCATATAACTTAAACCAAGATTCTGGACCCATCCTTTTATTCCTCCTCATCTCGCATTGACATCAGCAATGATTTCCAGTGCTTCATAATCCGGCCTTTATCTTCAACCGGTTTGTTTATTTATTTACAGGGATTACACCCAAAGTCTCCCATAATGCCATATAGCTTTCAAATCTGAGGCAAACTAGTGTGCATTAAGGATTGCAAACTGGCTTTAGCCCAGACTTTTCTGCTCTGCAGCTCTAATCCAACCTGTCATTAGTTTAAGGCAGCAGTGTGTGATTTAATTGTTCTTGTGTAGGAAGAAGACCATATACAATAGCTCCATTGACTCTCCTTACAAAGCCTCCAGGCGTTAGGCTCTGTGGTGGGACTTCTGGTTTCCTCCGGTGAACAGCAGGATTAACTTGTGCAATCCTAGGTCCCCCACAGGGACACGTCTCTGGTTTACCTTCTTTTCCAGCCTTTCCTGTAGAGAAGCACAAGCTCTCCTTTGCCTCCTGGGCGATCCTGGAGGAGGAAAGCCCAGAGCGTGTCTCTCGCGTCCACCTCGCTGTCACAGCAATGCCACGTTGCTCGCCCCGCACGCCTCCCACTCCAAAGCACTGCTCACGGCCATCGGCTTCCCTGTGACGCTCGTGACGGGCTGACCCCAAGCACCACGCAGATTTTAAGGGTAAATTGTAAAGCAATTCGGAGGCAGCCGAGTCAGTGCAGCGCGTGGTTTGGTTCTTCTGCGGGAGCAGACACACCGACACCGCGTAGGGCATTGGGTCTGGCTGGCAATCTTTTGAGCCGGCAATCTGCAATCTCTGCCCTGCCCCGGCCATCGCTGCAGCAATAATAGAAAGGCCGCGACGCTTCTGGTCACAGCAGAACCAGAATCTTTAATTTTCCTCTCGGCACATTGCGTGCAGTTTAGATGGTGCTATTTTGATGCAACATAAATATACCCCCTACTCTCGACCTTAGGGAATGAAGTCTAGCAGAGCCGGCTGCAGATGCTTTTTCTCTGAATGATAAGGAAAATGCAGCGCGTGAGATTGAAAAGACATAAATCTGTCTCTCTTCCAGGGACGTCGGGCAAATAAATCCCGCGGCGCTACGAGTCGTTCTACCTGCTTCTCCTCTCACTCGCAGGCTGAAATGGGCGATCTCTCCGAAAATCGCGTTAGAAAAGAAAAATGAAGGGTTGGGGGTGGCAGGGTGTCCCCCGCTGCTGCGCGCCGAACCCGGGGGGGCGCTGGCGGCGGGAGGCCGCCAGAGGGCGCCACAGCTCCGCGGCAGCGCCCCTGCCCGCCGCGCCCGCCCGCCCCGCTT
>VYZM01013462.1:28667-41228 GCA_013398915.1 Dromas ardeola | reverse complement strand
TTACGGCCGTTATGGCTGTTTCCTGACCTGGGGGGTGGGGGGGAGGTTGGGGGGGGCGGCGTGGGCAGAGCACGCCGGGCTGTTGTACGTTTTCTTGGGTGTTTTCGTGATAAAAGCGTGGGATTTGCTCGTGGTTTTGGTTGTGACGGCGAGCTAGAGAGGGGGGAAAAAAAAAAGCAAAAGACTCACGGTTTTTCTTCTTTTTTGGTCGCGAAACAGTTGTGACTCTTTCAGGCCGTCCACATTGTGCATCACATGCGGTAAATTGTGAAATCGTAATTTTGAATTCACCTCTGAAAATAGATCTAATTAACCCAGGACTCGAAAATAACTCGTCTCCCACGCATGGCCTGTGCTTTTCTCTTGAGGGGAAAAAAATACCTGTGCCGATGATCCCGTAGGCTGGTATCCGTACAAGGAAGGTGTGCGTTTTTGGCTAGCCGTCAGGAAGAAAGAGAATATTTTTGTTTGGTGAAACTTTGCAGAAGGTTGCAACTGCTGAGCGGCTGCTGCTGGGTTGGAAAAGCGAGAGGACGGGCTTTTAAAAGTGAGGTGGTGGTGTTAGCAGTAGTCCCAAGAAATATAAAAGGTACCTGGAATGGCCTCATCTCTCCGTTTTGTAGAGACGTGTGTCAGTGCACCTACTGTTCAGCTGTTAATGCACGTATTCCTTCTTGGAAAGCTAACAGAGTAAAGCAAAAGTTTAAAGAAAAAAAAAAAAACACAACAAAACAGATTTCAGGGGTTTCCCTGCTGTATTTTAGCAGGGAGTAGACCTTATGCAGTAGGGAAAAAACATGGTACACTTAATTATTATTAATTATTATGAGTTTATTAATTGAAAATACTGGGTTATGGCTGGGGCGTTGGTTTGTGCCCTGCTGTTTGTGGCTTTCAGTAGACTTTCAAGTTTCAGTAACTTGAATTGCTGGTTGTAAATTTGTCAGCCGTCACAGTGTCTGGCACTCTTGTGTCTTAACTGTAGACTCAGATATTGTTTAATTCAGTGCTAGCAGATTTATATGTATTTTTCAGTGCATTCTTTCTTCCATATGGTAAATATGATGTAACACTGCTGCCGCCGCCACCACAGCTGTGAATAAAACACAGTGGTATTGGCATCTTATTTGTGGGAGAGTCATCCGATTGCTTTTTTTTTTTTTTTTAATAGTACTTTTCAGAAAGCTTCTTTTTCCTTGTGTGCTACTCTGGAAAAGTGGAAATTTGGGGCAGTCTTAGAAAATGAAAAAATGAGAGCAGGCCAAAGATAAGCGTGCTCCAGATTTAATGGGAGTGGTGTGTAACTAGAGCTGCCTGAAGTGGTACCGCAGCATGTGCACTGCCAGCCAGGGCCAGTAGGAAGGAAGGGTTCTGCAGCTCTCCTCGTCCTGCCAGGGAAGGTCCACGCTGGTTAGCAGCACCAGTTGTCTGTCAAAGATTATTTAGTATTAGATCTCGCCCATAAATTCTGTTGGTAATGGTTGTTACTAGATTGGAAACCTATTTGCAGATACCTACATGAATCGTTTCTGAGGTCAGACCTTCAATTATTGAAGGTTTTTGTAAATGGCCACTCAGATTTGAGATGCTATGAACGTGTTAGTTAATACTGTGGTCCTGCTTTTGAATTTACAAACTCTACAAATGGGAGTGAATTTTTTCCTGCCTGCAAAATGACTTGGGGGCATATAACTTTAATGTTAACTGCAACTTATAGATTTGTATGAAAGCATGCATGCAGTTAGTGACATGCTCTCTTCCTTCCTTTCCACTTCTTTTTCTTATTAAAAAAAAAAAAAAAAGTTAGAGGGGCTGTTTTCTCCTCCTGCCTCCTTCCTTACACCCCCCAGCCTTTAGTTGATGTGCTATGCAGTTTGATTGAAATCACCAAGGGATGTAGGGACATAGATGCATGTAAGCATCCTGATGACATCGCATCTCAAAGTGCAAGAGAGATTACACTGGAGCTCCGCTCTGGGAGTTCACGTTTTCCAGCGGTTAAGCCCTGCAGGCTGTCTGCAAAACAACCTTGTCTGTACAGACAGTGCAATGTCATGCACCTGTGTTGAGAGGTCTGTGTTTATGCAGGAAGGGTGTGCAGGCTTGTGAGAGGGAGCAGGAGCTCACACCACGGCTCAACAGCAACGTGAACGCTGAAGAAGTTGAAAAAAGGTCTCCAGTCACCTGTGCAGTACCTCTGGAGATCCTGATCTTACCTTGGCAGGACGCGTACCTCACGTGTTGCACAACTGGGAGCCGTCCTTCAGAAGGACAGTAAGACAGGTAGTTACAGGGTGGCCGATAAAGAAGACCTGTATGTGAGCAACCAGGATCAGGAATTGCTGAGGGTTTTCTCATTTCTCTGGAGGGCAGCAGGTAGGAATGGAAATAGAGATCATCTTTTGAGGGAAGATCTTTTTTTTTTTAACTTCCGAGCTTGTCAGGGGCAGGGTGCTTTACGTGTTAAATGAGTGGTGCAGCAGCTGGACGGAATTGCAAGCAGAACGACTCTTCTGATTAGCGTGTGTCTGTAATACTGAACGGTTAATGCTAACATGTGGGACTCCTGTGTCTGCAGGCTGGAATTAGCTTGCTTTCCTGGGGTTTTGCTTCTCTTAAGTCTGTCTTGAAACCTGACCCTCTTTCTTCAGTTCCCTGCCACGGTAGAGCTGTGTGTCTTTGCTTGTTGATGGTACATGGGCCCATGTCATATAACAAATGTTTTCAGCTTTTGTGATCACCTGATGACTTTGAAAATGAGTAGATCAGCTTGTTCTCGGCTACTGTTTGGAGACTAGGATGGAAGGGGCACGCAGAAGAGCGCAGATAAATAATGTGTTTGGCAGTTGGGCAAAATTATTTTGTCCTACAAAATCCCTATTTTACCATCATAAGGATTGCATTTAAAAGTGTTCAGAACAATATGAATGAACATGACACTGTTCTTGAAACCCAGCTTCTGCATATCTCAGTAGACAGCCATTGACACGTGGAATAAATGTGCATGTGGATTTTAAGAAGACTTCTGCAACACTTTTGTGGCCCACAGTCAAGTATCTTCTGCCATGGACAAATAACTAGTGGCTTGGAACTTCTTGATCCATCTGCTTTGCTGGCTGCTTGTAGGTAATGAACAGAGAGTGGAAAATTTCTTCTTGTTAGAACACCATAAAAACTGTGCATGCAGCAGCTGTGCTCTTTTCCTGTTGCTCTGCTTGAGAGTGTTTTGCAGAGGGTTCCCCAGAATCAGAAGTAGCGCTTGGCTAATAGTTTTGAATGGCCTGGAGGGAGGAGATGTGCTGAGTGGATATCTTACCCCAATCTGCTGATTGCAGGAGAGTCTAATTAAATTTTTTTTGTTCTAAATCTTCCCTGAATTCATGTGATTCATGTTGGAATAAAAAAAGGAAAGTGACTTGGGTAGGTGTGTAGGTTCTAAGTCAGTGTGAGTTTCTGAGTGGCTGGCCAGGCTTGGGCCATGTCACTTTGGCCTTTTCTGTCCCATGTTTCTAAATTTAGCAACCTCTTTACAGCCTCTTAAAACAGTAGGGATTTGGCCTATTGTTTGTTCTCAATTCTGCTCTGCATTAACATCCTGATTCACCTCGTACTTAGTGATTTTATCTAGTAGCTGTAGTTAATGTAATAACAGCAATTTCTAAAAACACAAAACGTATATGAGAACCTCTTCTTGTCTTTCGCCAATAAAGATAAACGTGTTTTCAGTGCATCAGTGTCCCAGGCCAGGTGTTTTTATGTTCCTACACCTCCTTTCAAACAAAACGAATCTAGTTGTCTGTGACTTGTCTTTTAGCTTCCAAAGTACCCAAATGGATGTTGGCTTCAGTGTGCAGGTACCTGAGTTTAGGCTGCATGCATCAGCACAGTTCATGTTGCACGAACATTTCATTGATGCTTAGAGGGTAAAAATCTGTGTTTTGAAATTTATGAACTTCTGAGTCATGAGAAACCAGAGCCGCAATCTACAACCATCTGTGATCGCAGAACCAGTTGCTCAGTTGAGTTTCAAAGGCGTGGGTTGTGTCAAAGAGATACGTGCAATATGTAGAGTAGGTCACCTTGGTGATGGTTTTGAAATACGTTCCAATTTCTGAATTTGTGGCTGTTGCATCAATTGGCAGGCAGGTTTCAGCTGATGCATCCTTCTGAGTATGAGCAGTCAGTCTATCAACAGAGAAGAGACACCATTTGGAGCTGATGATAGTTTGTTTGTAAACATTTGTAAGATTTCTGTGCATAAGCATGGAAAAAACCTCATCAATCTTAAATACTCTGCTTCTGTTGCAGTGGGCATTGCAGAGACATAAGTGGGTATCTTTTGATTTGGTTTTGCCACCTTAGTAGGTTAAATGTTAGGCATGGAAGGTACTTTGGTAGGTATTCCAGACAGTGAGTAATGAGTGCAACGGTTTGTCAGTGGGAGAAAAGTTATGTCTCTGTCTTCTGACGAATTGATATACCTCTTCTGTTTACATCAAATAAGTGGTCCTGTTAATGGGTAGCAGCATTCGAATAAGATGTACTTATGCAGTGCATATTATGAATCTGAAGCACGCAAGCTGTACCAGCTAAACTGAATATCGGCTGCTAGTGAAACTGCCGGTTTAGAGGATGGAACATGGCACACTTAGTGCATGTAGCTGTAAGTTAATTTTTATTGCTGCACTTCATGCCACGCGGACAGAACTGTGTTCTGGCC
The DNA here is from genome assembly GCA_013398915.1 of Dromas ardeola. Taxonomy (NCBI): domain Eukaryota; kingdom Metazoa; phylum Chordata; class Aves; order Charadriiformes; family Dromadidae; genus Dromas; species Dromas ardeola. The sequence continues at coordinate 36,508 of VYZM01013462.1, read as the reverse complement.
AGGGATACTGGTGTTAGAGGGCTGGGTCATAAATTTAACCCAATCTCCTTCTATGACAGTGACCTGCTTAGTGGATGAGGGAAAGGCTGCGGATGATGTCTACCTAGACTTTAGTAAAACCTTTGCCGTTGTTTCCCACAGCATTCTCCTGGAGAAACTGGCTTTGCATGGCTTGGATGGGCATACGCCTCACTGGGTGAAAAACTGGCTTGCTGGCGGGGCCCAAAGAGTGGTGGTGAATGGAGTTAAATCCAGTTGGCGGCCGGTTACAAGTGGTGTTCCCCAGGGCTGAGTCCTGGGGCCAGTTCTGTTTAATACCTTTATCAACCATCTGGATGTGGGGAATGAATGCAGCCTCAGTAAGTTTGCAGATGACATCAAGTTAGGTGGGAGTGTTGATCTGCTTGAGGGTAGGAAGGCTCTACAGAGGGACCTGAACAGGCTGGATTGATGGGCTGAGGCCAATGGCATGAGGTTCAACAAGGCGAAGTGCCGGGTCCTGCACTTGAGTCACAACAACCCCATGCAGTGTTACAAGCTCGGGGAGGAGTGGCTGGAAAAGCTGCCTGGTCAAAGAGGACCTGGGAGTGGTGGCCAGCTGCTGGCTGAATATGAGCCAGCAGTGTGCCCAGGTGGCCAAGAAGGCCGCCTGGCTTGTATCGGAAAGAGAGTGGCCAGCAGGACTAGGGAAGTGATCATCCCCCTGTACTTGGCACTGGTGAGATCCCACCTCGAGTATTGTGTTCAGTTTTGGGCCCCTCACTACAAGAAGGACATTGAGGTGCTGGAGCATGTCCAGAGAAGAGCAACAAAGCTGGTGAAGGGTCTGGAGCACAAGTCTTATGAGGAGTAGTTGAGGGAACTGGTTTTGGTTGGTCTGGAGAAAAGGAGGCTGAGGGGAGACCTTATCGCTCTCTACAACTACCTGAAAGGAGGTGATAGTGAGGTGGGGGTCAATCTCTTCTCCCAAGTAAGAAGTGATAGGACAAGTGGAAACAGCCTCAAGTTGTGCTAGGGGAGGTTTAGATTGGATATTAGGAAAAATTTCTACACCAAAAGTGTAATCAAGCATTGGAAGAGGCTGCCCAGGGAAGTGGTTGGGTCACCATCCCTGGAAATACTTAAAAGACATGTAGATGTGGCACTTAAGGACATGGTTTAGTGGTGGACTTGGCTGTTTAGGTTTATGGTTGGACTTGATGATCTTAAATGTCTTTTCTGACCTAAACGTTTCTATGAAATAGTTGTTTGCATGTGCCCGTGGCTTAAGTCCAGCACAGGTCAGTTCTGGCTTGGTTACAGCGTGCCCTGTGTGAGGTGTGCTCCTGGAGAACACCTACTTTATTGTTCATCAGCTTGCTCTTGAATCAAGTTCAGTCCTTAGCCTATCTCTCATCTTCCTTACAGTGACTCTAGAGGAACAAGGATGAGTGATGTTAGCATGTTACTGTGAGGAAGTGCTGTCCCAGGGGAGTGGTGATGGTGATCGTCTTCTGAAGGGTCAATGATTAAAAACAAAGGAAAATTCACATTGCAAAATCACGATGCTTTGAAAGCTCCAGCAGCCTCCTAAGTACTTGCTTAGATACCAGAGGTCAGGTTTGTAGATGTATTTAAGCATTCATATCCCTCAGTTTCTCATTTGTAAAACAAGGAAGTACATATAATCCCATCTCAGAGGCTGCAGGATTAATACTATGAGTACAGAGAGGTGTGGATACCTTCTGCAATGCTAGGGAATATTGTAAGTATCGAAAGCAGTAATACATGCATTTATGTTTGATTTCCTCCCCCTCCAATCTAAAAATTGTTGACTTTCCCTTTCAATAAAAGGTGAAACAAGTTGTGGCAGTATTGTAGTGCCTAGCTTCTTACTAGTTCTTCTGATGCGCATGCAGCACATAGAGAATACAGAGCAATTATAAGACTATAGAGAATTTTATTTCCCTCTAGCAATATCACGTGCTGAGAAAAGCAAATGCTGCTTCTGAATTTCTGTATAGCTCAGAAGGAAGACAACATTCAATAAAAATCTTTTTAAAAAGTAGCTGACTAAATGGTTTTATAGGTAGGAGCAGGAGAGTTTTAAAAAAGCAATTTTATTGATTCAGTTGAATTACTGTCTGAAGGAAGCAAATTTAGACAAGACAATATAAGGAAGAAATTCAGCCCTGCTGTAGGAGGATACCTTAATGAACTGCCTGTCCATCCTCTGTGTTGTGCTTGAATTTTCTCACTGAACCACCAAGTTGAAATAAAACGAGAAAGGGCATTAATTCTTTGACTGTAGCTCATGTTTTAGTGCCTGTAACTTGCCTTGCTAGAACCCCTCACTTGTGAGTGTATCTCTTTTCTTCTCAAGACCGCGAGCTAAGAGAGTTTCAGATGCCTAAATATGCAGCTAGAACCGAAACACTTTGGTCAGCTAAGACTACTAAGTCTGAAAAATGAGCCAGTAGTTCACAAGCAGATTTCGTGTGAAGAGGAAGCTCTGCTGAAGCTGTTTTACATAAGGAAAGCTGGAGGACTGATGTGAAATAGCATGGCAGGGAGGTCTTTCTCACTCTGCTTTTGTCAGCCATGGTGCAGAATAAGCATTGCTAGAAGATGTTGCACTTACCTGTGGGTTACTTTCTGAACTTGTGTTGGGGGAAAGAGAGTAATCCCCAAAGTGTAGGGGAAAAATACAGCCCTTTTCCCACAGTGCAGCTGTCAGTGTGAACGGCTGCCCTGTGTGTGCTGTCAGGACAGGAAGACGGTGAAAGGAAATAGGTGCCTATCAGTAAGATGAGTAATGGCTAAATTTTAGGCCTGCGGTTCTTTGGGTGGTCTCAAAAATTACTGTTTGGTTGCCTAGGTATCTGAAGAGCTGGGTAAAGGGCTTCATTTGTTCATACGTGTATACATAAAGAACAATATTTACTCACCCAATGAATGGCAAGCCCTCTGGGACCAGTGAAGATGAAACAAGCACAAGAATTCCACTTGCTGAGGAAAAAGCTGATTGAGTTGGAGATTGAATTGGGAATTCAATCATCAAGGAGTCCTTTCAAGAAAATACCAGAGGCAAAACCCAGTCTTGCTGGATCGTAAGGAGCCAGGTCAAGCTCCTTCTTGTTTCTTCTGGCTCCAGGGATTTTCTTGGTGGCACTCTCAGCAGGAGGAATGAATCCAAGATCCAGACAGTCTCCTGGTAGATAAGAGAACAGAAATACTTTCTAATCTCTGATCTTTATGAGTGCCTAGAAGCTGCATCTCTCAGTTTGTCTGAAAGAAATGCACTGTCATATCTGATATTTTCAGTATGTGATTTATCTCATGAGGGCCTCATGCAGGCCTTTGAAGTAGCTGGAGGAGAGGGATTTGATTGGTTTCACATGTTCGTGCCTAATCCCATGGTAATTAGAAAAACTCGAGGTTATGAGATGTTGTGGTATACATATTATGAGACAATAAATAATTGTCTGACAGCTGCTTTTGCCTGTGGCTTTACAGCTTGGGGCTGAATTTCCTTCTGTTCCCTGGCAGATTCTGCTGACCTCTTCTTTTTCACACGCACATGCACCACCTCCTGTAATCTTCAGTGATCTTTTTTCCTGGAGGAGCAGCACCTCTGAATGACTGTGAGACTCTTACCTCCCTGCCAAATTTGTTTAAAATTCACCTGTGCGTTAGCAAGCACAGATAAATAAGCTCTGCCTTGTTACCTAGTCTAATTTCTTTAGGAAGTTCAACTTTATTAAAAAAAACAAAACAAAAAAAATTGCAAGGTTGAAAAATCAAGCTCTAAGAAATTTGGAAATGCTTGGATTTAAATTGCCCAGATGCTTGCCAGGATTTGACCTGAATCGGCACCCTTTTTCTTGCTGTTGGACGTGGTGGGAGGAAGTGTGGACTAATTCACGTCCTTCAGTTCCTAATCTGTATAACAGCAAGGTATGTTCGGTCCTCTCTCAGAGGTTTCAGGATTAATATTTCAAGTATCATGGGATGTGGATGTCTTCTGTGAATACATAGGTGTACAGGGATGGTAACTTTTCCATGTGGATGAGCTAGGTCAGCCTGGAGTCCGTGGTATTGGACTAGTTCCCAGAACTTTCTCCTATGTTGTTGATGAGGACACTGACTAGCTTGAGTAGTCAGCCTTGTTCGTACTCTGGTGTTGACATATTTTGTGCCTGTTGTCCCTCACAATGAGAAATAGCTTAACACACACAGATTTTCACAGCAGTTGTTCAGTTGAGTTTTAGTTTGCTGTTGACAAACAGTTGTAAGAATTTTCTTAACGTTGACTGAATAACCTGAACTCCTGTGCGTGTTCTAAGGGCAAAAAATAATAATCCAGAAACAGGTCTTCTACATGGAAAATTTCACCTCCAGTGGATCTTGGGTAGATCTAAGCACCTGAGAACAAGATCTGCTAGAAGAAAGCGATGGCAGACTTGCCTGTTGATGTGGCTGCTCAGTCTCTCATCTGACCATTGTGTCGTGGGTTCCCTGCAGAGGTTGGAACCCAGCTATGGTGGAGCTGGGAACCACACTGAACAAACAGCTTTCCTTTCTCCGAAGGTTGTACAGGTCAGATAAAAAGCAGTGCTAGTTAGCATGAGTACACTTCAGAGAAGATCTTTCTCTCCAGTATCAGACACATCATTTACCCAGTGGTGAGAATGGGATGAGGTTTTCTAAAATGTCACTTGGTGGAAAAAAAAAATCACTCAGTGTTTCTGTATAGAAGTCAATTCTTCAACTGAAACTTAACAGTTTACTATTTTTAAGAGCACTCCCATAGGTAAGAGACATGTTTTCAAACCCTGGTAGGCCTTAACCAAGCTTAGAACTTTAGTTTGTGTTCAGGGCCGGCTGATTCACTGGCAGAAAAACACTGTGGTATTTTGCACGTAAACCAATTGAGAACCAAGCCCAGAGCAAAGCATCAGAGTGTTGGTACACCCCTGACTGATGTTGTAGTTCAACAAATATTTTCTCAGAGGCCAGTGTTGGTTTCAGCTTCTCCGCTTCATACTGTCTCTTTGGTTTTGCTGTCGCAGTTGCTCCTGCAGCTGTTTGGTCATCTGAGCTTAAAATGCCTTGGTAGGGTTGGGGGGGGGGGAAAGGTTGTTTTTTAACCTGAATCTGCTCTCTGGTCTGGTTTACTGTACAAGTCAAAAAAAAAATAGTTAAATCATTCTGTTGGAGACAGGACAGGATGAAGACAGGTGCTGGGTTCACTTAAGGCCACAGTGCCAGCAGACAGCTGTGGGCAGGCTGTCTGGTATGGGGTGTCAGTGGGCTGGCGTGTCCCCGTTCAGGTTGCGGGTCTCAGGGCAGGGGTTTCCTTTTGCCGCACTTACTTACAGCCGTCCACACCACATGTAAGTCATGGAAATGCTGGAGCAGAAAAGAGCAGTTCAGCTCCACCTGCCTCTTCAGCTTACTCTGACATCCAAGTTTCCTTGACTTGACTCCTTGGAAAGGGGAAGGCATGGTCCTTGTTTTAAATTTAGCAAAAACAATTGTAGCAAAAACAATGGAGTACTTGCCTGTGCAGAATTCTCACATGTTTTTGAATAAATAGTTTGTTACTGAGCCTCTTGGACCGTTGGCAGTGTGTAGTTCTTGTTTTAACAAGGTATTTGGCTCGCAGCTTGGGAGCTGTGTCTGTAGCTGTTGCTTGCCAGGGGCACGGGGCTCTGTTGGGTTTCATGGGGATTTTGCTCTGGGGAGCACACAGAAGCCAGGTTTTTGGTCACTCAGCATTTTTCTTGCCCAGCCTGCAGCTGTGATTCCCGTTTGCTGGCTGACCACTAGCAGTGGACAACACGAAGGTGTGAATTGCCAAAGTCCCTCCGTACACGCATGGAGGGAGATGTGCCAGCTGTCTGAATTACTCTTGCAAGCTTCATGCTGCCCAGGCGAACCGTCTTTTTATAGAAACGTATTTTAAACAAAGCTAGAAAGCGAAACACTTGAAAACAAAGGCTAGAAAGCAGGATGCAGGACGCTAATCAAGCTCAAGGAGATTATCGCATTTGGGAAGGCGGGGGCTTTGCCATCACATTCGTGTGCTGGAATCTGCCGTCACCAGGCGCCAGCCAGCTTTTCTCCAGCCTCACCAGGGCGCAGCCGAACTGGTCCCTCTGCCCTTCAGAGCCGGGCTGCAAACGTGTTGTATGAGTAAGTTGGTCAGGATTGCTCTCCTGCCTAGTAAAATAAAGCACTGTTCGCATGTACTGTGAAACAGGTCAGAGGGACGTAATCCAAAATGCTGCAGTGAAGGAGCAGCACTTTCTTCAAGTGCTTCAATTTTAGTGGGATAGCAGTGAGAATAAGCAGAATGAGAACAAGTCACACAGTCAGTGTCCTGTGCAATCTCCTTAGAGTATCATCAAAGTCAAATCATAGCACTCTGCCAGCTTCGGGGAGAATTTTTGGACTTGAAGAATGTGGATGGAAGAAGGAATCTTAAAACTAAAGAATGGAAACCATTCACTAAGGGTTTGAAAACCCAGTTCCCAGGGTTTTTCACACAGGCATGATCTTACTGATGTCCTGACCCTGGCATATTTGTAAATATATACATGATAACGTGATGCAGAACAGATAACGATGTGTGTGGCTTTTTAGTTGAATATTAAGACTGTGATTGCTCTCCTGTTCCTTGTAGCAGTGAAGTCCTGGACATATAGATGATTCCTAAAATTTGCCTAAAACCTGTCTTGGTGTAGTTTGTTTGAATAAGACAGAACTACTGATCTAGTTGAGCAGAAGTTTTGCTATTGCTGAAACCTTTTTGGCAGCCATCCTGTATCTTCCATTACTTAGGAGTGGTCTGGAGGAAGAAGGCATTTTTGCAGAATCTTAGACAGCAAAAAAAGCAAATTCTGAGTTCCTGTGAAATCCACCCTTGTTTATCAAGATACTCTCAGTGTGTGTGAGAACAGGACTATGTCCTGGATGTAGAGCCAACTCAAGAACCGGACTGAAACAGACTAGTTTAACGCTANNNCGTTTGGTGTTGTGTTTTTTTTAACAGCAGCAGAGTTGAAAAGGTGATGTTTGTGCATCTTCAGTTTGCCGCTTTTATTACTTCAACTTTTATTAGAGATTGTAGAGACACCTCTGCTTTTTTTTTTTCCTCCTTACAGTTCTTAAACAAATATTATGGGTTATGCCATTAATTTTTAATTCTGTTCTGTTCCTTTTACTTCTTGCAGTTCTTTTGTGGTTGCTGAAAATAAGTAGACGCTGCAGGGATGCAAGAGGAGCAACAGCCTGAGGTAGGGCTTCGAGCTGAAGACTTTTTTTCCTCAGTAGAATTGCAGGGAAGGTCAAGACTCTGAATCAGCCAGGTTCTTCCACTCATCTTCAGGGAAGGTCTGCAAAGTCAGAGGGTCGAGACTACCAGTGTGAGACCCTTTTTAAAACAGGGTGAAGGGGGGCTGAGTGCTATTTTTTTGCCCTGTTTAGGTTCATCTTTTCAGGGTCCTTTTAGCTTTTGCAATTGAAAGGGAAAAAGGGTCTTTTGTATTAATTTACTTGCAAGTGAGGAATTGTAGGAAATGGGCTAACCTATGAGCTTAACCCTTTATGAGGAAAAAATGTTTTGTGAGTAAATTACACAAATTGATTGTATACAAATGATCTCACTGCACATAGGTGAAGTACCTTGCCAAATTAAACAGAGGTGCTTTTTTCTACCCTTTCTGTTCTTTTTCTTCTCCTTTCATATCCATGTGTCTCAAAACCTTTTTCTGGTGTAATAGGTGAAGCTCAGGAAATGTTTTTCTTATGAGATAACAAGAATGTCAGTTCCTGTGTCCTGTAAGTTAATTAAAAAA
>VYZM01013462.1:0-28629 GCA_013398915.1 Dromas ardeola | reverse complement strand
AAAAGGAATGGCAGACTCTTAATGTGGTGCATAGTGATTCATTTTTTTTTTTTCCCCACTGCAATGTTGTAATGTTGTTATGATGACAAAGCCAGCATAAGTGACAGGATTAATTCCATATGTTACAGATGGATACATTTTTCCAAAATATTTTTGTGACTAGAGTTACATATGCAAGCAGTAGAGTCAAGCCATATGTTGTGATCAAAAGCTGAGCTGGTGTTAAATTAGATTTGTGAACGTAATTGCAATTTGCAGTGTAATTGCAGTTTGCAGTTGTCAATGAACAGACTTTTGCTTTGTAGTGAAAGGATGATATGTTGCTGTGAATGTTTTAAACTTTGCCCTGTAAAGCTGTTGTACTTTTTTGGTCTTACTCCATGAAATGTACAATAAATTTTGCCTTACCTTTGGTGGGTCCAAGGTAAGACACCCAGGATTTATTGTCTGAAAATTATTGTTTGGCATAATGGAATGCGAGAGGAAATGAATTACTCTTGTTGAAAAGTCTTAACAACTGGATGTGCTTTGTACAATCCTGTTTTAAATCTTATCAGGTTAAGTACAAAGTGAATAAACCAGTCATTCTAGCTAAAAAGCTGACATCCTTCAGGAGAGCTTGGCTCCCTGCTTGCTGACTCATTAATACTGCCTTTCATTTGGAAGGTACTTGAATGATGATGGATTCACATCCTGTCTCTAACTTTTTAACTTAATCTTGTTCAAGGATTCCAAATTCTCCCAAGAATCACCCTGATTCAACTTTGAATTAGTGTAGTTGCCTAAACATAGTTTATAGCTGAGCTTTCCCTGATTCTTCAGTCTCTTTTCTGCACTAACTCTGCCTCTCTGGCTTGGATGACATAAGCTGAATGACTGGGGTTGCTTGAATTCTGTGCACAGGTTTTAAAGCTTGCCTGTTAGTTAAAAATACGAAAGGTTTTGCTAGCCAAAGACCTGCTTCATATACTTGTAGTGATAATATTTAAAAGTCGGTCTCTGGGAATCTCTTCAATTACCTTCTGATCCTTTAGAGAACAAAACTATGCAGATGCTTTGCATCCTTTTGGCTTTGATTTCTGGTCTATATAAAGTCAACTTACACGTAAACTTTTGAAGATTGGATGTGCGTATTGTGTAATTACCTTATACTTATTTCGACAGAATAAAATACTTAAGCAGACCCTACTTGAATGGATATGTGTATTCTTGCGAGTGCTGATTAACTTTGTCAGACTCCCAACAAACTAATGCTGACTGGTAGTTGAGTCAAATACGCCACCTTATAAATGGGAATGGTATTATAATAATAGTGCACATCTTAATTTCCAACACAGAAAGCACTATAGTAGTGGTAGAGATAAATTTATTCTTTTTATTCTAGAATCAGATTTTTAAAAAAAAAAAAACACCCTTCATGTCAGGTACAAATATTATCTTTTAAAATAGGCATGAAATAGTTAGTTTTTAATAAGTTCTTTCTCATATTTATCCAGCTAGGAGAAAAACAGTTGTAAAACCACAGACGTTTTGAACTGTTGACACTGCTTAAATTATTTACTTGCTTGAATATTGTATGTAGGTTCAAATCGAGCAAACTCACAAGGGGAAAGATGTATTAAAACATTTCATTATAATTCCCAGCCTCTTTTTGAATTTGTTTCATACAGGCTGCTGCAGATCCAATGTCCTCCTCTGATGCACCAGAAGATGGCCCAAAGGAAACATCAAGTGTATCGCAGAATATCTGTATGTTTCTGGTTTGACTGGGGAGGGTGTATCACGTTGGAAGTATATTAAACTAAATGTCCATGCCTTTTCCTTATCTAATATGGATGTGGCTGTTAGCACAAAAGGGAGATGCGAATGAGATCATACCTGACTTCATCTGTTCATGATTTGTAGGAAGGCCCTGTTGCGTAAACCAAATTTGGAAAGGGCAATGACATATCAATTGTCAGTTTGCTGCTCCCATGCTTTCAAAAGAAAGTAAATGGTTTTTGATTTAATAGGTATACTCAGCTCTTGTTTTAAGCTTGCTCGTTGCTGTCTAAGCCAGAGATGGATAAGTACATGTTTGCTTCGGCGTTCTGGCATCTAGTGTTATGAAGTTGAATCAGTTGTCCCACGTGGAATACTTTGCCTGTGCCAGCATGATAATGTTTTGATATGAAGGCCAAGCCTGCAGGATGTGGAAATAGAAGTATTCCAGCCAAAACTGTCTTGTGAAGCCCAGGAAGAGCATCAGTCCTTACCTTTTAATGGTAAGGATCAGATAATGAGAGACATTTCTTTCTCAGGAGGAGGAAACAAAGCCTTCTTAGGATTTGCTTTGTGTTTATTGATACACCGTTGCGATGTTAATGCATACGATGCTCATTTTGAACAATAGGAACATTCAGATTGTGCTTTTTGGCAAATAATCTGAACCACTTTAGGGCAAATTAGTGTGTCACAGCAACATTACTATAATGCTGAAGTTGCTGAATAATCCCTACGGATCACAGCTTTCAGAAACAACAATCATGGGAGCAAAAAGAGACTTGACTAATGCTATGGGAGAAGCATTCAGACCTAAAGAAGCAGATTAATTTTTTATGTTGCTTTTTTTTTTCAGATACAGAAGTTGGTTTAATAAAAATCATAGCTGCTTCTGAGAAAGTTTTCCATGATTATGTCCTTAAATGATAACACCTGGTACTGCACTGTTATAGCAGTTTTTCTTCACACAATGTTTTGTGAATATATGTATGAGGTGAAGGCTTGCAAAATTAATAGAAATTAAATCCTTTAAGGGTTACTGAATATGTAGAAACCATTTTCAACTGGCATAATCTAAGCCATAAATGGCTTTAGGTTAGAAGAGTATTTGGGAAAGGTATTGTGCAAACTTCCCTATTTCTTATATTCTTCCTTAGCCACTTTTGAGCATTGTGGGAGGCAGGATATTTGTTTATGTAGATTTTGGTTGATCTATTATGGCTGCTTTTATGATAATGTGAGAGAATGCTACAAATGCAACAGCCTGCCTCTTCTCCTTCCTTTTACAGTTATGTTTTCCTCACCCCCTCCTTAGCATCGCCATCTGTTTTGGCAGCAACATGGTCTTAGATCAGACCATACTGATTGCAACACACCGTGTTCTTGGGTATTGACCATGAAGTAGTAGGCTGCTAAAATGCTAACTAAGGAGGATGTTGGAGGGTGGCTTTTGGTTTGGGTTTTTTGACATAAAATCTTGTGAGATAAATATTTGTGGGACAGGTCTGGGGCCAGAGCCACATAGTTAAACCAGATTCATGAAATTAATGAATGTATGGTAGGAGGCTGCAATTTATCTGTATCTTTGACATCCTGCCTGCAAACTGTTCACTAACCTTTGTTTTTTCCTGGGATTATGATCTTATTCCAGGCTTCTGGACCACTTGAGACCTCTGCTAACTTGTGCAGCAGCTTGCCAGAGAAAGAGAGTTGGTTGGAAACAAAACTCTACTTTCCTACTTCATGCTTTTTTTTTTTTTTCTCTAAGATGCATTACAGCTTAAAGATGACTCATTCAAAGTTACTGTATTTCCCATTGGTGTAAAACTGAAGCTTCTCTATCTCAATTGATGAAGCTTTCTGGCATTTAACAAGCAACTGTGATGGAACTGATAGATCTTCCTGTTTTCCATGGCAAGCTTGACATAGAGGGGCTGAACTCGCATTGTACCACTTTGGTCTTAAATAGTTTGTTGTTGAAACTAGGGTAGAATGATTGGTTTCCTGACCTGAATACCTCTTAAGGTTTAATTTTCAATTGTATGCTGATCCCTGGTGTGTTAATCATAGAAAAGGCTAAGATTGGTACTCTAGGTATCTTGTATGTGCCAATATGTGCAGGTGACTTTACTGCATACTCACACCAGTGTACATGGGTTGCTGTAGTTTATACAGATAAAATCCCAAAAGGGAAAGCTTTTGTTCTAGAACTTAAAAAAATGCTCTTTTTTTTTTTTTTTTTTCCAATTTAGTGGATACCTTTTCTAAGTATTCTTTGCTTCTCTATCCACCTACCTGCCACACAGCTTCTCTCTTTCCCTTACTGAACTGCGTGGACAACCTGTCCCAGTGTCCACAGGGTAAGAAACCTGGACTGAGACCCATGCTTGGAGGCAGCCTCTCCAGTGGTGGCACTCTCAATGATGTAGCCTCAGAATTGAATGTAAGATTACAGTGGTAAACTAATGGCCTTTTAGCTCTGCTCTGCTGTTTAGTGGTGACATTTTTATTTTCTGCTTTACTTGCCTGCACTTTATAGTCATGTGGGCTTTTCTTTTCTGTTTTTCTTTACACTTATAGCTGATGCAGATGCATTTAAAATTCTCCTGGAGATGAAGATGAAAAAGAGGCAGAAAAAGCCTACTTTACCAAGCACTGTGACTGAGCTTGACACTGAGGATGGTTCTAAAGTGTATGTGGTTGGAACAGCCCATTTCAGTGACAGCAGCAAAAAGGATGTAGTGAAGGTAAATACTGAGTGGGAGCCCACTCAGCAGCACGTTTATAATGTTGTCAACTCAGCATTAAGTAGAATGAAGTCCAGCTTTCTGACTTGGTTCTGTGGTGTAACCTCCGGACTTGTTTTTTCTCGTTAGCTGTTGGAGGGCTAACAGTGCTGTGGCATGAACTAAAAGGCAGACATATTACCGTAATAATTTTTTGATGCAGTATGTTGCTCTGCCATCTCAAATATTTTTATTTGCCCTTAAACAGCAAATGGCAGATATAGTGCTAGTGTTAAAAGTGGAAGTCTCACTAGTGAAGCTTACGTTGCCTGTCACGATACAGCATCACATCACACCGACACTACGTACTGTGGTTGTTGCATACTCGTGATGGGGATGTGCTGAGAAGATGCAAAGCCTAGAATAGAAACTGCAGTTTACAACTTCTGTGTGCCGGGGGTGTATAATACTGAGCTGTAAAATGACGTTGCCCCAAACTTGGATTCCATTCTCAAGATGCAAATAGGTCTGAAGCTGTAGTGAAAGTAGGACCTATTTCATACTGTACCTCATGCAAAGTCTGCAGTTTAGGGTGGCTTTATTCTCCAGGAGCTAGTGGGGGAGGAATCTTGTGCCAGAATCATCAACCCTGGTTCTTACAAAGCTTATTCTAATTCAGATCGCAAATGATCACAGAGTATGGTCAAAGGAACTTTGTGAATGTGAAAAGTTTAACATCAAGTTTTTTTCCACCCCTGCACAACGTGTTCTCCATGTTCCAGTCGCAAAGCATCCAGTAACTAAAGCATTTCATTGTCATCTTCCTCAATGTTTTTCTCAATACATAGCTATTTGGAGGTCTTATTTACTCTTTCACTGTCCTTTTAATTGAAAATTGCTGGAATGTGCTTCTATTAGGTCCCTTTTCTCATGAAGGTATTGATACTGGCTGCATTTCTGTTTAATCCTTCCTAAACTGGTGTAAATAAATTAATCTTTTTCAGACAATACAAGAAGTGCAGCCTGATGTAGTTGTGGTCGAACTATGCCAGTACAGAGTTTCTATGCTAAAGATGGATGAAAAGACGTTACTAAAAGAAGCCAAAGAAATAAATCTGGAAAAACTTCAACAAGCTATAAAGCAGGTATGATTGCCACAGTGAGAATTTAAGGTTTGTGTTAAGAGCAATTTGTCAAGTTACAGGCAAACCCGGTGTTCCCACCAGCTGGGAACCGAGTACTGTTCACCTAGTGAGAGTACTGTTACAGTGGCAAAGCTGGGTTTGGTGGGGTTTTTTTCAGCTGCAGTATTGAGGGCTTCTGACCCACAACAGGATTGTGTGGGCAGTTGTTGATCTCATCAGGAATCCTCCTGGGTTTAACAGTTGCTCCATTTGCAGGACACAAGTCTAACTTTGTAACTGTAATGCTCTGCTAATATATTTAAATATGATTATTATTCCTGCAATCTGCATCTGTATCACAGCTATTTAGGGAGCACTTAATTTTGGTATTGTCTGTCATGATCTGTTTAGTTGGATTTCTTCTTCACCCTAGCGTGTAGGTCTTTCTTTTCAGTTCTCATCGTTTGTCTTTTGAGTAGTTTCTGATTGACAGTTGGCCTCAAGGGAAGTTTTTGAAAAATCTGGACTGGAAAATGTGGGGATTCCATTCAAATCGTAACTACTCTGGCAGTTTGCTGTCTGGGATGTGTGTGCAAACTAAGTGTTGTCCCATATTTTTTTCAGTTTCACCCAGTTAGCTTATATTTAAGTAATTTTAAGCTAGGCACAGTGAAACAGCACAAAGTTGACTTAAAAATGATGGGATATTTGATTAGAATGGCAGTTATGTGATCAATAATATGAAGAGTTTCCAGCGTCCAGTTGAATGAACAAATTCATAGATTGCTGTTCTGGTTGTGTGATAATTATATATTGGAATTGGTTTATTGATGTAATTGGGGAATTTCCAGGATTGTACCCCTCGTAAGAATATAATCTGCATCCACGCAGAAGCACTTGCAGTGGCTAGGGGCTCATGTACCTGGGTGTGTGCGTGCACATAGTGTCTTAGTGCAGGCTTTCTGACTCATAGAGTTAGGCAATAATGCGTCTTTCCTGTTTTCTTTATTTATGTCCTGTCAAAGGAAAGAACATTGCAAAACACTTGCATATTGCATGAATTACTGCATCCATCCGTTTGTTTTAGGTAAGGCGGATTGTTCTGATGCATGTAGCCAAAAGAATGCATGTTCACAACAACCAGAGCAACATAGCTGGGGGTCTTCTGACCTAGTAAACAGGCACAGAAGCCTTTCTTTTTTCTTTTTTTTATTTTAATATCAAAGCTAAATGCAACAGGTTTTGCTGTGCTTCCCTGTTAAGAGGAAAAGGACAATGAAAATAAAAGACGAGAGTTTTTTTCCTCTGTGATGTGAATTTGTGTTGGCAACTTTGTAATTAGCACTTCCTACTAGGGCTTGAAGTGATCTTGCTGGCAGACAGTAGGAAACACAGACTGTGTTGGCTCCAAAGCCAGAGAATAGTACAAAGATCCTTCCTATTGTTGCAACTCAATCTTAGTCTCCGTTGTCACCAGGGATAATGCAAATAATAAAATTTGGACATTGTGCCTTTTAAATAATATATTTCTCCATCTATAGTCTTAACCAAAACCACCACCCCCCCCAGCCTTCCCCCTTTGATTCAGTAGCAGCATGGGTTTTATAGGGAAAACCAGAAAAAACAGTCCAACTGTCTCATGCGAAATTATAATGTCTTTGTTTTTCCCTAGTAAAAATCAAACTGGTTGCTAAGTTGCTCCGTCATGCTTTGGTTGTCCCCTCTCATTGAAATGTGCATTCAGGCACAAAAGTTACACCAAAAGTCAAAACTGCTTGTAACTTTCATCCTTGAGTATCAGCTTAGGAAAAGAAAAACCATGTGTCTTTATAATCACTTGTATAAATCTTGATCGGTAAAATTGCATTCCATTACTGTCAATTGAAGTTGGAAACTGAGCAGAGTGTTAATGTGAAACTATTACACGCTTGCAGTGGGTCACTGGTATTCACAGCTTATCGAGCAACTGTTGCAGGTTAAAAACAGCCTTTCTCCAGCCCCTCCTTGAATTTCAAAACCTTCACAGTTGTTTGCAGAGGACTGCCTGTTTGCTTTCCATTAAGCAAAGCAACAGAGTGCAGACTGGTATCTGGCTCACATGCGGGTTACCTGAAGATGCACGGTAACAGCTAGCTGGAACCAAACTGGTAAGACAGGTTTTGTCTTATCTTCTCCCCGGCTTCCTGTTTCCACTCTCCCTTCTGTGTCCACACCATGGCCGTGTGGCAGTCTGACCAGGGCTTTGTAGCTGGAATCATGTCCCTGTGTGACTGTAGGGTTGCTGGTCCTGACGCAGAGGAGGAATTGAGAAACCTTGTTCTGGGGCAAAAGAGCAAGTGAGTTGGTTGCAGGAAAATCTTAGCTCAACCTCACTTTTTTTAACCTGCTCCTTCAGGCTGAAGTTACCTGTGCAGGAATATATTGTAATGTTGGATTTTTTTAATGCTTCTGGCCAGTGAAAAAGCTCTCATGTTGCACTGTGTAATACAGCCCTCCATTTTTAGGTAACCTACAGGATTGTCCTGTTAAATAAAATGGATATAATGTGAATTGGTAGATGACAGGTACATCCACAGGGACAGGAGCAGGCTGCTGTCACTTGCTGCCTTCACTTGTGCTCCAGTGCACTTGCAGCAGTAGGAAAACCAGTTCCAGGCCCCAGGTGGCAAGGGTGTGTTTGCACAGGGATGTGTCCATGGGAATTAGGGTTTTTAAAAGAAGAAATACACAGGATTAAAATACAAATGGTTTGTTTCTGCCTGCACTTCTGCAGTTAGTGCTGGATCTGTGGCTTGTTATACAGTCAGAGAGTAGCTGCAGGGCCCCCTCCATACGTCATGTTCCCATACGTAGCATAAGCATGGCTGTGCTGGGGCTGGTGGAAGGTTTATCTGCTCCAGAAGCCCTCTGACAGCTGCCAGTAACAGATGCTTAGGGAAAGGCATTAGAACCTGCAGTCGTACTTTACCTGAGTATTTGTTCCTCTCTTCTCCTGTGCTTTTCACTGCCTCCACTGCTGCCACAGTGTCCGATATAGTATATCTTCCTCAGTCATCCTTTCCCAAGCCTCATGAGCATTTGATACGTTTAATCTCTTCTCATATGTTTGGTATTTCTTTACATGTTTTCTAGTTCAAGTGTCTTGTTTTCAAGACAGGAGTCTGATAGAGATTGTACAGCAGCACATTGATGCTTGCATTTTGTTCCTTTCCTGGTAATCCCTCTCACTCTTCTTGCTTTCTGACTACTGTTGAGCATTGGGGTGATAAAATTGTTATTTCGCTTTCTCTCTCCTGCCTGCTAATAGCTCTGCATCCTTCTGCCTGTGCAGTTAAGTTTCTTTCTACATGTGCATTGCTTTGTGTTTATAGCTGTTGTATCTAACCTGTGAAATTATTGCCAGCCCCTCAGGATTTAGTGGTTTTTTTTGTGGCCCGCTTTCCTTTATCTGACATTGAATGATCTGTTATTGATGATAACCTCTTCTACTGTTTGGCTGCCATCATTTTTCATACATTTTGCTCTTTATCCCCAATACTTTGTGGCTGGCCAGTTGTTGCTGGTTGCTGCTACATATGGCTGCTTGTCACCTTTTTATCTCTTTGTTGCTGAGCAAATACAGCAGGCACTGAGTTTCCTGCAGGTGAAGAGCACAAATGACTCAGATGCACTTCAAAGGTGCATCCCTCTGTTAGCCAGCAGGATGAATCTTTCTGTCACTGTGTAAAAATATAACTTCAAATACATCAATCCTGAAGGGGAGATCAGCCAGAAAATGACCTCAAGCTGCATTATCCTAGTTTTCTTTTCTTTGTTAGCATTTTTCCTGAACTTCTGGAAACCTTTGTCCCCCAGACTTTTGAACTGGATGTCAAGGATGCTGAAAACCCTTTTTCTCACTGCCCTC
Source organism: Dromas ardeola (assembly GCA_013398915.1). NCBI lineage: Eukaryota > Metazoa > Chordata > Aves > Charadriiformes > Dromadidae > Dromas > Dromas ardeola. The sequence continues at coordinate 19,111 of VYZM01013462.1, read as the reverse complement.
TTTCTTCCTTATCTCTCCCCAGGAGGCCATTGCCCTGTCTTTCTGACATGCTCGCTCATTTGTAGCATGATAAAGCAGATAATCAATTGGCTTTGAAAATAGCCCCTCTTTTTTTGCCAGTTCTGGTCCTCGGTGACTCCTGAGTCCACTTGCGTGCAGAAACTGCCTGCAGCCTTTGGAGAGGTCATATGAGTATCACATCTGGCACAGGGTGGGTCATTTAAGTTTGGCCCTCAGAGCAAGGAACAGAGACCAGGACCTTCCTCTGGTAACTTCAAGAAGTTATATTAACTCAGGCTATCCCACGTAACTTCATCTTCAGTTGCGTGAAGCTGGTGATATAGCAGGAAATTAACCTTTGGCAAGGGAAGGTGGAATGCTCCTTTTGCTAGTGGTATGGGCTGATGCCAGACTGGAGGAGATGCATAACCAAGGTACAGGTTACGCTTGGGGAAGGGTAACACTCAGTCTCTGATAAAAAAATAATAGACTTTGTGTGAGGAGGAGCCTTTAGTCTGCTTATGAGAGTGAGTCATACTCAGGACTGTGAGGTCTTTTCTAAGGTATTATGTGCTGAAGTCATGCACAGCAACTTCTTGCACAACGCTGGATTCTGTGTGTTTCTGTGGCTGTTAACCTAGCCGGTGCTCAGCCTAGTGTTTCCCAGGATTGTGGGAGTGTTTATGATTAAATGACTAGCTATTTCCCTTTCAGTATCTCTATAGCATGGCATTCACTGTACATTCAATGGAATGTACTCTTGTGGGCCCTCTTTTTTTAACCAGATAGATCAAGAAAAATTAAATGCACAGTATGAGCTGTTTTACCATTCAATTATTCAAATGTTTTCTTCAAGCAGGTGTAATCAATATAGACTGATGTAAGTCTGGCTGCCCTCCTTTTCTTAACTCTGCTGTACGTTTTTGTTGAAAGGGAGAATACGTTAGCTGCACACTGAAGTGAAAAGCTACTTCACAGCGGATAGAAACTGAATTAAGAGTTATATTGATCAGTGAATTGGCTCCAAAAGGTAGCTTCAGTGCTGCATCTTCACTAGGATAATTAATGTTGGTTTTATGACTGAACTTTGTTCTTCAGAGAAATCCACACAGTTTATTGATTTTTCTGGATTTTTTTAAAATGTTTTTTTCTCCCTTTTCTGGGAGAAAAATGTTCTCCCTTTTCTGCCAGAATGGAGTCATGTCTGGATTGATGCAAATGCTGCTTCTGAAGGTTTCTGCTCATATCACAGAACAGCTGGGAATGGCCCCAGGAGGAGAATTCAGGGAGGCTTTCAAAGAGGTGAGAACTTGAAATGTTTCTTTCTGAAGTCAACTTGCTGGCCTTTTGCTCCCAGAGTTGAACTAAATAAAACCATTTGTTAGTGACTAAGAAAAGAGCACTCTGGCCATACTTGTGCTGACTGAAGCCTAAGAAGTAATAAGACTCATTTTTGTCTTTTAAGTGTACTCGAAAGTTCAGAGGTTTGTAGCCCTAAATGGCATGAAAGCAACTCCAAAAAGGCTTCACATAAGGGTTTTTCCTGATGATATTTCTGATGGCATTTGTTTTCATTTCATTAATAATTTATTTTATTCCTGTTAAATAATTGGTTTTGATTTCTGGATGTGGATCTTGGTCCCACCGTTGGTGGTGTCAAGGTTTCAGACTGCGAAAACAAGCTCTAAAGCAGTAGTGAGATCTTAACACATTCATCTAGAAAAGGATGTTTGGGGAAGTAAAATATCTGCCTGGTCTGTTAGTCCTATCTGGTGTGTTAACATTCCCTTTTGTACTACTGCCAGCTGTGATACTAGGAAGTATCTACAGTTCTACTGTGTATCACAGCTACTCTCTTTGTCTGGGCATACTGAGACACTGTTTTCACTGTATATATCCACCTTGCAGAATGTATCTTGCTATTTTTATGTAAATTAGGTACTAGTAAGGAAATCTGAGATAACATAGCTGTTAAAGAATCTGGAATAATTTGGTGTATTTATCGTTAAGAAAACTGTTTCAAGGCTTATTTTCCTGCAAAGCCAAAATATTTTTTGAAGTATGACACTACTTGCTCTTTTTTAAGATACTTTGTATAACACAATGAAACAAACATTTGTTTAATAAGGGTGTACTGTGCTGCAGTATGAAATGTTGACTGTCCTCTCTTTCAGGCCAGTAAAGTACCTTTCTGTAAATTCCATCTTGGAGACCGACCCATCCCTGTTACGTTTAAGAGAGCGATTGCTGCACTTTCTTTCTGGCAAAAAGTCAAGCTTGCCTGGGGCCTTTGCTTCTTATCTGACCCGATCAGGTATGAATAAGCATCCCGTATGTTTATTGAGGTGAATTGTTCAATTCTTCAGTTTGACTTCAGTATGAGCTGGAAGTCCTCAGTACCTAGCCTGATGTAGTGAAACTTCAAGTTAGTGAGGAGGATAAATATACAAACTACCCTATAATAATCCATATTTTTTGAAAAGAAAGCTGCTTTCTGATCTTGTTCCAGCACTTTCTTTGATTGTCTGCTGATATATTACTTCCAGGTCAAGTGAAAGATACGGTGCTGGAGAATTCCTAGTGTACTTAAAAATTTATTTATTTTTTTTTTTAATGCTGAAAGTAGAATCTTTCCCACTACCTGTGTGTTGATATTATAAATGGAAGAGAGTAGGGCCTCGGTACACTAATTTATACTTCCTTAAGTTTTCCAGAGGATGTAGGCCTGCTGTGCTAAGTTCCATCTAGATCAGGGCAGCTTGAGAACAGATTTTGCTGTCTGAGCAGATTTTTGGAACAAGAGAAAACACTTAAAGTCTGTGAACAACATGTGGACTCTTAATGATTTCTGCCTTTTTAAAGGGACATTGTTAGGAACCTTTTTGCCTTTTGGTAATACTTCAGACAGCTATTCTCTTGCTCGGTTTGGTTGCCTCTGCCCTTCAGAGACATCCCAGTGCCAAGTTTGCTTCCTCTTTCCTTCTGGTCACAAGTAGGTGTGTGGTAACTTCCTTGAACTGGGTGAGAACACATGCACAGCTGTCCTCCTAAATTCAGTCCATTCCTCACAGACTTACAGTAGTGGGAGGCTTGCCAGAAATGGGTTCTCCACGCACCTCATCCCTGAATCTCAGTGCCTTTCTGATACCCTGTGACCGGAGCTCTGCACAGCTCATGGAGTGATCTATGGCATTTTTTTCAGGCTTTTAAAGTTGGGCCTAGTCAGGTCAATCAAACCTTCTGTTGTCAAGCTTTAGTATTTAATTAATTGTCGTTTCCTGTAAATACTTGCTGTTACATTATTCTGTAAAATAAGTTTGACCGTCTTTCAATCCATTAACTCCAGTTCATGCACAAAACGAATTTTCTTACTGGTCTCATATCAGCATGAAACTATTTGCAGGCCCTTGGGGGGGGACAGTGGAGGATGTATTTCTCTGCAACTTCTCCCATTCTTGTGTTCCTCCTAAGAACGTTTTGGTTTTCAACTGCATTATTAAGATAATTACAGTATGTGCACACTAGCTTCCTCCTGAAGTTTGGACACATCATCTCAGTAGTTGTTGTACAATTGATTGATTTTTAAAAATAACACATGGGTAGGTGTTGAAAAGGAAAGGAAGCTGACTTTGCACTTAGCCATCAAGATGAGATTCTACAGAAAATGAAGTAATAATTAAACATGAAATTTGTGTCAGTCTGGCGTGTCTATGATCTGTTGAAAGCTAGCAATGCATTTGTCGTTTTGACTGTGCCTGTTGACATTTGTAGTGTCCTTTTGATCTTGGAAACTTAACGAAAGTGTGTTTGGCATCATTCTTCAGATTATTCTGTTGCCACAAACTATGACTGTATCACAGATGTGGGTGCAAACAGAAGGTTTAACAGCACCTATAAAAAGTATAAAAACTCATTACGTTTACTTCTACAGCTTTTATTTATTTCCTGCCCATTTCCTATTCTTCTGTTCAGGGAATTGATTTATAACTTTGACTTCCCTGCTGAAGACCTGTGATTGACCCTAGGAACCTGCAGAACTCTTTCCATCCCCTCAGACTGTGCCTTACGGTGTGCTTTTTTTGTTCCTTAAATAGAGCCTCTGTGTGTTCAGTGATCAGATCTGCTTCCTCAGGTGTGCTCTGTGTTGCCTCTTCTAAGTTTATTAATATACACTGGAAGTGGGGCACCATGATAACTATTTCCTTTCAAGCCCTGGTGCTTTTGTTCAGTTGGGTTGTCAGCTTTCAAACCGGGAAGGGTGAAAATCCAGTTCCACTGCCTACAGGCAAGTGACCTTTCTTCTTTCCCTTTCCCTTGCTGCGGAAGCATTGTTAGGTATCCAGTTTTACAGGTTTAGGGAGATTGTTTTGCAGGAAGAGAGCTGGGGAAGAAGTGTAGAGCATGGGTTTAGGTGAACAATGTATATAATAACCAGTTGTTTTTATTCATTGGTTTGTCTGTATTGGGCATAACAGATACTGAGAAAACTTTACCTTTCTTTCAGTAAAGATGATGTGGAGAAATGCAAACAGAAGGATTTACTGGAGCAGATGATGGCAGAAATGATTGGAGAATTCCCCGATCTTCATCGAACGATTGTCTCAGAACGAGATATTTACTTGACCTACATGCTGAAGCAAGCAGCAAAGCAGATAGAACTACCTCGAGCCTCAGAAAGTAATTGTTCTAAAGCATATATCATAACCGGCAGAGTGTTCTTTGTGTCCTGGTCCAAAGTTCAGTCCTTGTCAGGAAATCTGGGATGTTCTGCTCATGTGTGCCACGTCGCATACGATTACAGTGCTTAAAAAATTAAAAAGGGATATTACTTTTCTGTTACAACCACCTAGAGCAGTAGACTCCAAATCATGATTCCTTTCTCATTGTGCTGTTTTAAACTGGAAAGTACTAGTTAGCCTGACAACTTTTTCAAAAGGCAGGCATCTAGTATTACAGCACAGCATGGGACAGTCTAGGCTTATGTCATCTGTCTCACATCCACCCTGTTACCTCACCAAATTCAGTGTCACCACTAGCTGCTCAGGAACACATTTCTTGCTAAACTAATTGCCTCTAATTTCAGTGCTCTTCATACTTTGCTTAAATTGGGCTGCTAAGAATCCTGATGAAGTGGCAATGGTGGTGAAACGTGTGACTCCGCATGTTTCAGCAAGGTATAGGCATAAGAATAATTGCATTTCTCTAGCCTTTGGAAGTATTTTGCTGCCTTATGTGATCTGCGTGCCCTTCCTATATATAAGCATACTGAGGTATGGGTTACCTCTGATTTGCTATCTTAAGAAGATACTGTTTGTTAATCACTTTGGTCCAGACCTCTGGCACTGTCATGTGACCGAAAAAATAGCGAAGTGATTGCACTTGTGTTCTTGCATCTCCTTTGCCTAATATTACCTCAGTGCTGCCTTTATAAAGTTTGTCCAAACACACAGTATTTCCTGTTGGCCCAGCTACCATGGCTGAAAGAGGCACAAATGGTTACTTGGTCCAAAGAGCAGGCTGAAAATGTAGATTTGTTGTTGGTCCTTGGCTGGGTCATGAGCCACAACAGGAATTGCTTAGCAATTCCCCTGCCCTTCTGTTTTTCCCCTTTAAATCTACCTTCTTATAGGCTCAGTCTCTGGATCATTGGTTTAGTGAGTGTCTGAAACTGGAAGGGGTTTATATGCATTATGAAGGGCTTAAAATGGAAGACGAGATGCTCATGAGAGGCAAAGAGGAAAAAAAAAAGGCAAATCATATACTTCAGATTCATATTAAAATAAAAAAAAAAAAAAAAATTCAAATGAGCGGAAATAGGGCATCATCACCATAGTCCAAATCATTTGCTATTGTAGGGCCAAAGTAAGGGGAAATTCCCGGACACTATTTGCAGGACTCAAATACACTTTTGGTCTGATATATTCCTAAACTAGGTCTGATTTGTTCCTAACCTTTGTCTGACTGTTTGCTAGGTGAACTCTTCCAAAGAGCTTGCAAATTAAACTTTCACGTTTAGTTTTTTCAGTCTGTCTTTACCCCACGCAGAATATTCTGAGGAGAAAAGTTTTCTTTCAGGACTAAGTTTCAGGCAGGGCTTTAAACATTACTGGTATCATCTTTGAATCATGCCCAGCAGCAGACAGGAACACTGGGGTGGAGGCTGGAGCAGCTGTGATGTGATGTGTTCTGCCTCTTGTTGCAGCTCTGATTTAGAGGAACCATAGAACAGGCTTGGAAAAGGCAAGACCAAAGAAATAATTTTGAAAATGTGTGTAATAGTTCTAATGTTTTTTAATACAGTTATGTTTCATTGGGGAGGGTGGGGAGAGGCTGCTTTTGAATGATTCTTTTTTTTTATTCATTCCTGGAAAAAAAAATCAGAGGTTGCTATCTAAAGCAAGACAGTAAGACTTGCTCACATTTTTTATTTATGTATTATATTTACATACAATTTTCCCCACAGGAAAGCAGCCTGATTACTATTACTTAAAAAGTTTTCTGTGAATTATTTTTATCGTGGTGCAGTGCCATTTTTTTTTTTTTTTTTTCACTGGGGAAGAGGCAATCCCAAAACTTTCAGGAACATTTTAGCTTACACTGGGTGTTGTGGAATATGGATGGTAGATGGGAGGTGAGGGTGAGAGCTGGCACATGTTGAAGGGGTCTAGTGGCCTGTCTGGACAGCCGCTGCACGCAAATGGTACATGTTTTGCTGTTACTTGCTGACGCCAGGTCTGTAACAGGAAACTGAACAGCGGCAGGTGTGGTCTCGAGCGCTGTTCTCCGATTGTTCATTCTGCTTGTTAGCCCAGGGCTTGTCACAGTTCGGATGTGTGCCAGCTGCCACTGTCCAAAGCGGTGGAGAAGGCTCTCTGTTCAGGAGGCAGCAAAGGCCGGGGCTGTTCCTGATAAGCAGTACAGAAGCGTGACCCACACAGGGAAGGAAAGGAATTAATATAGCTTGCATCTGCTGAGCCTCACACCCTGAGGCTGGAGTATGAGCCCTGGCCAGGTCTGTTGACTGAAACTAACACTTCCTGAAAATCCAGAAACCACGCTGATTTTATTTTTTCCAGGCTTTCAACATAAGGAGCAGTAGGTGAGAGGAGTATTAACTTTTAATATGTAACAGAGTTTTAGTATCTAGTAATAAGGGTCTTTACCTCTTGGAAAATTCTTTTTTGTAACCTCACACATTACATATGTTTATAGCTTGAAATTAGTTATTTTACTGATGTGTTCCTTTTTTTCCATCTTTCTTTCTCAGCGGAACCTAGAAAATATATCCCAGCTGTTGTAGTTGGTGTTGTTGGAATGGGTCATGTACCTGGAATTGAAAAGAACTGGAACTCAGACTTAAACATCCAGGAAATAATGAGGTAACAGTCATCCTTTCCAAGTTTCTCTTGCTAAAAGTCAGCAGTAATTGGCTCGTTCGGGGTTTGGTTTGGGTTTTTTTTGCTTGGTTGTCACATTTTGAAGAAACATCACTGCTGTCATCTCTGCCCTGACAGTTTACTGACTTGCCATGCAGTGCTTGGAGATTGTGCTTACAGCAAAGGAAAAGGAAATGGAAATATCAAAGGAAAAAGTAAATAGTCGGATATCAAGGGAAAGAGAGATGAGAAGATGCCCTTGTCTAGAAAGAAAATTTATTGATCCACGTTTCAGGCTTTTCAAATGAGAATTCAAATGAGGTCTGTAGAAGATGGTGAAAAGTCTAGCTTCCAGATGGCTTCCAGTCTAGCTTAGGTAAATGCAGACTTTTGGATTCAAACCATTTGTTGTGTCAGGGCACTCCTGGCTCTGGCAAGCTTACTATCACAGTTGCTCATAACCTATTTTTAACTGTATATAAAAGTAATAGTATGTTTTAATGTATATAACTAAATACGGGCGGATTTAAGCCATGTATCTGGAGAACTCTTGCTTCAAAGTACCTATTAAAATAGACGTATGTGCTTTGTAAAAGAAAGAATTGAAGAACCAAAATGTTCATACTTTATGTATTTATAAAGCTACAAAGGTCAGGACTTTTAGAAATGTGGGAGGGATTATAATACAACCTGGTAATACAGGTCTGCGGTGGTTTAGCATAATAGAGCCTTTGAAATATTGGTACATTATCTTACCACATCTGTTTACTGTGTTTATATAAGCACCTCACTGACTGTTTCTATCTCATCAGAAGCTTTGAAAAACTGAAAATACTGTGCCCTACCTAAATGGTGTATTTAGGCATCTAAAATATGATTTAGAGAGACTTCTGGTGTCTGGATCCAAGAATGCAATGTACAAAGCCCTGCCTAGCCATTCATAAGTCTGGCTCAAGACTAAGCCTTTCCTGGAGTCACGAACTAGGCATCCATATTGCTCTGTACACTCGCAGATAACCTATAAAATGAGGTTGCCCAAATCCATGTAATTGTATAGTTAATGTTGGTTGCATCATTGACATTACAGAACTGAATAGCCCAAAGCCTGACTACGCATCTTCAAGTTCACATACGGGGTCTTTTTCATCAAAGTTTAGACTCTTTGACTTGATTGTCTTTACAGTGCCAGTGCCATAACTAAGTGGAAGGTTACCAGTATCTTTCATAAGACATTAATATTCAATTAACTTGACTTTCTAAAATAATATGAAGCAAATGACATTCATAAGATTACTAAATTTGAGACTCATTTCTCATTAAATGTTTTTACCCCATATGCTCTTGCACTGCAGTTTCAGAGGGGAGTTACGAGGGGGTTTTATGTGTTAGTGGTTGTCACTTCTCTAAAGTGAAAAGTTCTTTAGGCTTTTACAGGTATTTAGTTAGGTTTTACAGGCTGCAAAGTGATCTTGGAAGATCATCTGGATAGAAACAAACATTTCTCAGACTTCTAATTTTTTAAGTTTATGCATTGAGCCTGACTGAGCAGACCTTATTATTTGCTTCAGATTGTTATGAATTGATTTTTTTTAAACTCTTACTGTATATTCTTGTGAAATACAAAAATCTTACCAGTAATAACTTTGACCTAGTTCGAGCACGTGGATCTAAACTCAGTCTAGTTGTATCCTAATCTCAGCACATCTAACTTGGTTTGAGCGGGCCCATAACGTTTTTGCTCTACTGTATTTGATTGCTGCTGAATACATTAGAAACATTTTCTAGATATAAATAGATGAGAACTTGTGGCTTCTTTGAAACAACATGCAGAGACCTCTCCGTCACCGGTGAGAGGCTTATCTGCGTTGCTGTGTAGGCACGCTGTGGGTGCAGGGCCAGCTGAGCTACTGCACAGCCTGGTAGTGAAGGTCCAAGGCTACATGTGCACGTGGCTGTGCTTTCAAAGCTGGTTTTATTTTGAAGGTAATAGTAACTGTTTGCTTCGTACACTAAGTTAATAAGACAGCTTGAAGGCAGGAGTAGGCCTGGTGTTCCTGTTGGCCTCTGCCCTCCTGGTTCCAGGTGGCTAGTGCAGAGACTTCCAAGTGGCTCTAGGAAGATCTCAAAGCCAGCAATATCTGCCAGACCAGGGACAGCTTCATGTGAAGCCTCTGATTTGTCTGCGCTGTCCTCTGTGGAGCTCTTGAGGCCAAGAGTACTGCGGGGGCTTGGCCTCCACACGCTCACGCTGGGAGCTGCAGCTAGGCTGGTAAGCCTGCCTGGCTTCCAGGGGTACACCTTGCTGAAACACTCCCCGAATCTGTCCAGGGGCCAGCCTGGCTCCAGACTTACCCCTCCTGGCCACACAAACCTTGACCAGGTCCTGACACACGTTATCCAGAATATCCAAGCTGTTTTCCTCCATTACCCTGAATGACAGTTAATTGACTGTACAGGAGTTGGACTTAAGCTCTGTTTCTTCTGACTTCTGTCTCTGTGCAGAGGTATGCATAGTAATTTTATAAACAGTTCAACAAACTATATTAACTTCTAGTATTCTTCAAGAAGTGTTGATGTTGTGTTAGTTATTTAAATAGGGTGATGGCCAAGTCAAGCTCCATAGCCATTAAGAGTGGCATCATACATAAGTGGAAAAAGCTTTTTTATTATTTATTGTTGTTGTTACTATTTAATTTTGATGTGGCGCCTCGAACATCAAAGAATACGTTGTTGGTTCATGGCAAATCTGTTACCTGAAAGTCTTCTGCACTCTAGGGGGGAAGGGGAGAAGATCCTTGTTTTGATTGAAAAATGCCCGTTCTGTCCACGTATGCAGATGTTAACACTGTTTTCTGTCTTTTGCTTCAGTGTGCCTCCTCCATCAGCTTCAAGTAAGATTTTCAAATTTGTCATAAAAGCAACAGTGTTTGGACTGATGGGATACGGCTGCTACCGAATAGGTCAAAGGACAGTTCAGTTTATCCTCTCGATGCCGGCAGCACAGAGCTATCTTCAGAAGCTGACAGAAATCAAGTCTCAGCATTGAACATCGAGTGGAGGCACTATGTGAAGAAGGTGGGGAAAAAGGGTGATAGAGGCAACAACTGCGAACTGGACTGAAAGAAGAGGGAGATGAGGATTCTAGGCAGAGGTGATTGATGCTGAACAACGCTGAATCGCTGTATAATAAAAGATTTGATACTAAAGTTACACCAGCTATGATCTAATGAATAGGTTTGATTCCTGGTAAGTGTGTTGCATGAAACCACATGATTCCAGATTGAGGTAAAAGAAATATGTACGCAAATGTATATATTATATATGCATACTGTATATATAATATATATTACTGATTGTGTAGTACAGACAGCTTAAAGAGTGTATGTTCGTGACTTCTTTTCCAGAGGAACAGAACAACACAAAGTAACCTGATTGGCTGCAACTGCTCCGAAGTTCAGGGACACTTGTCTTGAGTGGTTCTTTGCTTTTTTTCCTTAGGTATGATAATACCTAGTGGTCGTTTCTGGTGCCAGACACTTTTACATAAAATTTAGAAGGACATCTTCTCAATGTGTGTTTTATACCTAAAACATTTAGGCTTTTTTTAAACTTAAGAGCTTTCCAAAAATTTCAGAATTGTACAGGCTGTCATACGTACACTGCTCTAATTTTTTACAAGCCTTACTGAAGAACAGGAACGTTGCCTTTAGATTGCGTCCCTTGTTACCACCACCAGTTGAATTGTCTTTCTCCTGCATAGAGAAGGTATAGGCACGCCATCAGAATGCAATGTGGATTGTGTCAGATGTTTACAGGACACTGTGTTCCTTTAGATTAGCTTATTTAAACTGTATTATTTAGCCAAATCCTGCTGGATTCAGTATTGTAAATTTATGAGACTAGAACTACTGTACAACTTTTGTTTCTCGGACCTTTCATTATTGGGACAAGAAGTCTGGAATTGATATTACCTGCCCCTCATTTTTGATACATAAAAATATTTTATTTATCACTGTAGCTTCTCAGTGAATTAATATTTTTAATCTATTTAATAGAAACGCAGTGTTCAATTTAGTTTTTCAAACTAGCTGTAGCATTTTATTTGGATTACCTGGTATTTATACACAGAATTATGGGTACTTCAGACTGCTGTGATTTTCTTTCTTAATTATGCAGGACAGCCATCCATCATCGATCTACTTATTTATTATTTTTTTAATCCTAGCTTTGTATTTCATAGGAATCTTTTTTGTACCCTTTATACAGGATTGTCAGTGATTGTAAAGTGCCCTCTGCAATCAGCTAGTCACAGCTCAACAATACAAATAACTGTAATTGTCATATCAAAGTTTTAACCTGATGTATTTGAATGGAAGAGTCCTGTTTGCTCCTCAGGCTCATCTGAAGTTGCTCATTGCTTAAAGTGAAGTTTTTCTCTGTATTAATTTCTTTTGGGAATGAAAGATAGGAACCAGTGTGCGAGGCAGGAGAAGGAAAAGGACGTGATGCGTTTTGTGTTTCTCTGTTGTTTTCAGTTGGTTCAACAAAATCAGCGAAGCGCTTTTTAGTAGGGGATATTTCCAAGGCCTTGTGTTGGAAATTGTCCCATACACTCTATTGTTTGCTGAAAGTATGTGCATGGGTCTTCTGTGCAGTGTTGTCATCTTCAAGCTTTTTAAATGAAATTAAGGGTCTAACGCTCCTCTCTGTGATGGCATTGACTTTGCTGGGAGCTGGTCTGTCCATGCAACCTGATGCTTTTTCTGCCTTGCACTTTGAAAATTTTATGAGTCCCAGTGCAGCAAATCATTTAAGTGCATGTTTATCTTTAAACCTATTAAATCTAACCCGATCCTGCAGAGCTCTTCGGACAGTGCTAGGTGCTTTTCTGGATCTGGGCCTTAGGATTGTGCAGGGAATAAACCTTAGCAAATGGGAATGGCAGCAGTTCACACTTCTTGGACACAAAGTGCAAATGATAATACAGAATTCAGTGGAGGCGGGTCCTTTTATTTTCCATCTATCGGCGCTTAAGAAACCACCAGCCATCTCTAGCAAGAGGAAAGGCAACATTTGTAAACAATTTATAGAAGCCTAGAGTGACTGAATTTTGATTCCTGATTTTTTTTTTTAAAGGTTTTATGTATTGTTTACATTTAAGCAGTCCTATTTGAATAATTCTATCACATTTTATGTACTTTTTAAAAGACGAAAGCAAAAGCTTAAGCTCATTCTTCTCCTGGCTTTACTGACATACCAAAATATTGTTTTGTTAGTTGTCTTTTTGAGAATTTTTAGCTGGTAGAATTCGATATATTGATGTTTTGCTTTAAGTTATCTACAGATTTTTAAGGTATCTGCAGATATTTTAAAAGTTCTGTAGATCTTTGATATCTGTGCTCAGGTAATTTTACACAAAAGAAAATAAATCTAAGGTAAATTTTAGATATGAGCCTTAAACTTGGGTGGGACTAATGCTAAATGATTGTCATGGAGCATTCTTGCAGACTTAATGTTTTATGCTTTTTAGCCAGAAGTGATTACCGCGTAAGTTGTCCATTCATTATTCACTCGCTTTCTCTGGTTAACACCTTAAGTCTACTGTTTCGCTCTGTTTAAAGCATATCAGCAGATTCTTCAAGGAGCCTGGTTGTGGACAGAGAATTTGCAATTTATCTTCCCACTATTGCAACCTGGCAGATCATACCCATGCGCTGCTCACTCAGTGGCCCCGGAAAGCCTGATGAATTTGCAGAACTCACAATCCTATGAATCCATACACGAATGCTCGATGTTGTGTATTCAATGTGTTGTACTATTTCTGTAACATAATCAGTGTTTTAGGTCCATTCTTTTCTGTTCTAGTCAGTCCTCTCAGTGTTAACAGCATCCTGTAAAATTTAAATATATGTTGAATTGTCCCAGCCCCGCCTCAACCTTATGAAGCCATATTGTATTTTTTTGGTGACATGTACATCTGTTTTATGCATTTGTACATGTGATGTAAATTTGAAGTATTTTTAACAATGTGTGCCTTTACTCGAAAGTGATTTAAAGTCAACAGCAGTATGTTCTATGATATAAAAAATAAAATATTTTAACCACCATTTCTGTTGAAGGCATTTATTTTCCTTATTAATTATTTTTATTGAGAACAAACACTGGTTGGCTAGATGTAGTACGTGGTAATTTCGCCATCTAACGCATTTTTCTGAACAAGGAGGTCAGTTGGAGTAAACACCTCCTGCTGAGTGTAATGCTGAAGTAGGGAAACTCGTTGCTCTACGTAGCAGATGTAATGGGTTAAGAGAGGAAGGGATGAGTTTCCCTGCCCCGCTCCACATGTGGGGAGACTGACTGACATCTCGGCGTGAGTACCCAAATTCGGAGTCCAGAGTTAGCTGTGGTGAGTGGACTTTGTTTTTGTTGTTGCTTTTCTTTTAACATCTCTCCAGTGCTCAGTCGTGCAAGGAGCGGATGGCCTTAGTCCCAGTCCAGCAAAGCGCTCAAACACTGGCCTAGCATCAGGCGCAGTCACTTGTGCTTACAGTGCTGCCCTCTGCATGGGAATCAAAGAGCCTTTATGTGGAAAAGGTGCTGAATTAGTGGCAAAAAGAGTTTAATCTTTCAAATTGAGTCAGGCAAATCAATATGACCATTACTTTTTTTTTTAAAAAAAGGCTATTAATAAAAAGACCTTGTATTCCTACTGAAAGTAAGTATATATGATAAGCTGTATTCCATACAGATAACGTACCAGCTGAGCAGCCTGCTGACCGTACGCTTTGTCAATCAGTAAGTCCATACTTTTTGATTGTACGCGTGTGAAGCAGTCCTGTTCTCCTGCGTCAGGCAAAGTTCCTTCGGTTGCACTTGGAGCTGCGTCTGCAGAGAAGTGCTGGGTAAGCTGTTTAGGTGGAAGAAAAAAAATTTAAATACTGTAGTGAAATGCTGTCCCTGGGACTGGCAGGTGACACGCTGCGCAGCTTGTCAGCTCAAGCAGGGCTCAGGCAGCCTCAGTGTGTGCTCACGGCAGCTGCCCGCTTTGGGAGCGTGGTGTTCACCAGCGTTGGTTGCATACTGCTGGCCCAGGTCATGTTTATCATGTGTCTTTTCTATCCCCAATACCGAACCAAATTAAAAAAATCTGATTTTTTTTTTTTGAGGTGGGTTCATATTGCCCGGATTTCCACTGGAAGCTGTTTTTCTGTGCGTGTATTGTAAAACGTCTAAAAGGCAGTGAGAAATATATCGAGTTATCTCAAAGTGCCAGGCAGTAGTGGGAACTACACATGGAAAAGAAACAACACACTGTCACTTGTAACTCTAAGATGCTCATGTACCTACTTTCCTGTTCCTTTCTAAAACTGAAATAAACTTTTAATTTTAGACTTGAGTGTTTTGAGTGATTTTATTGCAAGGTTTGGGGGTTTTAAGTATCTGCAGAAGGGGTGTCACTTTTCTGGCTCTGACTGATGGACAGACCTCCATCGGTGCTGAGCCCTTTCAGGTGGCTGTGGGAACGTGCCTGGAAGACATCAAAGATGGAAAGCTGGGATTGGTTTACTGCCTGTTCAGGTGAAAAAATACAAGTGCTGCCTCTGTCCCCACAGCAGCAGGTCTTCTGTGTCTGTCTGCATGTGAAGGGGTGGGGGAACATCAGGAGCAGCTGTCCTGGTCAGCAGCTCCTACTGGGAGAGGCTGGTGGGGGTTTGTCTAATTATCCCCTCCCTTGTTGCTTACCTGCTGCAGTGTCGCCTCTGGGGAGCAAATGAAGCCGCCTGTACTCTGGGGAGGCGATGGCGGGGAAGATGGGGCTCAACATCTTCTGGAACAAAGCTAGCCTTGTCCTCCCAGTAGGGAAAAGGGTGGCAACTGGGGGTGCGAGTGCTCTTTTCCATCGCAAGACCTTGCCCTTGGGTCCTGCCACCTGGCTCTGGCTCCTGCTCAGGTAGGTCCGTGCTGGGGGTGGCTGTGGCGATGGTGAGGAAACACTCGCTTTTGGTTGGTTGATGGTTTTTTTGTCTGTTGGTTCATTAAGTACTGTGCAGGGAAACTCTAGTGGTGTTAGTGTGTGTGGGGGGGGAAAGATACACGCTACCGCTTTCCCCCTTGCCTCATCCAAGATACTGGGTGCTGATGCATCAAGACTGATGCATGAGGGAAAGTGGAAAGAGTAAGACTTAGACTTTAAAAAAACCCCAAACCAAACCACATAAACCCAAAAACCTCTGTTACACACTTCCAGTTTCAGTAGGCTGCATCCCCTCCCAGCTGAGTGACATTCTTTCAGTGGTAAAATGTCCCTACCTTTGGCTACAGAGATGATTCACAAACTGGGCAAAGTAATTAAGAGTAACATTTTGATTAGAGCACGGTGGTTATTATCGTGCCGTGTCTCTGCAGGGACTGAACCGCACACCTGCCACCCTCAGGGCCAGCAGCAGTATTTGTGCAGCCTCCCTGCCTCTCCCACCCCCAGCCATCTCTCGCCTCCTGATCACAGCCCCCCCCTACCCGCGAGTTCTTTGGAGCCAAGACACAGCGTTGCAGTTTTATTTTGCATTCTGATGTAGCTGGAAAATACAAGTAATAGTAATAATTTAGTGCCATCTACCGACTGCAGATGGTTTACCTGGTATGTCTGGTTTTAAGTGGAGGTGTCTACCAGGCCCTGAGGCTGTTCTTCAGGGAAGGTAAGTGTGCATACCTTGGAGGGTGTGGTTTTTGACTCCCCGATGTGGTACCTGCTATTAACGGAAACGACACAACAGGAGCATCCTGAATAATTACAGACTTGTAGTACCTGCCCCTTGCTCATGATTGTATTGATGCTTGAGAGGCAGATTCTTGAATCAGCAACAACATATTAATCTTCACTTAAAAAAATTAAATGTCTACCAAAAAGCATTATTACGTTGCTTCTAGGGTACTTGATGGAAAATACAGAATTACATTGCTAGAGAAGAATGTCCTTATTCCACCTTAATTTTACTCTTTTGTAAGAATCATGATTTTAAAAAAATTGAAAACAGTATGGATTGCTTCATTTGTAATGTTTCAAGGATAGGCTTAGTTTGTCCATCATGTAAGACCCAACCTCAGCAGACCTGTACTCTCCTTCTTCTAAAAGTTTATCATATTTTTGTTTGTTGCCTTGAGTGACTGCTGCTCTTCTAAGGCAGCTGGAGACTCTGTGGGCTTCTCACCCAAAACCACGTCTACCATGACCACCCTGGCAGAGTCTTGGTGCCGCTCTTCAACATGGGGCAGAGTGGGAGGACTTGGGGAACCCGTAGTAGCCTTGATGTTTCATCGCAGTTCTCAGCAATTTCTGCCTGGCCACTACAGACATGGATTTCTACCTCTGACTGTGCACAGACAGGCCTGTAACAGCGTTCCTGGCATGTGGTGGTCGGACCTTGTCCTGCGCATGCTCTCTGGGATGCCCAGGCCTGTCAGAGGAAGGCTGGTGGCAGGCAGCACTCCCACGGCACAGACCACAGCTCTGTGACTGTGCTGAGGTGTGGCCCCCCTCTTCAGACCAGTTACCCGAGACATAACTGAGGCACACTGTTTATTGACTGGTGAACACACTGAGGAAACCAGCAAAACAGAAAAATCATCAATAACCTAAGTACCATACCACTGATCAAGTTACATATTGATGCAAAACATAAGGCACAGCTGGAAAGTTACAAGCTCTCGATCTCAGATCTAATGAGTCTCACACACGGCCAACACTCAGTGACAGTTTTCTAAGTCCCAAGGTGCAGGTTCGTCCCCCCCACACCACCATGTACAGCCAGAGAGCTGATGGAGCGAGTCCAGCAGGTTATCCCAGGTGATGCCTTCCAGCCCCCCAGGGCTTGAGTCTGCAGGTCAGCGCTGCCACCAGTCGTAGGCGTCCACACTCCTACCGTCAGCAGGAGCCCTTTGGTCGATTTCATACCTCATCCTTCATTCTTTGGCATCAAGGCCCACCTTTTTGCCCACCTCTCCTCCACCCAATTCCCTCCCAAATAAACAACCTGCCCCCAATTACTTCCTCCCCGTTGGTCCTGGTTTTGCTACAGCCATACCTATCTGCGGTATTTCTGATGCCGTTACCCTGGCAGTCGCACCTAACATGGTGTTCCTGGCAGCGCAGCCTGGCTCCCACAGCTCCCTCGTGGTTTTCCCCTTGGGTTTAGTTTACCTCCTGCAATTACTAGACACAGCTATTCCGCATTAGCCTTGATCCCCATGCAAGCCGACCAAGCACTAGCAGGACCTTATCTGGCAGTTTACATACCAGAGGGCAGCAGCAGAGGCACTTGTTTGTCACCCTTTTGCCAGCACTGCTGGGGCCTCGGCTCTGTGGGGCTGCGTGCTCCAGCGGGACCTCTTGCTCACAAGCCACCCCCTGGTCTGGCTGACCTCCTCCGAGGACATTCAGACCACTCCGGGTGCTCGTAAACTCAATCCTTTCCGGCTGGAAGCCACCACAACTGTTAGGCTAGCAATGCACGCAAGACATTCAACTGGGCACGCGAGCACACTCTTCCCTTCTGAAGCAATCAAATCATACGCAGAAGGAACAACATGACTTCTATTGTAACCAATGACAAGTACAGGATTAAGTGCATTAAGTGCTGCACAGCAGTAGTTTTTGGAAGCCCGCCCATGGCTATGTCATACCAATGATGTACAGTTCAATTTCAGTCTCTGGTTCTGACAGTTCCTTACTCGCCAAGGTGGTCCTCAGACTTGCAACTTGTCTGCTCTCCGGTTTCTCAGCTCCCTTCTGTGTGCTGTCACCTCATCCCAGCGAGGCCTCTCAGCTGCCAGACAGATGTCATTAGTCCCTCGGTCTGGAAGGAAACCTGGCTTTTGAGAACAGGCAAATGAATGTATACCGCCATCGGATGTAATGCCAGGCCTTTGGTCTTCTCCTGGAGCCACAGAGGCCACGTTATCCTCCCACTCTCCCATTACAGGTGAGGCAACGCAAACACAGCCTGCACTGTTACAAAACAGCACCGGCGTTCCCACGCTGACTTGTTCCACTGACATGTAACAATATTGTCCTGCGGTCCACAACCAATTGTTCAGAACTAGTACATA
The DNA here is from genome assembly GCA_013398915.1 of Dromas ardeola. Lineage (NCBI taxonomy): Eukaryota > Metazoa > Chordata > Aves > Charadriiformes > Dromadidae > Dromas > Dromas ardeola. The sequence goes on along the minus strand of VYZM01013462.1, from coordinate 629 downwards.
CATTTCATTTAGTTGTCTATTTACAACAGCAGTTGGTGAATCTTCTCTTGTAATTGGGATCTCTTTGTTGTACTACCCATGAGAACAGAGCTAATCCAACTGAAAAAGCTGTTTTAAGAGCTAACAATAGAAAGAAATATTATTGAATTTAATCCCTTATAGTTTTTTGTTTTGTTAACTCAGCAGTTGCTTTTACCAGGTGCCATGTTTGGTTATCCCAGATAGTTACCACTGCTGTTGCACCAAACAACAGTCTGAAGTTTGTTACCCATTTACCTTGTATATGATTCAAAATTGCTGCCATTTTCATAGAATGAATCACAGAATTGTTGAGGTTGGAAGGGACCTCTTGAGATCATCTGGTCCAACCCCCTGTTCAAGCAGGGTCACCTAGAGCTGGTTGCCCAGGACTGTCTCCGGACAGCTCTTGAGTGTCTCCAAGGATGGAGACTCTGCAATCCTAAGAGAGGCGCTACCCATGTACATATGGGTCACACTCTGGATGTATTCTAGAACAGTTCATGCCTCACATATCAATTCCCCATCTCTTTCCTCCATTTTACAGCATTACTATGGATACTGTCCTACAGTGGTTTTGGACAGTTATGGATGGTGTGATTTTAGTTTTG
>VYZM01013461.1:95819-110271 GCA_013398915.1 Dromas ardeola | reverse complement strand
GGCTCTGAACAACCTGATCTAGCTGAAGACATCCCTGCTCATTGCAGAGGAAGTTGTACCAGATGACTTTTAAAGGTCCCTTCCAACCCAAACCACTCTATGATTCTATTACAATTACACCTCTGGGCTGGTGAAGTTACAGTATTTTAAAATAAGGGCTTAGCATGTTTTCATATGTATTTATAATACCTGTAAACATGGCTTCATGCCTTTACTCTGACAGCCATGGACAAAAGCATAAAATACTAATGCTTTGGGAATAGCATAGACTTGCAGAGAAAAGAATCTGGCTGGTCTGCTGGCAAAGATTTAGAAAGAAAAACAGGTATCTCGATATTTTATTTTCTGAATCGGTGCTAGCCATTCAGATTAGAAGAATTAAATGATAGGAAGCTAAACATGCTAGGAGTATAATAAGGTTCTAAGATAATAGGAGACTATTTGGAATGAGACAGATGAGATAAGAGATTGTCTGTTTCTACCACCTATAAGGTGCACAGCAGCTAGTTTGCGAGACACCCTGTCTGAACAAATAGGTCTCTGCAGTCACATTTGTGTCTTACCCTTAAGCTTCTTACCTTCCTTCAGAGCCAACACTCTGAGGGAAGAGGCGGCAACATGATACCCCCACACCAGATTAAACATGGTTACATATTTGCCACATAAAATTCCAGTTACTATGGTAACAGATTTTCATACAGAAGCTTTTGACTTTCACTAATAGAACCATTACAGAAGTTTTCAACTTCTTCATGGAAAACAGATGTATTTCATGCCATATGAGAATATACATATGATACTATGACTATAAATAGATATAAATATGTAAAAAATTCCCATGACTGTGGTGCAGAACCTATATTTCATACATATGTACAATTTTGCTATCACTTTTTATAAACAGAGAAAAGAGAATGACACTTGATTATTTTCAAATGGAATTTTTTTAAATTTGAAAAATTGGCAGAAAAAATATTATTAAATACTTCACCAGTGAAACCCAAATCTTTTATTTATTTCTCAAAATTGTATTTCTTATATATGAAATGGGACAGACAACTAGTGCAGTTTAATATATCTCTACAGAATTCATAGATCTATGCTGATGTAAGAGTAACTAAAAGTCCATACATAAGTTGAAAGTACCTGTTATGTTTATTCTGTTTTATGGAATATGGAATTCCCTTATGGAACCCTTATGGAATATTCCTTCCTTTACAATATTTTGCTCTACAATAATAGGGCTCACAACAGGTAAACTCTATTAATTCTGACTTGATTGCACAGTAGAACATCTGTTTTAATTTCTCTGACCATTGTCAGATGTTTGGGGTTTTTGCCTGCAGACAGCAGCCATAGCTCTCGTTTGGGTGTCTTTTCAAGAGAGAAAGACTAACATGTTTAAGCTGCACAACTTACTCTTTTTATTTGACAGATCAGTGGCAGTCCCATTAAAATAAGATATATGCTTTTACATTAGCCTGACAAGGGATTACACTAAATAAAATGTTTTTGACTGGCATGAGTTTCCCATTACTCAATTTGTCCTTTGCTGCCAGAATAAGGATATAAAAATGAACATAACATGAAAGTCCTTGTCCTCAGGCTCCTTGAAATTACTTGGAGGCCAGCAATCCTGAAATTCACATGTATTCTCTATTTAGGCTTTACTAGTATGCTGCTTTCTAATCATGATAATACTAACATTTAAATGCACTTATTTCTCAAAAATAAATACCATTCTGATTGATAATTCACTAACAACAGTATTATATTGACATTTTTGCATGTTACAGAACTATTATTTTATCTCAGATACCCACCTAAAAATAGAATTTTTGTCATTCAACACATGTTATACTGTTATTTTTCTGTTGTATTTTGTTTCTGTGCTAAGTCAGAAGGTAAAGGCTGATGAACTTGGGCTGTTCCATGACACTTTAAAGCTAAAAAAAAGTGATATTGAACCAAGGTCACCAATGGAATTGGTCAGTTAGCAGCTCTGCTCTCAGGTGGATAGTTCATGATATGGTTTCTAATGTAACCAACATTAAGTGATTCAACACTTTATGTGACCTTCAAAGAATTCAATTTTTGTCACTCAAACTAAAGAACCTCAGTGAACACAGAAAAAATTATATGGGTCACCAACTAGCCTGTCTTAAATGAGCCAAAGGAAAGGTTCCCACCTGCTCAAGCAAACATGCAATATGTGTCCTGATTGGAAGTCTGTCTTGCCAGTTCTTTTCCTGCTTAGTGGAAAGGACACAACAGAGTTCTTCATTTCCACATTGCCAGCAGATACAGCTACCACGAAAAGCCAAAAGCTAAAATAGGCTTAATCATCCCACAGAATCTTTCGGTCCATAGCTACAAAGTGTTGCTTCTTTACCCTGCAGAAAAGAAAAATCAAATTCTTGTGGTTCAGAGAACGCACAAAGTAATAATTCATAATTAAATCTAGTCTTTGCACATCCCTGGTTTTGAATCAGCAACTTAAGCACTTCCTCAGTTTCCATGGAGTCAGAGGTTTCTGCCTCACCAAATCAGAAGTGTGAAATAATTATGCTTTACATCTAACAACTCAAGTGGGTTCACAACGGCTACCCACTTGCAGACACTGAATGTCTAACTCCTTTGATCCAACTATACTAGCTTATTAAGCAATTTTTTTTCTCAATAATTTTGTGTATGTAAACATTGAACAAAAGGCTAAATATTGTACCAAAGAAGAACTGAATACTGCACAGCAGGGTTTGATGCTAGCAGCCAATTGCCTCCCCTGCAGTTGGAAGACAGCTCGGGTAACTATTCCAAAGATTAATGAGCAATCAGTTCTAAATTAGACCAGGACCCACGTTTAAATCTTTTTCCCTCACACCCTTTACAAGTCTGAATTTGAGTTACGCTCACAGAGATAAAATACAGTATTTGGTTTTGTGTGTTGTAGAACGTTATTAGCAGAGTGAAAAATTGCTTCTTTAGCATTTCCTTCACATTTTTCAACTTTTATTTTCCTGAGCAATTTGAAAGGAAATGGTCCGTGATGAGGTTTGCTGCTTCTGCACCAGGCTATAAACAGAAGTTTCCTGTCAGTCATTTCGAGAAACTACAGAATCCCATTTTGAAACTGGAACAGAAGTGTAAGATCTGTGAGATTCACAGCTGTTTTGACACGCCACTTTCATATTGAGCTCAGGTTTTAACTATTGACAAAGCATTCAGGTAGTATGAAATAAATAGTATAGAGAACAATGTGAAGAAGTGTCATTAAGGGCTTTTCAGCAGCTCAGTAAGTTCTCTGTGTCTGCGCAGCCTCTGTAACTCTGCACCTCTACCTCTCTATCGGTTCAGTATCTAAGTACAATACTGATACAGAGCACAATACTGATAAAGTTAGGTGTTAGGTGCACATGCGTACATGCATGCAACAGTAGTTACATATGTAAGCACCAAAGTAGTTTTTAGATTAGACTACGTATAGAAACATAGAATAGAATCATACAATAGTTTGGGTTGGAAGGGACCTTTAATGGTCATCTAGTCCAACGCCCCTGTAATAAGCAGGGTCGTCTTCAACTGATTCAGGTTGCTCAGTGAGTAAAGGTGTTGTAGGATAAGAATACCATTCTAAACATGTCTGCTTTTGGATAGATGCAGAACTAACACATTCTTACACATTTCTGTTCTAATTTCCTAACTGCCCTCTCTTTCCCTTCCTTCTCCGTTAATTCCAGCCTAAAAACGTGAAGCAGGAATTAAGACACCTCAGAGACTGCTAAAGAGAGCAGGGATGCAAAAATTACCCTATAAGAAAAGTTTAAGAACACGTTAATTTGCAGTGCAATTTCCTCCTCCCAGTGTGAATTTGCCTCATTTTTGCATGCATAGCTTATTGTGCATGTATGTATCTACAATAAGGAATCAATGATCACCATACGCAAGTAAAATTGCACATTTTGCTTATTCTGTGTATTGTGTAAAGAGCGAAAACACAGAATACAATTTTGCTGAGTTTAAATCTGCTAAGGTTCTAAACATGTTGAGATTAATTAAGGGTTTATGAAGGGTTAATGAATCACAGAGTAAATAGGATTAAGAATGTAATGTGGGTTGGTAAAATTCAGAAAAAAATTTATCACAGCGATACTGGCCATTTTGATACTGAACAGCAGTCACATCGTGGGCCATTCTGACATTCAGAGCTGGATTTTTCCTTCTCACTTTCTAATATATCTCAAACAAGAGAGACATATTTAGTTTACAAATTTATTTTTTTTTTTTTAAGTAACTAACTGGAAGAAAAAAGCAGCATTACATCACTCATCATTTTTGTACCTTCTTTTGTATAAAAAGTTGACATTAAAATGTAGAAGTTGGTTTGGCTGTTTTTTTAAAAAGCAGTATATCTAAAGAAACACCCAATGAAAGGCATTCCATTAAATGAATAAAACCACCTGTGAAAATTACAACATACCAGAACTCTACTACAATACAGCTATTACAGGTCAACCAGGTGACGGTGGTTAGATAAAATACAGTATCTATTGTGAAGTTCAGCTGTTATCTGAAAGCACACTCTTGAGCTTTGTGAAATAGATAAGAGGAAGCACTTCTGTGTCGATGGAAAATACATGAACTGATTTAATATATTTAGTATTGACTATGTGCTTAATATTATACAAAATACAGTAGCCTTCAAAACTCTGCCTTCTTCCTATTTGGGAAAATCATTATTATATGATTAAATTTTCCTGATACTTCCCATATAATCCTGTAAAATCTATTGACATGGATTTTTCTTAAGCTTACATACAGTTATTACATACATATATTTCACTTAAAAATGCAATTATTCTTAAAGTCAAGCTAAAGAGATGAAATCTCAGTGAAATTAATCGAAGTCTGAGATTTTTGCTTAGGTCCTGCTAGCTAAATAACCTCATTAGAATATCCATCATTGTCAAAAATTTTTTTACAATCCTGATATAATCAATTGAACCTGGTACATACATTGCTCACCCACATTGGGTAATGGACCTCTGAGCTGGAATACCATGCCTGTGTTCATCCTATCAGCAGAGTTAGGATACAGAAACTTTATGTCTGTGTTCATTTTCCTGTCAGGAATTCTCAGCCCCAGAACTGTGCAAAAATAGTTTTTGTTCTTCTAGACCCAAGATATGCGAGCTTAGGAGTTTCTGTACCAAACTCACCTATTTCTAGATATGTGATTGCAGAAAAGATGTGAGATTGGACTTGTCTGTAGCCATCACCAAAGATACGCCAATAGACACTATCTTGATACCTTTATTTTGTATGTGCCACCATCCTTTCCACCTCTAGTTTCATGTATAATTTTCTATACACGTCTAATTTCAGTATATAAATGCTGCATGATGAGAAAAAAAAGTCTCTGTATTACAGAGTTTTTGAGTGCTTTCTCGGAAAACACCACATACTGAAAGACTACCACAAGTCTTCCTGAAAGTGAGTAATTTGGGTTATTTTCATATAGATCGCCACATGAAATGTTTATCACTGGTAGCTTAAGTTTTCCCATCATAGGCTAATGTCAGCAATTTATTTATCCATCACTATTTATTTATGTAAACAAGCAGTATGAGTCATAAATAGGGAGACAATCGTAAGTTCTTGTTTTTTGAACGCTGATGTTTGCATTATTTTGTCACCACCATGTTAGAGAAATTATTGTGTTATATTCAAATAAATGGAAAGTAATGGAAAATGAAAAAGGAGTCGAATTGTCTGTGATAGAGCTTCAGAGTTTAATAAGTAACAATGTTGTACAATGGTTATTAATTTCCTTTTGAACCGAATATCCCCTTTTCTCACACACATTAGATTATAGTTTTGATTTTGTTTTTCATTACTTGTTGGTGCTTATTTAGTTTGGGTGATTGGGTGTGTCAAGAATATACCATTTTACGAGATTGGCCTCAGCATTACAGACAGTTTTCAGAAATACAGTCTGTTTCTCTCATATATTATGATTGAAAGCTTGACATATTTATTCCCTTACTTATCTAACTACCTAGCTGTCCCCCGTAGTTTCCACAAGAGCAACAAGTGCTGTCCTCCTTTATTCGGGGCTTCCTTGCCGCCCCTCTGTCCCATTCATCGTGTCTGTCTGCGAATGGTCAGCTCTGAAGGGCAGGTCAGCCACAAGTCCCCAGAGGAGTCAGAGGTGAGATATACAAGGAAAAAAAAAAAAAAACCGAACCAGGGACACTGCTAAAGGAAAGGAGATAGAAAGACTGAACAAACAAGTGAACTAAGAAGAGATTAGGAGAAGAATGTGTCAGCAAAGATTAATTTGAAGAGATGAGGCATAAGGTATAATATTAGGAATTTTTATGGAACAGCTAGAGAGACAAATTTAAAAAAAAAAAGAGAGAGAAGAAAAGGAGAGAAGGGAGAGGAGAATAAGATGAGCAAAGCCTTTCAAAGTATATCAGAAAAATCCTAGACTAAAAGACATATGTGGCAAAAAGGGAAAGATAAAATAAGCAATGAGCATAAAGAAGGAAGGAGTTGGTAATAAAACACTAAAGGAGGAATTTATGCAGAAATGTAAATTAACTGGTTAAATGCATTTGCTGTAGTAGACTTTATATTAGGACACCACCTTCAAAATGTAACTCCAATGTCACCTGCAGTAAGGACCAAATAAATTATATGTTACCTTACCCGGAGGAGGCAAAGTTCAACTTGCCTCCCCTGCTGCGAAGCTTGCTCAGAGCCTACATTCACTTTCCTTTGAAAGGTAAGACCATTCAGCTGATGCTGAATCATATTTTAATGAATGCACTTCACATCCACAGGTTTAAATAGTTATATTTTACACACAGCTATCCTGAATGTCTATTTGTTAACATGGCCCATGAACTTATTTTTTTTCTGAAGTTTATCATCTGATTGTTGAAAATTGGGTTACTTACCTGAAAATTAAACACTTTGTGAACATTAGCTGAAATTTAGACTTCAGTCAAAGGTTAATAGTTCTTATGACTGAGCAGAGTAGATAAAAAGTGGGGATACTTTAGTAGCTTTTTCACATGTTAACTCATTTCAGCTGGAAATCTCTGAGGGCTGCAAGTGACTATTCTACCTCTTTTTCTCAGATGAAACCAGTCTAGGGACATACCAGGGCATCAGTGACTAATCAATTTGACATCAGTTGAGGAAAAAGTGCAAAAAGCTATATTTAGAAAATCAAAAGTGATCTACGCAAAAAGTATTACACAGATTAATTTTCTAAATAGATTCTGAAAATGAGTGATCAACCCTGACAATATCTGGCAAAACTGTTACCTTGAAAAAGTGTAAATCAAGACATTGGATATTCTAGTAATTGTAGATATGCTAAAATTTTATACGGGATGATATAAGTCAGAATAGAATATGTAGAAAACAAAAGAAACAAGCAAACAAAAATAAACTAGGCTGAAACAATGTATGCCTGTGTTATTGAAACACAACACATTTCATATTCCTTGATGTAAAATCTTAAAATATTTGTAAAATTAAATGTTTGTATGGGAAGCTTTTAAGAAAAACAGAGTAAATTAAGGGGTAAATCACAGCATTTTTAAAATTGACAAAAGAGGAGGAACAGGGTTAGAAACAGCTCAGTCTTATGAGGACACAGGTTCTGTGCACCTGTTTGCCTGAAGGGATGTGACCCTTTTTTCTTCTTCACAAAAGCATGTGCCAGCAACATTTTTGGGAGGTCTTGTCAATCTACTCTATATAAACAATTAAAAATTAACTGGAAAAGAAACAGAAAGCTGCATGTTTATCTACTGGATGGATGCTCTAATCATCAGGCAACAACAACATTTTCACTCTTGGGTCCTGTAAGCATTTGAATAAATTCCTATCTTGAGCAGAATGTATGCAGCAGGATGTATGGAGTAAAGTTCAAGTCTAAAATCCTTAGACTGTAATATTTAGGGACCTATACTGAAAAACAGTCATTTAAAGCTCCTCAGACAAAGAATGCATCTTGCTCTCTGTTTCCTGTTGAAAAGTTTAGCCCCTGAAGCTTTGTGTGAAAGGAAAGTCATGGCATCCTTTTCAGCTCAAGATAATAATAAAATGTGATCTGAAATTTGCAAATAGTTCCATGATAATGGAAACACAAGTTTTGAACATAATAATAATTGAGAAAGTGTCATTCAGCTTTAGAGAAGACAATACAAAGGAAAGGGAAATCTTAGATTCAGCTCTTCAATTATCCTACAACAAACATTGTATTGGTGATGGAATAAAGATGAATTAGAAGACATTTGTCTGGCTACCCCATTTTCCGGTACTGTAGCAATAATGTAGCTCTACCACTTTCCTCATGAAGGAATACAGGTCCATTAAGATCAGGACTCTGACATGATTACACCCTCGCAATCAACGTCATTGGACGTTCTTTGATGGAATACTGGATAGCCAATTGCCCATCACAAAGTTGGCCAAGGATCACAAAGGACAGAAAACAAATATACTCTGTATCTCACGTTCCTCCTAAATGGAACTTAAGTTCAGTGACAGTAAAGGGGAAATAAAAACAAACAACATAATTGTGGAAATATTACATATGGAAGACAACTAACCTCTAAAGTAATGAGAGGATTTTCATCCAGTTAGGTTCTGTTTGTTTCTTTGTCTCTTAATTCCTTTATGGATAAGTGAATTTTATTTTTTTTTCCTAGAGACAGGATTTGTTTGATTAGCTTCTGATTTCTGAAAAATGCAACAAGAACACTCTAAGTAGCTAAAGCTAAGTTTATCTTACCAGCTATTGAATTGCTTAGGGAACCTTAGAAAAAAATAGTTCAAAACTGGCCTAATAGAAAACCTGTATATCAGTTATAAATGTCCAGTACTGTCTCTGATATACACATTTACTATCAGTATTTTATATCAGCTGCCAAAACACTGTTCAGTCTTTTTTTATAAAATAGAGTGGGGGCATCTAGGCAATTTCTGTATTATCAGATCAAACTGGGCAAACTCAGAAGACCAGCCAAAAATTGGCATCAATTTTAAGACATCCCAGCTAAGATTAAGGATGGATTTGAAGACAGAGCACCTCCAGCAAAGCTGAATTAAGGCTGAAGAAAAGATTAGGCCTACAATAATCACTACAACTTGAATTTTGGAATTGTTTTTCCTTTATCTCATCTCCCCATATCAGTAAAGCATATACCTTACATTTCCTAAATGAAAGGGAAAGCATGCAAAACATTAACATTTACTAAACATTCCTAAGATGATGCCACAGATTGTGCCCACTTTTAACCACATGGGGAAACTGTGGTTACCGTAACTTTGATACGGTCACAGCTATTGATCAGTGCTGCTTTTAAAATTATTTTAAAAGACAACATTTTTTTTTTCCTGATGGAAATTTTTCAAATTTTACAATAGCAATACCTAAGAAAGCTGTTCTACACACATGATTCACAATTCAGTGTTGGAAGACATTTTGCTGGTTTTTACTACTAATACAGGAATGAAGTTTTCGTCTTCCTGTTCTACTGCACAGGAAAAATTGAAAAGTTCCAAAATTAGGAGAAAAGGGTACATTTGCACTTTAATCACTTGTCTGGATTTGCTGCACATAACTCAGACATTCAAACCCTGTCAGCATATCAAAAATTATACTCGTAGAGTCCTACTGACATTACTTAGCAATCTTATATGGTATGTGCTTTATGTCGCAAAAAGTTATGGAATCTGGTTTTGGGTGTCTTTTATTCTTCTTTGATTTTTAAATTTGGAGTTAGAATGAAGGGAAGAAGAACAAAGGAGCTTTAACTTTGTGATTTCTTGGAAATAAAATTATGTAAACACAGATAACTACAAAAACAAAACCCTTCAATGAAAAAAAAAACAACCAACTCTGTACAATATTACTAAAGAAAAACAACAACAAAAAAGGATATAGAAAATAAAGTTATGCACTGAAAATGCCAGATACACCTACTTGATTGTAGATATGCACAGGATTTACTCAGTCCAAGACATGACTGCTTCATGTCTGCACGCCAGCACTGACACCCACTAATCCTCAACAAAGCTTTTCTAACAAAATTGCTTCACGGTATTGGTAAACTTTCAGGAAATATATGATTACTTCAAACTTCTGTTGCTTAATGCCGTGAATCCTGTAGAAGTTGTAATCACACCCAGAGAACTCTAAGTCAGTGTTAGTGAGAGATTTAGTTGGTCATCCTCTTTACTTATAGAAAAGGAAGAAAAACACTGTAATTTTACTGGTTATTTCTCAGGAGGACAGGGGGTGTGGTCCTCGGGACAGTAAATTCCCCTTTGGTTTTGGATTAAAAGATAGTTAAATACTGGAAGTGTGTTGAACTGTTCTCTGCTTTAGCAACATTATCATCTGACTGCATCTATATAACATATATATTTCTAATTTCTTCATGATTACATTGAGCTTTTGTGGAATACTGAGTTTATAAGTACACACTGAGCTTTTTGTGTACCACAAATACCATGTGACAGCAAAAATCCTTCTCAGTGCAATGACCTCTTTATACACTGACATTGATTAGAATTATAAAGTTGGTAGAATTAAAGTAAAAAATATGTTCCAAAGTAGGGCAAAATAAAATCATGTAACAAATTATCTTCGTTATCTTCAGAAAGCTCATGAGCGTTGACCATCATATTCTCGCATTTCTGACTAGTTTCTCATAAAAGGAATACCGAGGCACAGACTTGACAGCACAAGTTTATGAGATAAGGACCATCCAAATACATTAATTTTAAAGCTAAATAGTACTATTTTGATCACTTATTGGATCTCACATACAGAAGCCGTAGAGATTCACCTACCGATCTCTTTTTCATACTTACTTGTGCATGTGAAAGTACTTACTATTTTTTAATTAAAAAAAATTCCAATTACCTTTTTTTTAAGGAGTTTTTAATATATTATGCTTATTGGTAAATCCCGTCTACGGTTAAATACCTTCACTTTCAAAAGTGACATTTAGTTCCCCTTTAATCTCAGAAATTGAATTTTAAAAATCTGGATTTTAGAAGGATTTTAAAATAGAAGAACTAATGACAAAAAACAAAGGAATAATCATTATCAAGACTGATACATTTGCCATAAAAGCACAGTAAATATGAGATTTTCGAAATAAATTTTGGAGAGTTCGTTATATCATTATTTTCACTATATGATTTATCAGAATTTAATCTACCACACATATATCTTCATCAGCTCAGGCTTCTTGCTAAGAAGTCCCTCCATGCTTTTTGCTTTTCAGGGGAAAAAAAAAAAAAAAGTTTCCGTATTCTGTATCATTTTTCTAGCATAACTATTTTGAAACCACTATTTAAAAAGCCATTAACCCAGAACAGTGACTGCAAATAATACCTGTCTGAAAAGATATGACAGTCTACATTTTTCCCCCAGTACACTGTAACTACTCTGCCTGGCAGATAGCTTCTAAAACAGCTCACAACTCCCATTGAGAAAAAAGTATCTGCTTCTTTTCCACATTCGTTCTTTAAACACCTCCACCATTTTCACAATCTGCTGGCTCCTATAGCTAGGTAGGGATTAAAATCTGCCTGGCAGTCACTCATATTAATTCCTCAGAGGAGTGGCAAAGTCAAATGGTGCACCACTGCCAAGGCTTGAGTGGCACTGCTCCCGCGCAGTCAGCTTCCCTGGGGATTGATTGCTACCACAGCAGCAGAGAATCTCTCTGCTAATCTCCTCTAACTGTTGTTGACCTATCTCTGCCATCCCCTCCCAAGTATACAATAAATCAAGCACATTTTACATGAAAAATGAAGTAATTACTCGGTGAATCCAATGGCTAATTGCACACGGAAGCCTCTGGGAGACGTAGGACAAATCCATGTCAGATTTCGAAAGGCAGCAAAAAAGGAAACTAAGTTAATAACGCCTCAAATACTGACAGACCGAGAGGGATTGAAATGCACCATTTCTTCAGAGAAACCAATACCCCGCTTAAGGGAAATGGAAAATTCTAGCTACATAGTTTAGCTTCACAGCAACAACAGGAGTGATTTTGATGAAACACTGTACCAAAAGCAACGAGTTACTGGAAAAAAATGTTATGGGGCTGCAGCTTCTTTTGTCAGGTATCATTATTACATGTTATTTAAAGTAACCCCTTTTTTATAACCTCCTTGCTTTCCACCTGCTCTGCAATGGTGTACTTCTGAGCCCCATAATTCCTTGTTTAGTTTAATTCAGCTCACTCGCTGCCTCTTTCCCCAGCTGCCCTCTCGATTGCTCCTTCTCCAGCCAAGCCCTCCCCAAACTCCTATTACCAAGGTATCTCTCTGGCTGTTTAGATGCCGCGTACCTGAGCTAGCCGGCTTTCTCAGCCGCGTTGCGGAGGGAGAGGAGAAAAGGGACTGGGATCAGGAGAAGGCAGGTGAAAGAGAGACCAATTCCCTTGCTCCCATTTGAGTTCCTGGCCTGCCTTTGCTCAAAGCAGATCACATCAGGTGTGATTAGTTTCAGCCTTGCAGCTCTGACCCGAATGAAGTATTTTTGTCATATTTGAGCATAGCATCTCATTATCTGGACAGTACTAGGAACTGTAAGAGACCAAAACATGTTCAGTGACTGTTTTAGAGGTAATAGTAGTGAAGTCCTGATATCTACCGAACATATGTGCTTTTTCAACTTGGCTAAATTTACTTGGATTGTCACAGGATAGGAAAAGAGACATCCATGTCACAAATGCTACCCCTCTGCCAAATTTCAAGGTCACTTACAATTTAGCTTTGAAAAACAACACATTTTTCTCCAGCCTAGCTGCTGGTAACAGCTGAACCATTTTGGTGGATTTTTTCAAGTCATCGTCCTGAGGTGACTAGCCAGCATGAAAAATTTTAGCCTGAACAGTTACAGAACCTGCCAAGTCTCATATGTTTAGTGTGAGACGCACATTTTCACTTATTTCCTAGGTGTTCCGATAGCTGTTACCTTCATCTTACACAGCTACAGGGCAGTGTTGAGGTCTTGCCCACAATTCAAGACACCATCAGCAGGACACAGCTGATCAGCTGATGAGTTTTTTTCAGTGAAGAGGAAAAAAAAAAAAGAAAAAGCTCAAGATCAAAAACTTTTCAGTTAGTTCTTTAAAAATATGACAAAAAAAATATTTCAGTGACTCTTGGAAATTAAATTTGGATGCCTGTGCTTCTCTTCTCTCTATTGGTTAGCCTTCTCAGTGGGGGCCACAAGCCTAGTTACAACAGGCAGGAGATATTATCATGAGCAAGAAAAGGGGGAACTGAAATCTCTGACCTACAGTTTATTTAGCCACCTGAAACAAGGCACATTTAGACGAAAAAGGTCTGGATTAAATATTTTAATTCACCAGTGGAACTTACAGACTTTTTAAAAGTAGAAAACAGTAGACATTTGCCCAAAAATACTAATGTTTTAATACAGAGAAACATTAAAAAAAAAAAAGAATAGCAAAAAGCTCTTGGGCATTGGAGGATCTGAGGTAATTGGATTTGATCAGATAAAGAGGAAGGCAATTATTTACATAACAAAAAAAAAATTCACAGAGGAAAAATAATCTTCCTTTCATGATATCTTGGAAACAATCAGACATCAAAACATTGCTTTCATGCAGCCGTGTTTTATTGTCTGCTTAGGTTCAATCAACATGCAGGGATGAGTTGGAGATACTCAGAAATTAAAACTTTATTCCTGCTATCTATGTTTCCTTAAGCCTTCTTCAAAAAGTTAAACTCTGTTAGTCTAATGTACTTGCTTATGTAAAGCAAACACAGTTTCTTTTCTTTTTAATATAGCAAAGCAACAGTGACGTATGTCACAGATGGTAGAGGATACAGATAGTATTATAGTGGTTGTAGCAAAAATATTAAACTTGGAAAATTTGCACCAATTAGTACTACAAGGCGAATAGATAGATAGGCACATTCAGTGGACATTATACTACGTGTGTGTGTGTGTGTGTGTGCCAGAAAGAAGAATCTTTATATTACTCTTACCTCTTTTTAACGATTACTTTTTCAAAACACCTCTGATTTTAGTTGTTTTGACTTTCCACACCTAAATTTCTGTCATCATTTCAGAGCATCTGAATGCCATTGTCTGCACCTCAAACTTGAGAGAGTAGGAAATACGGGAATAACCTACTTTGATGCATTCATTTATCTCCCAGGTTGGAGGAAAAAATGTTTTACTCTGGAGTTGATGATTGGTTAGACAGAGGAAGGACACTCAAAAGAAGAAGGTAAATGAGTTTGCTCTGAGCTTTGTGCTGACATGGCTGGCACTTCAGTTAGCCTGATTATGTGTGTACAAGCCTGAAACATGGAAACAACACAGGGAGTCAATGACAATACATTAGTGTCACTTAAAGACTATTGCAGGGGC
>VYZM01013461.1:60631-95791 GCA_013398915.1 Dromas ardeola | reverse complement strand
GGGGTGGGGGTGTTTCTAATTTCTGCTGAAAGCCTGAAAATGTTCAGAAAAATGAAAATTTTAACGCTGTACAACGTAACCCTTTTTTATCTCCAAATATTCCAAGTTAAAATTTCTGAGAACCAGCATTTCTTCTTAATGATACTGAAGATGGACATGTACACAATTACTTATATTTACATGGTCAAAGCCCAGCAATGCCATATTAAATCCTAAACATATTTTTATATTTACATACTTAAAACATTTTTCTGGCAAAATATCTTGCCACTAAGGAAATGCGAATGAGTGCAGTAAAAGTGTTAGCTTCTTAAATACTACCCCTTTGCAGAGAAAATACACCACTGGGAATAAGATAAAAGAACTAAGAAATTTGTCTGTTTTCAGAAATGTGTATGTGTCCTAAACTGTACAAAGTGTCATTTCACTATAATTTTTTTCTATTACCTTTTTTTAAAAATTTGACATATATTTTTTGTCTTTTCTCAATGATAACCCCCCCCAAAAAAATGTTGAATATCTTATGCAGTGAAATAGAATTATTTTAGTGATGTTTTCTTGCACTGTAATCCAAAAGAATTTACACTGGGTAGAAAGTATTAAACATGCTTTCTGAAATACTTTACTAATCTCTTTTTGTTTTGAAGTATTTGTAAAATTAGTGTGGAAACTCTGATTTTTATAAGAGGTTGTTTTTTTTTTTTCTCCTCACTCACCTTCACTAATTCTACCCTATCTCTAAAGGAAGCACTGATTTTCTCTTTAACTTTACAGTTGTTTTCTAAATACTTATTACTTTGGCAATAGTTTTATTTAAACCTCATAAAGGACAACCTTAAATCACTACGGGAAAAAAAGCAAACATACTGCTACACATTGAACGAAATACTCAACCTCTGAACTTCTTGCAACTCAATTCTTAGCGTATTCCTGATACAAGACTAGGCAGTGATAAGGCCGTGAGTTTGGTGATAAAGCGCTGAATCTGACACACTAAAGATAAATGAGAATTACTAATAGAAAGCTGCTCTACTTTTGCCTTCACTGTATGAGAAGGTGGGTTCATTTCCATCTCCCTGTCAGGTACCTGAAAACAACAGGCCTTATCCCTCCTTAATCTCAATGGGTTACCTTCATAAGCTCTTTAAAAGTTATATATGGAAGCTGGAGTAAGCCGATTAGCAATGGTTGTTTGCAATCGGACATCAGCAAAGTACATAATAATGCTGCAACATTACTGAGAATACAGAATGAGGATGGTACCAGTGGGAAGATATAGCAATGTTATTTAAGACAGAGAAGGGTCACATAAAACTCAGAAAGTAGCCATATACAATTTCAAATACCATCTCTTCCATCTTGAAACAGCCATTTAAAATTTCCCGACTTTGAAGAGGGCACCTTTGCTGACACTATTCAAACTGCAAAAGCTTCACTGCAGGTCCCTTCCTAGGTAGACATTTACTCTTCCTCAGATTTTGACTTTCTGAAGTTCTAAAAAAATGTCTATGAGGTATATTTTATTGAAATACCATCTGTATGCTTAACACTCTGGGGTTTTTTACTGGATTAATGCAGCTTTTAAAAATCCACACTAGCATTTTGTACTGGAACATTCTCTCACTTATATTTGTACTGTGACAATAGTTCGGTTATGATATATATATATATCTTTTCTATCTAATGTGGCAGTAAAAACAATGCTGAGCAAACTATAATGCCTAATATCCCCTTCTGAGTGGATTCTAGCCTGCCTTGCATCCTTTGAAATGGTATCTGTGTCATGTTTGCCCATTTGTCAGTCCTGAATAACACTGAAAATTGAGAGCACAGAAAAAAAGAGATAGTTGATTAAAAGTAAAAATAAGGCAGAATAGCATATACGTTAGCTAAAGTTCCGTATGATTCTCCTCTGAGATTAGACAACCTTTTGATTTAATTTTTCCTGACAGTTCACTATAATATCATAATAGACAGAATGTCCTTGGTTATCACTTTTGCTTCCTCTCACTGTTTGTCCTTGTCTAGTGCAGGTGCTTTGTCTGGACCACATCACTTTTTAGACAAAGCAAATAAACCAGAAAGTTTTTCACCCACAGTTTTAGGTGAAAGCAATATGAAGGGCCTATCTATGATTTTTGTTGCCATTCTAAGTATTGAATTACTTTCCTTTCTTTAACATACAGCATTGTGGAAGGGGAACTAGGACATATGGTACCTGCCAATAGGTTAAGGAACATACATGCCAAATTTCAAGGCTATACTTAACCTCCATTTACATTAAGAAACCCTCAAGCGTATATTCAGATATTCACATAGCCCAAGCTCCTAAATATTCTCGGCATGTTAGCGTGTTCCTATAATTGTGTTGACCAAGCACGATCACAGCCAAGCACAGAATAGCCAAGAATATACAGTAATTCCTAAGTATTGTGGGGGTGCCTTGAGCCTTTGCCACAGCTGTGCTGTAGAAAACAATGTGGTCAGACATAAAGGGTGCCCGAGATGGTGAAGTAAAGCCCTCTCTTCTCCTTGTAACACAGGTATAGCTAGAGATACTGGCATAGTCACTTAGCGGTATCTAACCTCAGGGGGGTTGATGGAAACTAACCTTAGTGGGGTCGATGACAGGAGGTTGATCATTAAATGCTAACACCGATATCCTGAAAGAGGTTTTAATGACATATTCACAGTAGCATGTGATATTTGGGGTGGATTAGGTCATACAACATATTTATACAACTAAAACTAATCCCCAGTGCCAAAGTTAGAAAAGCAATCATTGGTCACTCTTCCTTAACATACTCCTGTACGTCTGGATATGAAGAAAAAAATAGAAATACTTTTAAAATTTTTTATCTCCTGAATCCTGCTTTCAGAAGAAGAAATTGTGCTAGATTTTGGGCTGCAGACTTGCACATTGTAATAGTAATGTTAGCTTTGGTTATGTTTAACCCACACAATTTAGTCCATATACAATGCTAAATATTTTCCAGGAACATCATGCAAATGGATGTTTGGAAAGAGACCTGGGAGTCCTGGTGGACAACAGGATGACCATGAGCCAGCAATGTGCCCTTGTGGCCAAGAAGGCCAATGGCATCCTGGGGTGCATCAAGAAGAGTGTGGCCAGCAGGTCGAGGGAGGTCATCCGCCCCCTCTACTCTGCCTTGGTGAGGCCACACCTCGAGTACTGTGTCCAGTTCTGGGCTCCCCAGCTCAAGAAGGACAGGGAACTGCTGGAGAGGGTGCAGCATAGAGCTACCAAGATGCTGAGGGGACTGGAACACCTCTCTTATGAGGAAAGGCTGAGGGAATTGGGTCTGTTTAGTCTGGAAAAGAGATGGCTGAGGGGTGACCTTATTAATGCTTACAACTACTTAAAGGGTGGGTGTCAGGAGGATGGGGCTAGGCTCTTTTCAGTGGTGCCCAGTGACAGGACAAGAGGGAATGGGGACAAACTTGAGGATAGGAAGTTCCATCTCAACATGAGGAGGAACTTCTTTACTTTGAGGGTGGCAGAGCACTGGAACAAGCTGCCCAGAGAGGTGGTGGAGTCTCCATCTCTGGAGACATTCAAAACCCGCCTGGACGCGTTCCTGTGCAACCTGCTCTAAGGTGACCCTGCTCTGGCAGGGGGGTTGGACTAGATGATCTCCAGAGGTCCCTTCCAACCCTATGATTCTATGATTCTATGATTAAAATTATAAAGACATTTTAAGTGCTACATGTATGAGGCTATCACTCCATCCTTAAAACAGTGATATCTTTAAATTTCAACTTGCAACAAAGATACTACAAAAATGTACATTTTTAATAATAAGGATTCTTTGTTACCTTTTCATGCATAAATCTCTAGTGTTTTGTTAAAACAGTCATTTTACCCTTGTGAAAACAAAACAATGACAAGTGACATTTTTTCCTATAACATACCAGTAAAGATGGGGGGAAAAGCCCTCATTTGGTATGACCCAAGATCTAGTCACTCTGTTTCCTTTGCATTCTTTGAATGTTCATATTAGAGAGATAGATGGCAATGCAGTTTCAGCCACTAGTAGAAATTTCTCAAGAATACACATTAAAGATGTTTTTGAGTAGGCCGGTATCCAAACCCCTCTGAAATTGCTGATTTTTAAACTGATTCCTTTACTGTTTTTATCCTATTAACTAATACTCCTACCAGTTAATTAGCCATACTGAAAATCTGAGAGTAAATGTACTGGTAAACCAAAGAATGCATAAAACTAGCTCTGTAAGTTCTAAAGAAAATAACTTTATTTGATTTAAACCAATGATAACTACTACAGAAGTTGGTGCAACTAAGACCTGTCTAAGCTCTGATTGCACATTTGTTTCTGTAGCACTGAAAGGTAAATGGATGACCCAAAGTCCTTTTAAATCTATGGCTACGTACCGGAACAATTTGCATATCCTGAGAACAGACTGGTTACATTCTCTTTCCTGCCCAATTCCATACGCTCACATTAAGTCTTGTGAATGTGGATATGTACAAAAAAATCTATGTAAACGGTGATGGATGACTGCCTACTGGAGAGGCAAATCCCTTTTTTAGCTCTCAGTGCAAAAGGATAGTTTTGCATCGCTTACAGATATTGCTCTATGCCTTTCTGGTCCCATCTGGCTTTCAGCACTGCGAGATAGTCACCCATCCATATATTAATCATGGCCAGTTCTCTTTCACTTTAACAACAACAATAGAATTGGTCTTGTTTCATTTAAATTATGGTAAAAACAGCTAATTGACTACATAGACATTAAACAGACCAATACAGGCAAAGACTGACCCGCAATCATTGCTAACAAAGTATTTCAGTTCAAGTACTCAACTACTGCCCTTTGGATGAAGAATCACTGTGGTGTTATCCTTAATTTATCTCACCATTTCCATTTACCTAAAATGTGATAAATAATGAAAACAAAAGGGATTGAAGTTGCCAAAATGATGTTCTTGAAAAGTGCTCAGACTGAACCTTATTAAGGGCTTGTTCCCAAACCCCCTGAAAGGTTTTGTTCTAATTTTGATTTTTAAAGACAGAATATAAACAGAAAAATGGTTGATTTGTATTATAAAATTAGGTGTAACAGAGAGTCTACTGCATAGGAGTCTAGAATTAAAATAAATTTTAAAAATCCCAAACAAACATACAGCCAATCACACACCCAGTTGACTAGCCCTCTTTTCTGGTAGCTGTATTTGGGCACAAAAGTAATAGGCATAAGAAAATACATTTTTAATAAGATATTTGATTGAGTGACCCAGTCCTCCAACCTTATTCCTGGCTGTAAAAGGGGGATATAAACACTTCTCTTCTCCAATCTTTTTTTATTTTTTTTAACTGTTTAAAAAAAAAACCTTACTATATATATTTTTATAGCTCCTCACGCCATGGAGTTGCAATAGCATTTGAGGTTTCTGGTGTTTCTTGAATATAAATAAAGGAAAGAAAAGGCTTTGTTTAATTTTCTTCGTGAATACTGCACATACACATCAATAAGTTTTCAAGCAGTGAATTAGAACATCCCAAAAGATAAATTGTACGAAATCCTCTGATGTAAGGATGTAGTGGTCTTTATCTTTACATATATATTGGCCATGTGTGAGACAGCTGAATGTAGAGTAACCATAGCAACAATACAATATATTGAGTAAATCAGCTTGAAAACTTTTGAGTGCATTAGATATGCAGGGCGTAGAGGTTTTTTTATCCTGTTGTTGGATGAGGCCCATACTAGTGCTTTATATTAACCATCTCTATTATACATAAAAAGTCCCTAAACCTTCACAAATTAAGCAAGAATCACTTCAGGCACTAAAAATGATTGCACACTTGAATACAGTTAGGAGAATGCTTTGTTTGTAGAATGCTTTGAAGATAAATCCTAAGCAGAGCTTTTAATCTACACAAGCAGTAAAATAAAGTGCAGCCCTGCACATATTTGTATCAGAGAACATTTGGAGCAGTATATTGTGGGCGATTTTGAGGAAAACACTATGTTGAAAGTATATGATTAATGCAGTGTTCCAAAAAGCACATAACAAAAAAAAAATCTTATAAATACATTTCAAAAGACAATAGAAGTTCTGAGATCTAAACCCAATAGTTTTTTCTATTTATCTTCCTTCAAACTATGACCTACACATTTTTAACAGCTGAAAATCTGTGGTGATCACTAAAATATTTGAAAGGGAAACCAGAGAACTTAATGTAATGCCTGGGATTCGACCACATGGAATTAGGTTTGTGTCCATAAAAATGACAGTTTTTTAGTTATGTGCTCATGAGACTGTATCTATTATTATTTTTGTTAATTTGTATGGTTCTTGATGTATTTTATATTATAAGAATTTTATAAGAACAGAGAACCATATATTTTCTCATCTACAATTAAGTAAACAGGCAGTTAATTCAGACTTTTGGCAACCCTGAATTTTACGTTAATATTTTCATTTTCATTCTATTTACACAAAGAAATGGAAACACTTGTTAAATATAAATATCTGAGAAGGTAAATGCTTACTAAACTAACTACATCAGGTGAGGCTCCTAAGTTTTCCCATCAAATCCAAAGGAAATCACTTTGAGCTATCGGCAGTTAAGATCCTTCTCAAGGAAAACCTGCAGTCAGTTTCAGTGTTACTTCAGTTGTCATATTTTACCCTCTCAGATTTAATTGTGATGAAGTCCAACACTCCTGTATCCCTCAGTAAACATCGTTGGGGGAAAATAACTGGTTTTATGTGTCTTTCCTTCACCTCTGCATTCCATTTAGCTGTAGGCAGTGTTGTGGAACAGCAATAGCCACAGCACTGTTGCAGAGATGGCAGCACACATCAGTACTCACGGACTCTAGGGTGCTCCTACGAATGTACCAAGGTAATCTGTTTTCAGAGTTATTGAAATGCACCACAAATTTAAAAATGGCTTTTTTGTAAAGAGTGACAAAAGATATAGTCATTAACACCCGGCATCATTTTTCTTTCTTTTGTGGTTGCGTAAGGGACTCTCAGATTATTTTTTTTCTGTTCTTTCCCATGGTGCCTTCTCTCACTATGACTTCCATAGGCCAGCTGTTTCAAATCATGGGTTTTTTACTAAATCATGCCTATAATAAAAATCTTCAAATAATAGATGGACCAGGTATGTCAAAAGCCTCTAAATTCAGGTTGCCCATTAGGAAGCCTTCATACCCCGTTAGCTGCTATAAGGTATATGTGATGACTGAGAAAGCAACCTCTGACCTTCATGCTCTAACTAGTAAGTAGGAAACAACAGGGGTTGAGGGGAGCTCTATGAAACAGTGCTCGTCAGAGCGTGACAAATTGGAAAATGGGCTCTTCTGTATTCTGTAATGACAAGAATATTTAATAGGCTATGTAGGGGGTACATTAAAAAAGATGTTAGCTATCCTGAAAGTACACTCCTGGGGTGAAGTCCTAGTCCCACTGAAGTCAATTGCAAAAAGTTCCATCAGACTGAATGGGGCCATAATTTCACTCCCAGTGTACACTCAATTGAAAATGTCTATTTAATTTTACAATAGATAAGAATTCCGATGCATGCTTTTTGATTCTACACAAAACACTGAAAATACCTGTTTAGGTAAAATGGCATAGGCCAGCATCACGACTTCCAAGGCTTAAATTAAACCAATTTAATTTTGTCTTCCTACTTTACTGCTTTCAAAATGAGAGTCTGCCTTTAGGTGCTCAGTGGTGAATTATGTCGGTTGTACTTTTTTATCCCACAATTCAATAGGGTGTAGAGGACCATAAAGTGGATTATTGAAAAACAGCTTGCAAGAGTGCAAAATAAAATTTATCTAAGTAGGCTTTTTCCCCCTCTTGGCTCATAACTCCAATATTAGTTATTTTGCTCCTGCTGACATTTATAAGAATTGTGACCACAGAAAGACTGAAAAAATACTGTAAAGAAGTGATCCAAGGGCTGGGGCATAAACCTAGAATCTGTGTTAAATTCCTCTCTCTTCTAGTAATATCTTGGCAAAGTCATTTTGGACTCAATTTTTAAAGGTGTTAGGCTTCAAGAAATACAGACAGGCACCAGATTAGATTTTCAAAAAGCATTTAAGGTATCTAATTCTTTTTAACTTCTATGCTGACTTTACAGAATGAGGGAAAAGGTACAGATTTCTAAGATGGCTATAACAGAACTTGCGTACCTTACACATGCCTTACAAACATAAAGATATCAAACACCGTGCAATATTTATGTACACATAATTCACAAGCATCTAAACAGTCACAAGAAGAGAAAGACAGTGACAATCAGGTCTGTAATTATGCTATCTTTCCTTAAAATGAGCAATATCTTATTACTCAATCTTATTTATATAAACAGACATACTGGGTGGTAAAGCAATAAAGTATGAATAAAGGTAGCAGACTTGGCCTGAAAATAATTTTGTTTTCACATGCAACATTAATTACCATTTGGATTAGACTAATGTACCACTTATCACTTGGAAGTGGCGTACAGGGAAAGAAGGAATGGAAAAAACCTTAGTGTAATTATTATCCTTTCTAAGTGAATCAGTATGCTTTACATGTCTGTTTTCTTTAATCTACTGGTGTAAAAATCCTTTTTTGCAAACTGCTGAAGAGTTCATTTCATTAATCCTTTAGGAAGAGTTTCTGTCAGATGCTTTAACTAATGGCTTTTAGCCCCCAGATGAGTTTGAAAGGAAAATATTACTTGGATCAATAATTAAACACCTGAGGTTTGGGGTTACTTTTTTAAAAAGGAATTATATATTATTATTCTTGTCAACCTTGCTTGGCATTGACTAGTGACTTTAGAAATCTTGTTATAAGACAAATCTTTTATTTGCCATTGGCCGTATCCTTTAAGCTTAAATATCCTAAACATTCTGCTTTGGAGAACATACTTCAAAGTGCTCTTTAATCACGACTATATTAACCGCTGTCAGTAACCAGCCACTTCCATGAATGTTTAATACTGGGATGACTGATTTTTACTAAAGTTTGTATTAACCACGGGTAAGTAAACAATTACAGTCCAGAAAATCTATGAATAAAAGCCATAAAGAACACATTGTAACAGCTTAAATTTCTCTTTTTCAGTATGAGAAATTATTAATTCTGGTCTGCAAATGAGTCCATCAATTATGGATGCTGAACACTGTTATAACTACTTTAAGATAGATTTTAATGTTCTTACTCATATTGGGTAGCACTTCACTGTGAAGCAGTCTCATGGATTTTAATAGGACTATTTATTAAGTTAAGTAGCTTTAAATATGAGTCAAGATTTAACTATTAAGTATCTATTTGCATAGTCTAATTAGGTATTTTAAGTAGGGTACATCTACACTAGCATTTTAGTTTTGATCAGGAGTGCACTTTTGAAGGAAAACTCTTGAACTTCCTATTTACTGCACTTTGGCTCACAGCACAGAGAATTCTTGGAGCACACAAACAGAATTTTTCTTGGATGAAATTAAGACACAAAAGACACTCTCGTTGCCACCATGAACAGTAATGGGTACTCAGTCCACAGGATTAAACCAGAGCTACTCTCAAGAGTACACATATACACCCCAAAACATGTTCAGTGAGGACACGGTGTCCTCAATGCCACCTCTTTCATTCTATATATCTGCTTCTCCTACTGGGCCACTCCATTTACCACTGTAGACATATTTCTAATGCACTCCAACCACTAACAGGCACTTAATCTAAAAGATTAAAATAAACCCTGTCCAAAATAAAAACTCTGAAACGTACATAGTATGAACACTGTAACCTTCACCAATTTATTTGTATTGGTACACGCTACTTATTAATTAGAATGTAAAAATAGGATCCTGAGTTCCCCGTATGGCTAATGGAGATAGGAGGCATCTCTGGAGTGGTGATTCAGAACTGGCAGGCCAGTGATATAAAGGTGACAGTGCTAATACTCTTCTGTGACTGCTTTATTCCTTTCTCTTTGACAGCTGGGTGGCTAATTCTATATTTTAAAAATAACAGTGCAAAATAATGTAGAAAAACTGCTAAGGAAGGACCTCAGGCCGGACACTTCCAAGATACTCTGGTGTTACGTGTTCCAAGTAGAAAGCTAAACAACAAGCTGTCAATGGGAGCTGTAAAATCATAAGCATCTCCCCAATTATCATTTCATGACTTATAAACACTTTATCTCTCATTATCATTTTAAGAGATTGCTACTCCACTTCTATCTACTTATCTCTCTGTGCCCAGCCACTGAGCTCCTGCTTGCTGCTAGGTTTCATTCCCTCACTTAATGTTTATCTCCATCAACAGCTGGTTCAGCTGTTGGCCTAACTGATGAGGTGAAAAGCTTAAGTGGTGAGGGAGGGAGAGAAGAAAGGGAAACAAGATGAAAAAGCCAGGAAAAAGCAGGCCTGATTTGCTTCTGACAGAAAGAAGCAGTGCTTTTAAAGTGTTCCTGTCCTTACTTAACATATAGTTCCTATCCCCATCATTCATTCTTCATCTGTTTATTATGTCACAGTATAACGTAGAAATAAATAACATTACTATATTTTTATTCTGGTTTATTTTCGGGTCTTGAGACTTTTTTTATGCTTGTATGCTTATTTGGTAGGGTTTTTTCCACCACCTGTTATGACAAATTACAAGAGAGAGTTAAGCCACTGCAGGAGGAAATTGAATACAAAAATACTATTTCACAGCTATGTTCTATGCAGGAATATGGACAGAGAGATAAAGTTTGAGCAACAAAAGTCTCAAAGAAAATCTTTCTTGTTTCGCACAGTTAGCTAAAAACAAGGAACTCAGTTTATTTCTGCCATAAGACTCCACTGAAGTAAATCTGAGTTGTATATAGTTCGGCTGTACTCAAGTTGGCCTCAGTGGCACTTCATATATGTAATAAAATCACAAAAATACTATTTATGCTTTGTTCTTAAGATAAAAACAACATTAATTTAAGATGACTATAAAACCATGTGGGGCTGGGGGGACAGGGAATGGATATATGAAAAAATATTTGGGATTTCAGAAATAAAGGGGAAGTTTACATCGTTAAGACTGTTAGACACACCTTTTTCCTACAAACCTCATTATTACAAACACAGCAAGCAGCTGCTTTGACCTTGATTTTATAAATGTGAAAATGTAGCTTATTATTTAGACAATTCATTGTGAGGAAAGACACACAATCCCAGCAGAATAGTAATACGTCAACCAGCATTTTCTTCCCGAAGAAAGGAGAAGAATTTATTAACTCTTTGTTAACAGAAAAAATAAATTTAAAATATTGCATTAACAAAGGGCAATGAAAAAATCCAGACTTCAAATTCAGTCACTGTGATGCTTGCATTTTAGACAACTATAGAAATTCTGACTATTATTCGTGGCTGGTTCTCAGACGCAGCCAAGAACGTGAAATAGGCTATGGATTAGTATTTGTCTCAGGTCTGTGCCCTAATTCACCAAGTGAACACACTTTAAAATCTTTAATTCCAAACTATAGATTTCAACTTTTGATACTCACTGGGTTTCCCAGACTTAAAGGAAAACCTCCTGAGTTCCAATACATCGAGGAGACAGAATGGCAGGTTACAGGCAGCTGCAGTTGGAAATCTGCTTGTAGCTATCTCAGCTTGTAATTGCTGCTTCACAGCTGAGACCAGAGCCTGGCTATATGAGTATTCCTGCTTCGCTTCATACATCGGAGGTGGCAGCTAAAAGTATAGTTTCCCAGCTGAGCCTGATGCCCAGCTGCACTTCCTAAGCAATGCGTGCACCCACCTAGGTGGGATGCAAGTCTGAGGTGTGAAGCAGTGCTGTTAACTGAGCATGAATACTACACTAGTGCTTCTTGCTCTCCAAGATGGAGAGAATTGTATTGACTCTCAGAGCTCTGCTGGTTCCTGCTGAGTGAATGCAAGAAAACTTTCACAGTGGTAGTTTCGGTTGCTACTTCCCCACCAAAAGAATCCCCACCCTAACTTGTCCTTTTCTCATGTCCAGTAACTGTCATTTGGACACAGCAGATAAATCAATAGTCTTGCCTAACCAAAGGTAAAGATTTAAGACTGGGACACTTAACAGCACATAACTTTAATCATACAACTTAAATTAGGTTCCTAAAGAAGGCAGACTGTATCACTTATCATTCTCAAACCTCATTACAGCTCCTGAGGTTGGTTCTGAGATGAAAGTGGTGTAAGAACTGGTATAATATAGAAAAGAATATGCACACTCATCAGTCCTTTATTTTTAAGAAATTGGTTGAATATTTTGATGTTCAAACTGCTGAGCAAGCTGATCGGTTCAGTGCCAGCCCATCTCTCACTGTAAGGAAGACACTTAATTATTTTGCAATTCTAAAAGGTCAGGTAATTTAAATTAAATACAAATAATTTGCAAGACATGACACACAGCAAATAAAATATACCAAGAATCAATATACCACAGAGTTGTTTCTGATTCGAATAAATCAATTGGACTATCACATAAAGCCTGCCTTTGCATGCGTTTCTGAAAAAAAAGAAAGCTTAAAGTAGGTATAAATCAGCCTGCTTAGTGCCATTTCTTATTGTCGTATTTTCAACTGTAATATGAAATAAAGTGTCAAGCTACCTGGTTGACTGCCAGGAACCTACCTCTCAGAAAATGACCAATGCTTTTATTACAAGTGAGATGAAGCAAAAATGGACTGCTCTTAAAAACTCTGGCCCTGCATCAAATCACAGCGCTGCTGGAGGTAATGCACTATGCCTTTCTCTGTAACATATTAAGGTTACCAATTACTCTTTTGCTAGATGTACACACTGTAAGGATAAAACCTATAACAGATCAGAACAGTTATTTTAATTAGAATAAATGAGTGGTTTAGCCTGGATATCTTTGATCATTGTCATGTTAACAAACTGAATAACAATGAAGTCTTCGAACAGCAGGATCTGCTGGGATTTGTGTAGCGTATAATGTCCAACTACAGCTAAAACCCGCTAAGCCAATGCTTTTGTTTCTTTATGCAGTTTCATCGTAAAGGTAAATGTTATCCAGTACAGTTATACATTAAACACCACCAATGACTGTTAAGTCTTTTATAGAGAATTGTCACTGTCAAAGGCTAATCTTCTTTCCTTTTTATCATTATTTTTCTGCCTGACAAAAGGCACACATAGGGTTTATATGGATACAAGCCATGGCTGCTCATACTCATTAAACTTTTCCTCCTAGTTTAGGTAAAAGACAAAAGTGCACTTAAATAAAGCTTTCCATCCTAATGACACATGAGTTGACAATGCAAATGTTCTACTCATGCTTTTCAGTAATTTAGCTCACTTTTGTGTGCTTACTTTCCTTTAAAGTGAGAGAAGAGAAAAAGACAGAGGCAAACAGTTATATAAACTCACATACATTTTAATGTTCCACCACTGCTAGCACTTTATTGTGTCTTGAAGACGCTGATATTTTCATAGCAGACATTTCAGATCACAAGATGAACTGTTTGTTCTTTCAGTCCCCCAGTACAGCTCATCTCTGTGTGTTCTATTTGTTTTAGAAAAAGCAAAAGCATGTGACAGCAGGACTTCTTATCAAATAAGGCCAGTAGTTTAAAGAAGCTTTAATAGCTTTAAAAAACTAAAATAAGAAAGCCTATCATCCTTCAAAACCCCTACAGGTTTTACAAAGTGCTGGAAACAGAGTAACTTGCAGTGAGCAGGTGCTAGGCATCTGACAGAGGAGTTCACAGTACATATAATAAAACTTTCTCGATAATAATGAAAAAAAAAATAATTCTCCTAGATCATTATTCAAAATGGTTAAAGCATGCCCCTATTTGACCTTGCAGACAGAGTCACCCAGAACTGTAAATTCACGGAGTGACCTCCTTGACACTGTTTCATCATCATCATCATCATTTTATCATTCTCATAAGCTCACCGGTGCGGATGCACTGCTTCAAAACACAGCCACGCATTGTCACCACTCCGCACTACAACTACCGAGCACCTTTCTTTCAGCCCCCATTTGACACAATGGTCCGTATGTTCTCAAATGCTCCAAAACCTGCGAAGAGCTACAGTGGAATCTATGGCCAAACCACTCCTCTTGCTGTGAACACAACACAATATCGTACTTGAAACACAAAATGAAGGAGAAGGGTTTCCTTTTCTTCCCTTATTTCCCTTGTTGCCAGTGCTGGCCTACTGACTCAAGTCCTGCTGTGGTCCTGCAGAGCGGATTTGTAAATCCAACACGATTCCTGTACTTTCTGCTGGTAGTTTACTGGATAATTTAGCATTTTTACTAGTGAAGTTTGCAGATGACACAAAGATTGATAGAGTAATAAATACTAAGGACAAGTTACTTTTACAGAATGATGCAGATCACTGAGCTCAAAGGCCCCTTTGAACAAAACACATTTTAATAGAGCAAATAAAAGCTAATGCACCTGGGAATTAACAATTCAAGCTGTACTTAAAAATTAGGGGCCTTAGAAAGCAGTGGCTTAGAAAAGGATTGTCAAAGCCCTGAGGGTGGTCAAAGGACTCACTGTCCCTGTCCAGGCCCCCCAGGGCCTCCCTGTACCCTGCCCAGGGCCCAGGATCCCATCTCAGGCCCCCAGGGCCATCAGCCCCAGCGACACCACAGCATGGCCGCTCTCCAACTTCCCACAGCCCTGCCCTGCCTGGACACGGACCCCACCTACCTGGGCCCACCCACAGGCCCACGGCCTGGCCCAGCCTTGGCCCGTCCCCATGGAGGTGCCTGATGCCTGGGGCTGTGGTTGACCTGGAGTCCCCAGCTCCCCTGCTCCTGGCTGGGGTGGTGGGATGGGCCCTGGCTGCCAGGCCCTGCCCTGAGGGACCCCATGGGGACCCCATGGGGAGCCACCACTGCTCCTGGTCCCAAGGAGCCCCCAGCCCACTCAGTACCCCAACAAGTATTTGGGAATCAACAAAAGTAATTGCTCTCCACACAGTGCTATAAGAAGAGGAAATATTTTAAACTTTGCAGACTTCACACTGTTTGAGATGATAAAATCTCAAAGCAGACGCGCACACTTCAGTAAATATCAAGAAAACACGGGAGCCAGCTCAGAGGTCATCTATGAGAAAGCGGATGTGCAACTTCGTCATTGTTTGCAAGTAATTGCACATCCAGAGTGACAGGTTTGATAGTGGCAAGTTTCAGTCTTCCAGACTGAAAAACAGTATCAAATGGCTTGAACCTGAATTTAGGCAAATTCAGTCTTAAAACAAGACTTGATTTTTCCAGCTGTGTGAGTAAGTAATCACTGGATGACGAGATCACGGTAAGGACTTGCACCAGGTTCCGCATGTGTTGTAACCATAACTCACCATTACCATTTAAAGATTGATTACTCATCTTGAGGGAATCTTCCAGTCCAGATGTAGGAAAATATTTGTACAGTATGAATTTAGGAATTCACCCAAAGTAACAGTGCAACTGCTGGATTTCTGAATGTTTTGACTTGCCTTGCCTGACTTGCTTGACTTGCCATACACGTCAGGTGCTTGTTCATGCAATCTGTACTTTATCTACGCTGCCTGAAAGGAGGGAAGTTGAAAGTCACCCAAATAAAACAATAAGCCCTCTAAAACAATGATATGGGGTGCTTTGAACATCTTTTTCTTTCTGCATAGATACAGATGTGCAAAGCTTTTGATCTTTTCTGGTTTAGCTTCATAATGCTTAGTTGTGTTTAATTCTGTACTGGCGCTATGCTTATTCAGTACTTCTATAATGGGCTGAGACATATCCCCATGCTTCTGACTAAGCTTGACTTTTACCTCCTTTCTGGATTTTAATCTTCCAGGACTATTAATATCATGACTTGGGAGAATAAGTAAACAGGAAAAACTGAAGATATAGGAAGATTTGAAAATACAGGAAAAAATTAAAAATGAGCTCACACAGGATGTAAACCTCACTTCTCTGAGTATATTATAAAGACTGGTGATGGGAATCACATTGGTATTTTGATTGAACTGTATATTGCAATTGCTATATTTTGCTAAGCGTAACTTATATTTGTATTGTGTTTTCAGTATATTTTGTATCGCTCTGCTAAATCAGAAATCCCGCGTAACATCAATTGTCTTCAAATAAGTAAATTCGATATTGAACATTACACCCTCCACATGCGGAATACCTAAAAGAACTTGGTCAGAGAGTATTGGACTCTGACACTTCATAATAAGTAATAAATTCAAGTCTCTTCAGTAACCACCTGCAGCTCTTGATACAGAGGCTATGTCAATTCCAAAGCTGGTGTAAATAAGAGTGGTTTCAGTTGTGAGTGAAATGATGGTAATTTACACTAGCTGAATATCTGATATGTGAAGTCCACAGGATACAGGAGACTAAGCACATGCTTAAATGATTTACTGAATTAGTCTGATAACGAAATAAACTTCTTGTTAAAGTGCCTTCTCTCCATCAGACTTGGAAGGAAAAAATAAAATCTTATGTTAAAAGTATCTTTACCTGATTTTAGACATACAGGCAGAGGAAAGCTCTCTGAAGAGAAAATGCTGAATGGCAAATAACATAAGCAGGAGGATGCGGAACAAGGTTATTGGCTGCACAAACTTACATATAACTCTCCCTTCATCAAAGAGATCATAATACACTGGGAGGAAAAACCCCTCCCTAACATCTGGATATACAGAACAAAAATTCTGGGGTGTTTAAGGTACCATCATATTTTGCTGGTGTTTTTTGGAGCTGTGTGATATAGTTTTCTTCTGTTCCCCATGGCAGTCTCTTTCTTTTTGTCAGTCATGGATTTAGTAAGTCTAATAGATTATATACGTTGCCATAACCAAATAGGTGCTTAGCAATGGTCACTCAGAAGTCTGGTTTTTTTTTTTGGTTTTTTTTTTTTTCTGGTAACTGGAAGTAGAATATAAGATCATTCTTTAAAAAAGGTTTGTCTTTTACAAGAAGATAACCTCTTTTTTGCTAGCTCCCTGGCACTATTTTCATGGAGACAGCAGCCCTTCAAAAGGTGGAACTGATTGCAGGAAAGGACAATTCTATCACAGTTTCCTTAAATGTATGTTACGCTGGAAAGGCTGCAGTCTAGTTAAACTAAGTTCATGATACTTACCTTTCTCTGCAGCAGTGAAGGGGGGAAGCGTTCTGTGAGCTTAGAAACTTCATTGGCAGTGCAAAAGCCTATGAAAATCTGACAGGGCATATTCTCCCTCAAAGGGATCTAGAACTCTATGAGAAACTCCTTAGAAAGAAGACTTCTTCCATCCTAAAACTAAACAGACTTAAAGAATGGAATAGATGTAAGAAAGAAAACAAAACCTGATGATCAGTCTCCTCCTGCTCAAATCCGGAGAAAACAAGATTGACATAAAAATTTCTAAATCCTCAAATATTATTGAAAAAATCTGACAGATTAGCATAGCACACTTGATATGGCTGTGCCAATTTGGCCGACTTAGTAATTTCAGCAAGAAACTAAATTTGACCTGAACTATGTATCATACTGTCATTTCCATTCATCCAAATGAAATGCAACTTATGCTGTCTGAACAATGCGATCGGCAAATTAGTTATTAGGTGTTCTTACACTACACCCACAGTTTAAAGTTCTCTGAAGAACTGTTGAGGTTAGTCTTATATGTGATGCCACTGAGGACACAGCTAAAAGTCTATGTACACTTACACTGCTGGCAGTCATCAATGGGGAAAAAAAAAAAAAAAAAAGAGAGAAATGGAAAAGCTCTGAAAACTTGAACTACTTTTGTTTCTCTGTAAGAGCAATTAACACATATTCCCAAAGGAACTACTGAAAGATGGAAAGAAACTGAGGATTCCCTTTGGGGAGGATAGTAACTGTAGAAGGCATTAAATATGCAAGCAGCCATTAGGCATGATTAAAGATTAATTCTGTGTCATAGACAGGACCTGGGGTCATTACAGGTCATGACTTTCATCTTAATTATTTGGCTTACTGTTTTTATTCAATTAGCTTGGCTTAATGAGTCTTTGGTTATAGATATCTGGCACACTGGATTATTGTGCACCATTTATTAAGTAGAAGGCTCAGCTATTTAACTTATTCTTAGCAGATAACTTCCACAGTCTCAGCAATAAGATTCTGGATAAAACCTGAGTGGATTCTATTTAAGAACATAATGTTCCAATCTTATTTACCTCTGCAAAATCAGCATTAGATTTTCTACTGAAATTGATGGGATATATGAGCTCATAATTTGATGGTAGTAGTTGGACTTTGAACAGAAAAATCATCTTTCACACTTGACTTTTTCAATACTGGCAATTATATTAGTTACATTGGTAAAACTCTCTTAAATCAACACTCATATATCTCACCAGGCACTGTGTATTGTACTGGCCACATCAGGGTATTTCAAGTCTTTGTGTTCTGTTAATTGTTTTTTAACACAATATATTCAGTCAGAACATAAAAGGACTGTTTATGTTAAAATCAATTTAAATCAGTTTTTATCTAAACTGCAATAAATATTTCCATAATAGAGACATGACCAAGACCTTCACATAATTTTCAAATAGGAAACATTTTCTTATGCAGTTGTGGTTTTGTTTTTTTTTTTAATTTAGTATTTGCATTCTGCTTTAAAGGCCTGTATTTTCTTCCCTTTAAAACCATAAAGACTAATAGTTCATTTAATTCTCCTACCTCTTCCTAAACTTTGCCTAACAGTCAAATAAATCACAAGTATGACTGAATTTCAATATAATGTGTTTTTCCCTCCTGTTTCAATTAGAGGGGTAATTATTCAAACAAATAATAATTAAATAGAGCCCTGTAAGAAGGAAAGGACTGGGGGAAAAAGGCTTATGGTGCAAGCATAGCTAGGGGAACAGGAGATTCTCTTTCTTCTTCTTTCCAGATCTTCTGTCTTCGATGCCAGAATGAAAAGAAAATTACCCTGTCCTTGAAAGACTTGAAAAAATAATAAAATCTTCAGAAAAAATGTAAGTGTGTGTGGGTTCTCTTTCTCAGTGCCCCAAGAATGGATAGACTTTGTCAAGTCAAAAAGTAGTAAAATCAGGATAAAAAAAAAAAAAATCCTGTGAATTAAGATTGCTCTTAAGGGACAGAAAATACTAAGGAAGAGAGCTAGGGCTGTTTATATTTCAGCCCTCGTGTTTCCTTGTTTTCCCTGGTTCTCCATTCTGGGTGGGGAGGCGTCATCAGGAGTCTAAACGACAATAAATTGTTACGGGTTTTCTCAAACCATAACACTGGTGCACAAATTAGTCAGATACGCTGGTAAACTACTAAGTAGCCTGGTACATACTGGTTTAGAATCTTTAAGAACACTAGGAATCCCAGTTCATGTAACAGTACATTTAGGATTTGCCGAAGGATGAGTTTAAGGGACATGAAGAACAGGGAGAGGATGATAGCCCTAAGGTCACATAACTAACATTTTCTTAAATAATGGAACAAATTATAACTTTTTTGTTACTTTCAGGCCTAGATAGTTTCTGTCAGGGATAGCAAGGATGCTTGTATACTTTGGAAAGGACAAATATTTTGCCCATGAAAATAAATATTTCTTTGTATTGAAATATTTGGAGACAGATCAGAAGAGATCCTAGAAAAGATCCTAGAAGATCCTAGAAAAAAGTAGGGGATGCGTTTCCTGGTATCAGGCCTGCTAAGAGAATGGAAGATTCTACCCAGCAACTTTTGTCGTAGATTTGTTTCAGTATTGGTAGAGCAACGATAGGACAGATGTTCTTGGCCATTGATCCCTGTAATCACGTTATTTAAAAAACTTATATCCAGAAAGAAAGTTAATGATTTAGTAGATGTTCAACAGTTAATGATTTAATGGGCTCTTTTATCCATTGAGCCCCAAACACAGCCAAGTCAGCTGCAAATTCTTAACTGTGCATGAAGGATGAAGCTATTCTCTTGTTATGAAGCTAGTGTCTCTTCAGCATTCACTGATGGCTGAGCAACAGGCAGGTTAGCTCTTAATTGTTTACCTTGATAGTGACCAGAAGGCTTACAACAGAATAAATCTGAAAATTAAAATTCAGAGGACACCAAATTCAATGGCAATTATTAGCAGTGCAATTAGATTGGTTGATGAGAAATGTTTATGAAAGTTTTGCGGACTGTGAGTTTGTGCCAGACTCTGAAAAAAAAAAAAAGGCCTGGAACAATCTGAACTACAAAGCTGCCAAGACACTATCTTCTGAAAATGTGGCAATTGCACAGAGGTCTATCCGATATATCAGGTAGATGAACTATTTAGGGATGACAAATCCTACCAGATGAACAATACCTTGGGGACTGACTTGGGCAAAACTACTTAGACTAGGAAAAGAGTTCAAACAAGCTAATTTTTTAGAGAGTAGCAAATACTTGTGACATGTATAACTAAGAGAATTTGGGGCCAGGAATTAGCTTTGTACTTAAAGTTGTCACAAACTCAGCCCCTGACTTAATACCTTCTCTTCCCACGTGGAAGGAAGTAAATATGATTCAAAGCTGAAGGTGTCTTACTTCAGTTATTAGGTATTTAACTGAAAACTAGATCAAGGTAAATCAAAGTTGAATCTCCCATACTGTTCCTCTGCCTGAGCTTATACAGATAAATTCTGTATACCTACCATCTACATCATTTTCTCTATCGCCTGTTTCCTTTCGTCAGTAACTTCCTTGGCTTCATTCCCATCTCTTTGTCCCTCCTGAATTTCTGAAATAAGGATTGTGCCTCACTACAAGGAACCTGCATTTAGTTTGGTATTAATGGAGCTTTACTATAAACACATGGTGCACTGAGCACAAAGACAGAACTGATCCTCTGGAATGGATCCAAGATCTATTTAGTTCAATAACCTGTCTCTGACAGAGGAAGACATAAGAAAACTACGACAGTCAGATCTAGGGTTGTTCAATCTAAAAGACAGAGAATACTTTAAACTTAAGAATGAAATATTTATTTCAAAGCAATGGTTTACGATTTGTTACAAGAAGTTAAATGTGTTGTCAACATCATTATTTCTTTTTCTAAAAATCTCCTCAATATTTGTTCTAAACCATGGCCTGTCTTAATGAGCTCTATAATCTATTTACATGTGAAAGAAAAACAATAGTAAATGTGTAAGCATTTCTGGATTGCACAACATTTAATTTCAGTTTACTGTCCTCTTTTTCTTGTGTTCAGAGACAGGTAGAATTTGCCATGTGGAAATATGTGATTTATAACATAAATCAGGAAAATAATTATTATGTTCCTCATTTACTCATTTTCTTTTGCAGTAGTTTAGTTTCTTTCAACAGAACTTTTCCACACCCATCATGATTACCTTACATATTGCTGAACCTCTTTTTGTTCTGCGTTACCCTTTAAGATACAGGAAAGTCAGTATTACATAGCATTCTAAAAGAGGTATACACAGCATTATGATAACTTTTCTATTCTTTGCTATCCCTTTTCTTAGACATGCTAAAAGCTTGGGGTTTTTTTGTTGGTTTTGGTTTGTTTGTTTGTTTTTGGTTTTGTTTTTGTTTTTTACTACATCGTTATGTTAAGCTGGATTTCCCCATGAGTTCTATACCATTATATATCATACACATGCATTTATTATTTTTTTAAGTTGGTATATCCAATTTAACAGACTATAAATTATATGACTGAATTCAACTATAAACTATTTTTCCTACAATTTGAATGTGTTTTATTTTCATTTACCATTTGTTTCAGCTCTCTTGGATATCTGAAAAACTGATCCTGAACAAACACCTCTTTGATGTTAAATATGTCATCTGCAAATATACCTACCTCATTACCCTCTATATTTTCAGGCTATTAATATGGATATTTAAAACAAAGGTGAAATGTAAAAGACCAAACTGCTGAAGTTTTCCCATGAGAAAAAGATAACTCATATTTTTTTCTTTGCATCCTGTTTTATCCAACATTTGATCTGTGACAATATTTCACTTCCCCATGTGTAATTACTTACTTCTTTTAATAACCTCTCAGAGCAATAAGAATTGCTGTGTTATAAGGATATTAGCAACATTAAAAAATAAAGCAAATTTATTGGTAGTGAACTATTGCTGGGTCATCAGAATATTCCTTCAGTTATAATCCCATAGTCAAAGAAATTCAGTACTGAATGTCTTTCAAATAATTTTCAATCCTCTGTTTGGGTTTTTTTCCAAAACAATAATGGTTTCTTTTTTTTTATTTTTCACCATGTGAGAAACATAGAAAAAACAGGTAGAGGTAAAACTGGAACAATTCAGAAATGGCCATCACAACTCACGTTAACAAAAATGCATAGTTCAAGGATAATGTCCCAACAGCGTAATACAGGAAATGGTCTCCATTTTAGGTAGTAAAAAGACAGAAAAAAAGTCAGTAGTTGTCAGGTGGTGCATTTAGTTATTTATTCAACACCCAGTTCCCTGTGTGTTGTATCTGTAGCTTATCTTGAATACATTCCTGAACATAAACAACAGAAAGACTCAATTTTCCATGTCAAGGAAGAGAGTATGTTAAAGCTTAGAGTAAGCCTTTTATATTCAGCAGCTAGCTTAATGAAGTGCTATAAACAATTTATATGACCGAGTTTTCAGGGTAAAAAAAGTTTCCTCCTTTCTATATTCTCATTTTGCATAATGCTTTTCCTAAGGGAATGGCATGAGGAAATGGGGAAATCAATTGTACATCAAATTGTAGAAACACTGACATATTATTCTAGATCACTAAAGTTATCAGACAGTAAGTGAAAAGTGTGTATAATTTGTCCATCAGAATTTGTCAAAATATTATATGACAATTCATTAACCCACGATAATTCTAATCACATCTGGCACTAAAATTTTGTATCTGTCTTGCTAACAGACCACCACCAAGCCAAATTTCTAGAGGGATAAAAATAGTGCAACATAAGTAAAAATCTAGTTTAACTGATGAAAAAAAATCTGCTTAGTGCTGTCATTATTTTTTTTCTCCCTGAATTTTCTGCTGGTTATTTGAGGTTAATTAAGGAAAAGAAATCCCACAAAAGGCGGAGACAACATTACAGGTAGAAAAAAGGATGATATGCGATAGAAAAAGTAATGGAGTGATAATAACTGAACAAGGAATTGGCTCCTTGGAAGAAAATGTATCTCCACATAACTGCATAATCTGCAACACATCAGAAATACAGATTTGTTTATTTAGTAATGAATAAGGTAAATTCACTGTACTGCTACCTGTAACATTCAGTTATGTATTGTTTATGGATACTGATGTCATGACTGATAGCAATAGAAAGTGGTTATAAACACCCAACTTATTTGTAGTACTTTATTCTCCATTTAAGACTCCAACTCTTCCTGTTATACAGTGAAAACACACAATATATTTCAGAATTTGGTCTTGACTGTTGTTGCTATATACATAAAAAATACAGGTCAGAGAGGATTTAGCAACCTTCCCCTTATTCATAGAAAACTATGCTTACTTATTTTCTTTTTCTGAAGACACAGTGTTGCTACAGATTCAATTCCCATATTATGATTAAAAAATAAATAAACCTGATACCCTTTCTAGAGTGGTCTGTTTATGCTCTTTCTGTTCTTCAGAATTCTTTTCTAATCAAAAACATTTAAATGAAAAAGTTTTGTCTTTGGATTTTGAACTCAGAAAGTCCATAGGACTTGTGTTTTGATGTGAAAGACGAAAAAAAAAAGAAGAAAAAAAGGAGAAAAAAAACCCAACTGCACAACCGAAAAATACTTATATGCTTCAATCAGTTTTGGGATTTACATTATCTATGAGGAAGGAAACTTTCCTTGTGGTTCATATATGAAACTTGTATTGCCTGGACCTGTTTTATTCATGAGTACCAGATGAGGATCAAAGCATGAAATTAGAGATGGTAGCTCACAGGAAGACGTGAGGGAAAGGATATAGTGAAAAGCTATTGCCTATTGATGAGAAAAGCAGCTATATTCCTCACACTGAAACCTGTACTTTGTGTTTGCATTCTTCCTCAGATTTTATACATATATATATATACCCTAGAGCTCACAAATGTAGACCTAATACATGAGACTGGATGGGATTCACCTGAGAATATTAAAAGAGCATACTGATATGACTGACTGCAAGGCTGAGGATTTGGCTAACAGAAATCTCATGAAGTTCAGCAAAGAAAAGTGCAAAATTATGTACCTAGGACAGAATAAACCCGTGCATTGGTACAGACTGGGAAGCAGCTGGCTGAGTACCAGACTGCCTGAAAATGATCTGGGTGTTAAAATGAACAGCAGGTTAAGTAGGATCGAACTGTGTGCTCTCATTGTAAATGAGGCAAACCACACACAAAGCTACATAAGACTAACTGTGGTCAGCAGCTAGAGTTAAATTATTATCTTCTTCAACTCAGTCCCAATGAGGCTGCATTTGGAATATGTGTCCAGTTTTGTGTCTCAGTTCAAGAGATATGCTGGAAAACTGGAAAGTACTCAGTGGAAGATGACCACAGTAGTGAGGTACCGCCTGCCAGAGGAAATTGGGGGAGCTGGGTTTGTTCAATCTGTTGAAGAGAAGGCTAAGAGGACGATATGCCTACAACTACTCGAAGGACATCTATGACTATAACTGTCAAACTCTTGGCAGTAGTAAATTCTAAAACAAGGAGAGACCTCTAGAAGCTGTGACTTGCAAGGTTTACACTTGGCACTAGGAAAAACTTTTGTACAGCACTGGATCAGGTAACTCAGAGAAGTTGTGAAATCTCTATCTTTGAAGATTTTCAAGACTCAGCTACAGAAAAACCATGTGTAACCTCATATAGTCACTACTCAAGTCCTGCTTTTTGACTTCACCGGGGAGTCTGAACTACAGAACATCCTGAGGTCTCTTCCAACATATATTTCTGTAATGCAGATACACATCCTCCTGTAGGTGGAAATGGGAGTAATGTTTCTTAGAGAGCAGTAGGAATAAATATTAAAATAGAAAGATGCTGAAGCTACTTGGCCATGTAGCCTGAGTTTTAAGTAAAGCAGGACATTATGTCCTGCACTGCTAAAATGAAAGATGTATGACTTCCATATAAGGGAAGACAGCATCGGCTAACTTTCCGGAACATTTTCCTTCAGCCTTACCTAAGATTGGGAATAGTTCTCAAGAGGTTCTAAATAACAGAATCTAAGGAACAAGACCAAAATCAGTTCAATTTTTAATTTGATCCGCTGTCATCATTAAGACAAAAATGGCTTTTTTGACAACACAGTACATTATTTTAATTTGTAATATTATTAACATTTTTTATTACTCAATGCTATTAATATATTATTTTCTTAGGCATAACAACTTGCTTATTATGCATAAAAGACAAATACTAACCCCTACATTAGAAGAAAGAAAAGATTCATATATAAAGTGAAAAATTTGGATGCTGCAATATATCTGTATGGTATATATTACCAACTATGTTAATAAAACACTCAGACATTAGAAAGTAAAAGGTCACATTACCAGATCTAAATCTGAAGATAGCCCTGTTTTGAGAAGGTGAGGCAAGATCACATCCAGAGATTCATTTGAACACAAATTATTCTGTTAGTCTGTTATTACTTATAACAAATGATGGAGAAGGAAAATAAATAAAAGTTACTTCTAGGACTAAAAAGCTTTGCTTAGGACTAAAAACCCCACTTTGTTCATAAGTACACACACAAGAGTAGCCTAGATGATACAAAGAGGGAAAAAAAGCCTTTTTTTTTTTTTCTTCCCAGAATTAAAGTAGCTTTAAATCACTCAAATGTCAACAGACAAGTCTTTGAAAGAATGACTGGTGTTACGTAAAGGAGATAGTAATGTGTTGTAGTGTGGCAGGGTGAGCTAAGGACACGGCTTTATTCTGTACTCAAAATGTCTTTGGTATAGTGGGTTGAAGTCAAACCCTTAATGTGAGCAAAATGTGGCTTTTATGCGTTAATAGTAAGGTAAGCGAGGATACACAAACACACAAATGCATCCTCGACATTTATAAAACCCTTTTCTTCTCTTCATGTCTAATACTTACCTTCACATCCCATTATGTCAAATCAGGTGCTATAGTGCTACATGATGGATATAATCTAATGTGACAGGTTACAATGTAGCACATTATTTGGAAAATCGGGAAAAAAGCAGTTGTTATGAAATTGGTTGCTAATGATATCTCAGGTTTATTTATTATTTTTTGGTGGTTGGGGTTTTTTTTGTCTGTGTGGGTTTTTTGATTGGTTTTGTTTTATTGTTGTTTTTTTTTAACCCTTGCAGAAGAAAACCCTAAACTGGCAGGTTTTATTTAAAAAAGCATGA
The DNA here is from genome assembly GCA_013398915.1 of Dromas ardeola. Taxonomy (NCBI): domain Eukaryota; kingdom Metazoa; phylum Chordata; class Aves; order Charadriiformes; family Dromadidae; genus Dromas; species Dromas ardeola. Next base: position 69,418 of record VYZM01013461.1, on the reverse strand, counting down.
TTCCTCCCTTATGTAAGAGCTCGGGATTTCTCCTCATGCAGCAGATGTTTAAAAGGTGAAAACAATTAGAGAAAGGATCACAGAATCACAGAATCACAGAACCACAGAATGGTTCGGGTTGGAAGGGACCGTAAAGATCATCTAGTTCCAAACCGCTGCCATGGGTAGGGACACCTCCCACTAGACCAGGCTGCTCAAAGCCCCATCCAGCCTGGCCTTGAACACTTCCAGGGATGGGTCATCCACGACCTCCCTGGGCAACCTGTTCCACTGTCTCACCACCCTCACAGGAAAGAATTTCTTCCTAATATCCAATCTAAATCTACCCTCTTTCAGTTTGAGGCTGTTACCCCGTGTCCTATCATTACACTCCCTGATAAAGAGTCCCTCCCCATCCTTTCTGTAGGCCCCTTTAGGTACTGGAAGGCTGCTATAAGGTCTCCTTGGAGCCTTCTCTTCTCTAGGCTGAACAACCCCAATTTTCTCAGCCTGTCCTCATAGCATAGGTGCTCCAGCCCTCTGATCATCTTCACGGCCCTCCGCTGGACCCATTCCAACAGACCCATGTCCTTCTTGTGTTGAGGACTCCAGAGCTGGACACAGTACTCCAGGTGGGGTCTCATCAGAGCAGAGTAGAGGGACAAAATCACCTCCCTCGACCTGCTGGCCACGCTTCTTTTGATGCAGCCCAGGATGTGGTCGGCTTTCTGGGCTGCAAGTGCGCATTGCTGGCTCATGTTGAGCTTCTCGTCCACCATCACTGCTAGGATCACTAAGCAGACATTCCCTCTAATGAGCCAGCAAAAGAAAAACTTGTTCATGTTGCAGTGATGGTGCTTTCTCCATTTTCCTCATAGAGAAACTCCAGCTAGGCTAAAGCATACCTCTGTAATTATAAAATAGGAAATAAAACCAGATAAAACCTATGTTCAACTACTTTGAATGGATACAAGTACAGCTCTTGCTTTTTACCTTGTTTGGCTTTGTGTCCCATTTTTAGCATTTTAGAATTCACAAAACATGTTGGCAACAGTTAGGAACAGGAAGACTCTGATGACCTTTTTCTTCCTCTCTTGTTCTGGTATAGAGCACTCTTTTCTTTTTCTTTTCCTTTTTTTTTTTTTTTCTTGAAGGACTACTGTTCATTTTTAAGAGCTATATACCATCTTCAGCAACAAAAGATAAAGCTTGCAAGTAAATTTCACGGGGGCTGTTGAAGCAATTCTACTTGTACATTAGAGAACATAAATATTTGGTGGGTTGGTTTATTTTTATTATTTATTTATTGTCTTTTGATTTACTGTGTTAAGGTTTGGGCTTCAGATAAGAGAAAAAAACAAGATATATGCCACTTGCATCACAGTGGGGCCTGCATGCTCAGTTTTTCAATCAGACATAGAAATGAAGTCTTTAAAGTCTGATTCCACCTTACAAATTTCATAGAAAGAAAGGGGAGCAATGGAAAGACTAAGACAGATCAGAATTGTTTAAGAAATTATTCCAATAGCAGGAACTACTTAATTATATTCTTATACATATGATGCTTTTCAGTTACAGCAAGGTCTTTCGATATTGTAATAAAATCAGTACTACAAGAGTCAGGAAAAAAAAGAGAGGAGAATATGTATTATGTATTAATATTATATATTAATAAAGTATAATTTAAGTACATACCTTGGTAGATTGTTCCTAGATATTTTTTCCTGAAAAATTTGGAATGGCTTCCATGATACAACATGGGTCATGGGATAGACAGCAACACTGAATTTAAGACAATGAAAATACCAATAAATGCATTATTTATCTTTCAGCACAACTGACACAGTATGGAAGACTGTATCTTAATATACATAATGATAATAGTATCTGTAGGAGACCTAATTATTGATTCAGAAGACCATGACTTCATTCTCCTTTGGAAGATCCCAGTTGCATATGTTTGATGTAGCAGAAGAAAGGTTTTGAAAGTTTTCCACTGTGAAGCTAAAAAAATACACAGAATGTGGATTATGTATACGCAAAACATATACATACACAGATATATATGTATATAAATATGAAATATCTGTCTTTCCATTTCCAGTGACGGCAAAATGTGGTTGGGTGATATATTAGTAAGAATATTTGCATGACTAATGCATGACTGCATTAACTGTTGATAGCTCAAAGTTAATAAAAGCAAGTATAAACTGTACTTTTCCAGATTTTCAGAAGGATTTGGTTTGTGTTTTTAACCCAGAAGTAAATGTCGTAACAGATACTGTCATGCATTTCTCCATAGATCTACTATGGTGTTATAAGTTTCTATATTTCTATCATTTATATTTCCATACACCAAGTGAAGTGAAGCAGTATGCAAATAAATGGGCCCAGGGGAAGAGATTTTCTCATTGTCTGATCAAACTTCAGGACACTACCCTATGTAAAAAATGTTTCAGTCCCTTGATATCAGTAAGGATACAAAATGTTTATATTACAGCAACCTGTTAAATAAACCTGGTTTTTTAAATAAAAGGCATATATGAGAAGCATAATCTCAAAAATAACATCTCAGAATCTGAATAAAGAGTACTTGAAATTTCTGAAGGAAAATAGTAATTGCAGATATACAAAAGAAAGAACCATTCTGTAAACCAATGCAACTGAAAGGGATATAGATTTTCATGTACTGTGAAAGGGGCTTCTTTCACATAGCAGTTTTAGATCAATGCAATCCCACCTCTGGAGTGGAAAATTCTTATTTTATTAATTATTATTTCTATGATTATTGCAAAAAAGATGAACAGCCCACTTATTACGCATCTTATCATAATCTCTCCTAAATTTCTATCACAGCTTAGTATCCATTCAAGCATCACAGTAGGGAAAGCGTATTATTACAACCATGAATCTTAGGTGGCATTTTGCAAAGGTTCATCCATTATTACCTTCCATTAACAGCCAAATAATCCAGTATGATTAGCTATGCATGTCCCCTCTGGAATTATTTAAAATTCAGTCTTCTGTTATTATCTAAAGGTGTAACAAGTTAGATAGGAAAAAAAATAAAAGCCAGAATGGGGCAAAAAAAATGGTACCAGGGTTTATCTCGGATTAATTGATTTTTAAGTTTGTTATTTCTTATAGTTTTCATAGATGACATGTCCATAAAGCTAAGTTTCTTCAAAGATATGCCCAAAACTCAACGGACTGCAAAACTTTTGTATTTAATTGTATCAGGGCTTTTTATGAGGCTCATGCACATACACTTTCAGTAAAGCATAGCTGAACTCTGTGAATATAATACTTTCAATGTCCTACAAACTAAAAGCCCCTCAAAGGAAAAAACTAATAAAATACTATTTTCAGAATTATGCAATGAATTTTTAAAGTTTTCCCATAATAAAACACCAGTTAAAGAATGCCAAGGTTTTACACTTAAGAATCCTAATCATTGCAGTTGATTCCTTTAGTATATTTAGAAAAATCTCTTAGAAACAAATAGGGAAGAATTATACCTGAGCATCAGACTGACATTTCATAGCAGAATAATCTTTCTTTATATTTTAGGTCATTCACAAGCTCACTGGAAAGATGTCGAATAATGTAGCAGCATGAATGTTTATATCTCTGTGAAAGACACTCACTACTGACTAACACCCCTGCATTTTCTATTACACGATGTCTAATTAAGCCCCATGACGCCACTCTCAAATCTGACAAAGCAGAGATAATTCTTGACATTTTCAAAAACTTGGCTTATGTTCCCCTTCTTTTTACAGTGACACAAGCTGGGGCTTCAAACCGATAATGACATTGCAGCAAATTTCTGTTTTTTTAGTCTTTTTCACACAGTAGTTTACTCAGAAGGAAGGGAATCACACAGACCTTTATTTGCCTTTGCAATCTTCAAGCACAGAATAACGGCAGCCAAAAGACCAAATTTTGCCCTTACTTGCCTCTGTTCAACTCCCACCAAAATCAATGGAAATTATGTGTTATGCTACCCAGGGAGTGATTGGGTCCATAGCACACAGAGAGAACCGCCGCAGCACATATGAGGTGATAGGTCGCATCACTTCAATTGTCCCTATCTTCTGGCAGCACTAGACAAACATCAGAAGAGACAAACATAAAAGAGTACAATAGCAATAGCAATACTCAGTGTCCTGGTGCTGTCCCTGTCACTGCTGCTCCTCCAATCCAGCCATAATGCAGAATTTTCTCTACCACATGTGGTGCCTCGCATCTACCTTTCTTGGGCAGCAGCAGGAGGCAGACCAGAAATATTTGGAGGCTGTCTTTAATTTAAGATTCATCTCTTTAACATGAAGCTGTGGCTTTTCAGATAAAAGAATAAGGGCGAAGGTGAAGAAGGTCCTGCATATGCTTCTGAGATTATGAAAATTAAGAGAGGAATATGCTTTCCTTTTTAAAAAAATAATAAAATACAGGTCTTTGCATTGCTTTGTTTGCATTACTTAAAGGATGTCATTCCCCCCTTCCCTGTCCTGATAATATAACTGCATTCTTATTTATTTTACTATATTCACTGTGACACTAGCTGGAGACTACAGAAGATCAGTTTCTCCATGAAAAGAAACAATAAAAAGAACGAATAATGACTTACACTATTTTTACACAAATGTCTTACAGTGATTAAGAGCTGGCTTACAGATCTTAGGGGAAAAAATAATAAAACTCAACTAAAATTACAGAAACCTATACAAATCTCATTAGTATATGGTTTAAGAAGGCACAATTTGCCATTTCGTTTCTCAGTCAAAAGGACTTAATCTCCTAGAGTTAAGACTAATGTAAAAATCATTAATATTTTCGACTATAAACTCCTGAGACCTGTGCACCAATCGCAAAATGTCTTTCTTTTCCACAATTTTCTTCTAGAAATTGCTTTAATACAGTTTTACAAGAAACATCATTTGTTCAGGTTGTGTCCCAATTCACCCTGCAAACACAGACAACAAAACTAATTATTTTCAACCCCAGCCTTTACCCAACTATATCTTTTGAAGGTAGACACCAAATTGGTGGAAAATTACATCTTACATTGGATTTCATGCTTATCACAATTTTTCCCTATCTTTCTTTCTACCTATTTGATTAAATCATTTCACATCTTTCAGAAGTCATAACTTACAAAGAAGAAAAGAATTCACCATAGAAAGATTTAATGTGTATAAAGAATATCGCCATTACAATTGTGGAGTTAGTTGTTTGAGCAGTCAAGCTCCAGAGCACCCAGTAAGCCAACTTACTCTTGAGCAACAGTAGAGTTTCACCAGACATAATCTTCTCTCTTCCAATACAAAGACTAGAAGATAAATCGATTTGCAATGAGTTTGCATTTGTTTTCATATATTATCCTTACTACTGTAGCATTAAGGTTCTAATGGAACCAGGTGCTGGGCAGCCATGAAGTAAGAAAAGGCTCCTGGCCAAACTGGTTTACAATTGAACCAGAAAAATCAGGCACAAAGTTTGAGGACAAACATAAGTCTAGAGTGAAAAAAATGACATATCCAAGACCACAGAGGAGGTTACTAGTAAATTCATAACCGGTACAAGCCTTCAAATTTACATTTCAGCTCCTTAATGAGGAGACTACATTGTTCCAAATAACCAAACTCAATCATTGAAAAGACTTATTTCTCTCCTTACATTTAAGTGTCCAAGAACTATCACTAAAATCAAAGACAGCTGAGAAAAGGAATGCAGAAAGTCAAAAATCCAAAGAAACATTACTGATGGATAAAGACCAGAAGTGACACAAAAAAGTAAAAATATCTATATTTTTTTTCTATTTTTATTTTTCTATTTTTAAATGAAATATTAAGTCTTGCAAAGTTCTCTGATCAGCTGAAATAAATACAGTTCATTGGGATTACGTTTCATTATGGTGTTTTTACTACTGTTAAGAAGCTGGATTTGGGCAGTTCACTTTATAACAAGGAAAAGTATAATGAAGCTCCAAAGGAAAACATAACAAATTCCTTTATTTCATTCAAATCAGTAAGGTGCAGTAGCCTGAGTGAAGGTGCTGAAGACTGATGGGTTAGAAAAAACATTGTGCCCACAGGATAGAGTACGGAACAGCTTTTCTTTGAACCTTTTAACATGTTTCTGCACCACCAGGTGCCTCATGGTTGGCCTGTCTATTCATTTCTGTTAAAAACAGCTCTTTAAACACACTCAGGTAACCTGCATGTTTTACAGGGAAACTCAGAATCATATCAAAACGGACCCGTAACTTACTGTGCAATTTCTACAGTTTAACAAGGTTCTAAGAGGAATTTTAATTTCCTGGATCTATTACACACCATCGTAACAAACCTTTACCTTTGTTAGCATTTCCTGGCTATGGGGAAGAGACACAGTCTAGCATTTTTCTGCTTGTAGGACAATTCTTGGTCCAAAGAAGATGGAAAGCTTATTTTCAGTGTTTCCTGCTGCTTTTATGTTGTGCATCTAACCCTCTCAGATTTAAATGGTCAAAGACATTCCCCATAGGACACACACACTGACATGACAGCAACTTGCACCCTTTTGTAAGAAGACTATGTATGCTTTTGCTAGCAGTTAAGTTTTAGGCAGTATAATATCCTAATAATCATATTGACCAGAACAGGCATATTTATTTGCATATACTTGTAGACTCTGCTAAATTCCCTACTGTAATGCAAAATAAACTACTTCTCTTCATATTACTCCAAATATACCACGGGAACTACAGGCCTGAAAACTTATCATTCACTAAGGAATGGACAGACATGAGAAGTTTTATAAATACCCTAATACAGTGGATTTTTCTTTCACCGAAGACAACAGTAAGGGTTCTGTATGAACTCTCCAACATCCAGACGGAAGACTGCAGTCTTCTCAAGAAATTTTGCAGGACTATTTTCATGGCAACATGTGAATCCAGGATTGATGCATTTCTATTTATGTGTTTTTCAGATCAAATAACTTGTAGAAAAGATATTATTTTACTTGAAACAGATTCAAATGAACTGCTTTCTTGAGTCTTTCTCGAGTAACTCCTAACAATGACTAGCTTGATTTGACAGCTTGTCTGTTCTTAGGTAAAGCTGGATGACAGTCTTCCACAAAAGCATTTGATTAGTTTATCATTACCTGTGTCTTTGTTTAGCAGATGTTTTTGAATTACTTTGTCTCAGTACTCAGTGTGATTTGTCACCATACAATGTGAAGTGGGCAACTCTGTTGCTCAAGTTACTGCTAAGTCCTTTCAACATTTTACAGCAGTTTCTTCCATCACTGAATAGAAGTTTAGATCATCTGTAAAGTACAATATTAGGGTTTATTTTAAAACTAGAGGGGACTCTGGGAATACCTGGAAAATTAAGTTGCAATAAATGCATATTAGCCAGCAGAGTTGAAGAGAGGAGGCAGGAGAAAACAAAAAAAACCCAATATTTTCAAAAGATCCTTATCTGGATTATTCATACATTAGTCTCAGTGGACTGTGAATTTCCATAATAATTGCTTATAGCATATGTTGTGTAACGTTCTACCTTAAAATTGAAGGATAGTACCATCATGCCAAAGAACGTATTGCAGTGTGTGACCAGGTAAAAATGTGTTTGTAAAAACATTAAACAGTCAATAGCAATAGCTCCAAAGGACAGGATAAGCACTGCCTCACATATCAAATCAGAAATGAAAGTATTATTTTACAGTAAGCTTTTGCAAATAGTTGTTAACTTTATACAGTAACTTAAAACTGAAGTGTGGCCCCACGAAACCACCAACACACTTGGTTTTCTGTGTTTGTGAAGCTGTCTGTTTCTTGATGGACAGCTGATATTTCCTTTCCTTTCACTTATGGAGGGCTAACTTGAAAGGATTTAATTCAAGGTAATACAGCTTTTTGTTGTAGATTGGCTATTTTTTCCCCATTAAAATTTTTGGGCAGGTGGACTAGTTAGTCTAGGGAGTCTGTTAGTGTGTTACTATAGATAGTCAAGTGCCTCCCAACATATCTGGCAAGATGGAATTACATTAATTAGCTATTGTCTGATGCAGTATATTATGCAGTAACATTCATTTGTCTAGAAAAGTTAGTGTTCTACCCTGTATCTCCTAAACAGTACATCTACAAGTTTCAATCTGAATAAGAATTAATTTAGGTTAAGCAAAAATGCTGTTATGATAGATCCACTTTATTTCCTTACAACTAAATTTAAGAACTTTTTATTATCCCTAATACTATGCAATAGATATGCAGTTTTATATTATTGAGAAAAGGATACAAATTTAACTGATACCTCTGTCCCTGGGAAGGTAATGGAGCGACTCGTTCTGGATGTCATATCCAAGCACGTTCAGGAACAGGAAGTTATTGGAAGTGGTCAACATGGATTCACCAAGGGTAAATCATGCTTGACCAATCTCATAGCCTTCTATGATGTTATAACTGGTTGGCTGGATGAGGGCAGAGCAGCAGATGTCATCTACCTCGACTTCAGCAAGGCTTTTGACACTGTCTCTCATAACATCCTCCTTAGGAAACTGAGGAAGTGTGGACTAGATGAGGGGACAGTGAGGTGGATTGAGAGCTGGCTGTGTGACAGAACTCAGAGGGTTGTGAGTAATGGAGCAGGGTCGAGTTGGAGGCCTGTAACCAGTGGTGTCCCCCAGGGGTCAATACTCGGACCAGTATTGTTTAACATATTCATCAATAACCTGGACGAGGGCACAGAGTGCATCCTCAGCAAGTTTGCTGATGATACCAAACTGGGTGGGGTGGCTGACACCCCAGAGGGCCGT
>VYZM01013461.1:0-51166 GCA_013398915.1 Dromas ardeola | reverse complement strand
AGGTGGCCAAGAAGGCCAACAGCATCCTGGTCTGTATCAAGAACAGTGTGGTGAGTAGGACTGGGGGAGTGATTGTCCCCCTGTACTCAGTACTGGTGAGGCCCCACCTCAAGTACTGTGTCCAGTTTTGGGCCCCTCACCACAAAAAAGACATTGAGGTGCTGGAGTGTGTCCAGAGAAGGGCAATGAGGCTGGTGAGGGGTCTGGAGAACAACTCTTATGAGGAGTGGCTTAGGGAGCTGAGATTGTGTAACCTAGAGAAAAGGAGGCTGAAGGGAAACCTTATTCCTTTCTACAACTACCTGAAAGGAGGTTGTAGAGAGATGGGGGTCGGTCTCTTCTCCCAAGTAACAGGTGATAGGACAAGAGGAAATGGCCTCAAGTTGCACCAAGGGAGGTTTAGATTGGATCTTAGGAAAAAATTTTACACTGAAAGGGTTATTAAGCATTGGAACAGGCTGCCCAGGGAAGTGGTTGAGGCACCATCCCTGGAGGTATTTAAAAGACGGGTAGATGTGGTGCTTAGAGACATGGTTTAGTGATGTTTTTTGTTAGAGTTAGGCTGATGGTTGGACTAGATGATCTGAAAGGTCCCTTCCAACCTAGGCAATTCTATGATTCTATGATTCTATTACCAAGGCAACCAAACACAATATGGTGTTTACTGTAGTTTGTCGATTAAACTTAAGCATTTGCTTTAAAAATGCACATTTACCAACCTATTATGAGATCTGTATTTTAAAAAGGATATTTTGCTTCCTGTTTCCTTGACTGTCCAAAACATTCTGCCTTCAGTGCATACATAATTATATTTGTATAAATGAAAACTAGTGAGTTGTATGCACAGGGAAAAAGGCAACAACTTAAACACAGTATGAGATTGAAAAAAATAAGTGCTTATGGAATATCAATAAATAGAAAGCATTTCCATTCAAGCAAAGAACACAGTAATATCCAGTTAAACTGAATTGCTTGCATAATTCTCTTAATTAGTAGAAAGTCACTAGAAAAAACTTTGGTCTTTGTTCTAATATCTTTACTTATATAGAAAACCAATCTAGTCTATAAATAAAGGCAGTCATTTAAAAGGCAGTATTCACCATATAATTTTTGGCTTTCATAAAGGTTTATTCCATTAAAATGTAGCACAGATGTTTTTCATCTCTGTTATTCAGTGCATATTTTAGTTGATCTATATGTTATTAGTGTTTAGTATCAGTGGCAGCAGGCCTGAAATCGTTCTCTACTCATTTGAGTATCACGGGAGTTCGTGGGGTGGTAAAAACTGTGAAACTTTCAGGTAAAATAAAATGTGGAAATGAAAATCACGAACACTTGAGCAATTATTTATGTGACTTTATGGAGCTAGAAGGTGATGGTTTGCTTGTTTCCAATAAAGGGCAGTCACAATAGAGTTGGATATGCCTGACACAATTCCCTTTACAATCTACCCTCTCTGATAGACTTTCTTTGAACATATTCTGCTAACGAGCTGTTTGCTAGCTGAAGCTGTTGCTTGTCAAGCTGCCTGAAGACAACCGCTCATGAGTCAATCCCAGCGACGCCAATGACAGAAATATAAACTAACTTCTTTGAAGGTAATTTTAATGACACACATTCTTGATTTTTGATGTGTATGACTGATGCTTACCATTGATATTCAAATTAGGCAGTGGGTAATAGCGGGAATTTTCCTCCTATCAGAAGTTCTTGGATTCCTCATCATTAAAAGCTATGGTTCAATTGGTAGAGACTGGAGGAGGGAATACAGTACCATTGACAATCACACCTGAGCCACCAGGCTCCCCAGCTTTATTAAAATGAACCTATAGTATTTATACTGATAGATATTGCATAGGGAAAAAAGTATATATGAAACTGCCTTTCACTGCTGTGGTTACTGTTTTTTAAAATAGACTGGTTAAATAGAAGGCCCACAGACTCATGTAAAAACTTCACTGTGTATAGTCATTTTAACAAGTAACTTCTCTTTGCTGGGATTAAAGAGCTCCAGTTGCCAAACTGGAATTGAGGATAAATGGCTGCTAGAGCAATAATAATTGAGAAAGCATGAACATTTTCCATGTTGTTTGCAGAGCTGCTCAAATATATTAATAGAAGAGGCGTTACCTTAAGTGGTCCCCTTTACTATGTTAGGGAAATTGCATTGCTACTGATAATCCACACTAATGTTAAGCCATCATAAAACTGTTAAAAAAAAAATCAGTTACAATGTGTAACAGGAAATGCTTTGATGTGACAAAAATGTCATCTGTAGAGAGTTATTTAGCCACTCTGCCTGGGACAATATTTCCAACAACTGTCAAAGAAAGATAAACAATAAGTATGTAAAAAATATGCCATTGCTTTATGAATTTATTAGTGGTAATCAAAATTAAAGTTCCAGTTCCTTTAGATCAATTATGGGGTCTGAAAAGGTTTCTTGTTTCAGATTGTTGAACTGATATAAACAAGTATAGTCTCCAGTCCCCATGGGTCATTATATAAAAAACTACTAATGGGACAATCCTTTTTACCAGCCTTGGGTGTTTCTACTCCATTCTGCCTGGTTGAAACCACACTAAAACTAAGAAGTAATCTGTTTTGTTTTGGAATCATAATTACATATTGACAAGTTAAACTGTGAGACCTAAATCAAGGAGATTTGTGCTATTATGTGAGCATTCTCATGGGGCAGACCTAAAGGGACATCAATTATTTTGCCACAACCTAACGCTTTTTCAATTTTCCTTTCTTGAGTGGCATTAAATACTTGGAGAAAAGGAACTGTACAAATAAAAAATGCAAGGCAATGCAGCATGGATGACAGAAAGAGTTACTACATATAATTAAAATAAAAATAGATACGCTTTATCAGGAAAATGCTCAATGAAAAGCACTTTTATTACTTCAAAATATCTCCTCTTACTTCTTAATTATTTTTATTTGTTTAGGTTTTTTCCATCTTTAAGAGTTTTGATTATGTTTTGAAATCCTTACCAAAAAACTCGGAGAAAGATCTAATTTACTGAACAATTATTACTGCTAAATTATTAGTCAGAGTGTTTTCAAATCATTCACTAGTTGATAAAATGGAGTTTATGAATAACATATAGCGAAGAAAGGAATCACTGAAAGATTTTTTTTTTTCTTATAAGCTCATATAAGATGTCAAAATTGAAATGTGATTTACATTTAAAAATATATTGCACATGTTCAGGAATAACTAAATGATTCCATCTTGATATACTGTAAAACCACTCCTTAGGACCCAATTTTTAGATTTAAAATGATGCATATCCTCCCTATGTTCATATTGCATTTAGACTTTAATGATATTTTTGAGTTAATTTCAAGGGTGTGTCTATACAGAAGAAACAAATATCAACTATGTTACATCTAGCATTTACATGCTTCAAAAAAATATCTTGCTACCAAACTTTTGGCTAAAATTTCTAATCAAAAAGTCAATGAAAAACATCAAATGCAACAGATTCAACAAAAGGAAAACAAATAGGAAAATATACACCTACCTAAGTGCTCACAAAGTGCAACAAAAATCTTTAACTTTCTTAGAAAAAGAGAAAAGTTCAATAGAAACTTGCTGTTACATAAAGAACATAAGGAAGCACTGAAATAACTTTGGAAATTTGCACCTAATCATATGAATAACATAAAAGTGTAGCATTATGTATGCTTGCATCATTTGTTCCTCTGCAATATTTGATTTTCTGCAAGTAAATCTCACAAAGAAACAAACAGTATAAGCACTGTTAGGATTGGTTTTACTGAACTCATATTAAATTCACTTAACAAGCATAAAAGTATATTGCCCATAGTATGAAAATTCAATGCAACTGTTTTTTTAAGGTTAACTTTAATTCTTGCTTGAACGTTTGCCTATATGGGAATATAATATCCCTGTATACGTGTTTCACTGACTTGGTGTCCCTGGTCTCTATCAATGGAACACGTGAGGTGCAGTGTGTCATAGCTCATGTCAGCATTTTGATTACTTGTAAAGCGCCATAGCAACCGAAATAGAATCAGCCTGTTCTAGCAACAGGAGATTGCTTTCATATTTTACTAAGATTGGGTGTTCCACTTGAGTTGTATGGTAGTGGATGGCTTACTGGTTNGGGGAAAAAAAAAAAAAAGAAAGAAAGAAAGAAAGAAAGAAAGAAAGAAAGAAAGAAAGAAAGAAAGAAAGAAAGAATAATGTTTACAGAGTAAAAGTTTTGACTCTTATAAACTTAGATGAATGATGTTCAGCAACATTTGCTTATGCCCAGTAACGTGTCAGTTTCAGGGGAAAATAATCAAAAGAAGATGGTATGATTGCATACTAAATTAATAAGCTTTAGGGTTTCAATTTAATTAACAAAGGAAGAGTAAGCATGAATCTAAACCAGAGAAGAGGAACATAAAAACAAAACAAAACAAAACAAAACAAAAAAAAAAGCAAAAAGAAGCAAAACAACACAATTATAAGGCGATGGCATAATAATTCTGACCTTTCCCAAGGGAAAGTATGCAAAACCAAGTGGATGAATTAAAATCTTGGTGTTTCCCACATAGAATTTTTATCATATTGTTCCTTACTGAGGTTGCATTTTGATGACTAAACCTTTTCCTCCTCTCTTCAACTATAAATAGCAAAATGAAGCTGTTGGATGATTTTGAATTTTATTTCTGACCTCCTTGGCAGGTTTCTACACTGACCGCAAAGATTTCTTTTATCCTAGAGGTTATTTTTACAAAGGGAATAGTGAACATCCACAGTTGCTTTCATCCTGACTGTTGCTCTTGAGTGTAGTGAAGCCCACAGAGGAGTCTGGTGTGGTTAGAACTGAAACAGTTAAAGCAGCCAAGAAAGTATTTTGATTCTGTTTATCCAAACTGTTTAATGTGTGACCACCTAACAAATTATTGCCTGACTGCACAGAGAATGCTAGAGGGGACAGTCATTCTCCAGGCAGACAGTACCTGGATGCTATATAGACAGGACACAAATTCTAGTTCACTTATGCCTGCTATGCCTCATGACCAGTTGGATGCCTCCAAGTGAGAGCTACATGAGCATATCTTGAAAGCTGTAGATGGCCTTGTAATTTTCTGCCCATAGAGTTCTTGGTTCTTGTTCTTGGTTCTGAACCCTGCCTCTTCGGTTTGCTTCCTTGAATTGTATTATTTTATGCTTAATTCCTATCCTTAGGCAGTTCATGTGGGTTCTAAGGCAATACTGCCTACTTCTTACTCCAGTATCTCTTGATTAGTTGAACTTTTAAATTATTTGGCATTGCATGAGGTTTCGCTGTGCCTCTTTGGATTGGTGCACATGTATTCACTGATATACCCGTGGATTCTGTGGCCTAGCCTAATCACTAACTACACTTTTGGTTTCTTCTTTCTACTGACTATTCCTATCACTTTTGCCCAGTGCACCAAACCTGCCTACAGGCCAAATTCAGACCAAGACTAATAACTAGGCTTTATAATTCATATGTCATAAAACTGTGGAACTGCTGTCAGTGGGTTGTCCAACCTATGTTCCAAGAAAGTACACCTTAAAATATTTTTTTTCTACAAATGCTGCATCTTCTCTGCACTCGGAGAAGATTGCACCGGTTCTCCCCACTTATTACTTGGTTGAAAGCATATTTTCTCTACTATACATGGCTAGTGCCTTCCATTATTCTTCCTCTCTACTTTGCTTTCCAGATTTCCACAGGTAGTGAGAAAAATGTTAACTTAGAAAAATACCCCAGGGAGAAGGAAAAGGATAGGTGAGTACTTCTGTTGAAGCTTTTCTTTAAACATTATATCTTTATGGTTATAATGAACCCAATGGTGTCTCTAAGACCACAGAAGGCAGAGCCAGTTTCCTGTGGTAGGACAAGACTCCAGTATCTTACTTCTTTCAGGGGAATCTTTCAATACTCATCTCTCTGACACCTATGAATTTTGCATTCCTTGCCCAAAGAAATCCTCCATGCAATCCCCCACTCTCTTGGGTGATGCTCTACTTAATAGGCTATTATATAAAAGCAAACATTACTTATTTTCTTTCCCCAGCACTATTAATGCCTCAGCTACTTAATCAGGTCCACAAAGCTATTTAAATTTAATCTTAGAACTGGATTTTTAATTGTGAATCACAGCCTCACTGCAGAAATTTAATCTGAACCACAAAAGGCCAATTAAGTGTAGTGACATACAAAATCTTTATTCTGACCATTTCTAATTGCTGCTCTTAGACATTCTTTTCATCAGCATACTAACTCCTTGAATACTGTTCGTTGGTAGTATGAGCTACATATAGATGGTAAAAACTAGTTTGCTAAATTTTCAGCTTCCTGGGATCAGGTATATGCCTCAGCTGCTTCCTAATTCCTCAGAAGGGCATCAGCTGTGTTAACTAATGGTTAGCCACACCAGGAAATTATGATATACAAGAGGAGAGAGTAACAGAACTGTGGAACACTCCAAATGGTGTCTATATCAAAACCTGGGAAAACTAGACTGCAAATGGCATAATCGTGTACCCTCCCATCAAATATAGGTGCCTAAAATCTCCTTTATGTTTGTTAATTTATTACTAAATCGAATACTAAAAACTTAACTCATCGTAACTGTTTAAAAAGATGTGGTGTCTCACTCCTGTACACATGATCTACGCTTTAAACTCTGTTAACAAGAATAACATCTTTGTTTGGAACGTGAATCATGTGAAACTTTTAAAATGATAGTTTCATTTTGCCATTAATGAACATGTCCAACTCCAGAGAACTTCAATACTGTAAACGAGGACAAAATGTATTCCTTAAATAATTAATCGTAAGTCACATTCATAATAAATACTGTAATTTAAAGTTTGCTCTACAGCTATTCATTGCCAATCAATATCACACTTGCTTGGAAGAAACAGGTATTATATTATTATTAATAACGTCTTGATATTGCTATTCTTTACATTCAATAATCACAGTTTAACAAAATCCCATAAGGGGCAATGGCCTCAATTGGTTTTACCAGCCATTTTTATTCAAACTCTGAAAACACAAAGCAAAAATCTCTCATGCTGATACATAGATGCTGCAAATGGGACAGTTTGCTTTTGACTGAAGCACAAATCTTCCATAGGATTTCAGTGTGCAAATCTATGTTTTTAAATTAGGCAGAAATGATTTTGAGTGATGGCTCCTCTTAACATCAGGGGAGTGCTTACCTCTCTCACTTTGCTTTGTACGTGGCAGGCCTCCAAAACTCCTACTGTTAAATCTGAATTAAATAGCCTTAATATGTATGATATTTAACATTTTCAGAAGCTATGCATTAAATCTGTAGCCTAAAATTTCTAGTTACGGAATGAATCCAACACTTCAGGGCTTTATACGCATTTCTTTATCTTTAATTCCTCTTGCCAAGTGGCTGTTTAAGTGCAAACGGTATAAAAGTTCACAGCACCTGGATCTGTTTCTGCAAGATTAGTGGAGTAACATCTTAGTCTGAAACTGATCTTCTTCTTCCGCAGCTTTTTAGTCTCTGAACTCTAAGGTTTGTATTAAATATGAAATAGGAATAATGAGTTTTAATTTTTAAAGACATTAAATACCCTGAACAAGCTGGTTAAGAATTGTAGAATGACTTTGTCTTGAAAAAAGAGCTTAGCAAATCCAGTAAAGTACCACATCAGTTTTCTATATGCATGATTATATATATTTGCTATGTTGTCAATTTATGAGAATGTGTTCATTCCTTGAAATTGAATTTCTTCTGAACAATTTTAGATGAAAAATGAGTGAATGAGGTCCCATTTACCCACCCACCATCTTTCCACTACACTGCAAGTCATACTAACCTTTCAGGTACTACTCTGCCAAGGTGTTTACATATTCTGAACACATGTAACATCTGATAATTTCGTTGTTAATAAGAGTTTGTTTCCTACTTGTATCCCAAACAAATGGATTATTTCCTTCCTTAATACTATTAAAAGACCATGATATAATTGAGGTATCAACGTAGATTCAATACAATGGTGTCCTGGTTTCAGCTGGGATAGAGTTAATTTTATATTTCTGTCTAGTGGTTGCTGTGTTTCAGATTTGGTATGAAGGGAATGTCAACAATGCATATTGTTTTAGTTATTGCCACATGATGTTTATATTTTTCAAGGACTTTTTTTCAGCTTCCCATAGAAGCTGATAAGGAGCGTAGATAGAACAATGGAATGGCCAATGGAATATTCCATACCATAGAAGTCATGATCAGTAGATAAATGGGGTCAGCTGAGGGGACGCGGGCACTCGCCGTAACTGCTCAGGAAGGTACCAATTCACGAATTTACCTGGTGGTGAGAGTGACTTGTGTCTTGTATATTCTTTTACCATTATTATTATTATTATTGTTGTTTTTCCTTTTCTGTTACTGTTCTATTAAGCTGTCTTTATCTCAACCCATGAGTTTTTTTCCCTTTCTCCTTCTTTTCTCCCTCTTCTCCCTGGCCTTCTGGGGGAAGGAAGAGAACTGTGTGAGCAGCTGCATGGTCCTAGCTGCTGGCTGGGGTTAAACCACAACAAATGGCCATTTCTTTTAATTTATTCACATTTCCCAACATGAATTTACATTCACTTCTACAGTCTTAGTTGGCAATAAAAATTACATTAATTGCATCTCTAAATAACAAGTATCAATAATAAGGTGTTTATTTAGAGGAGAAGGTATCAAGATATACGTAGTTACATCTCATCTGAGAAAACTGATAATGTGTGATAATCTGGGTCACAGTCCAGCACTTTTCCTCCTTTAACCATAACCTCATTCAGGACTGACGTTTCTACTGTTGACACTAGTAAGTGGCAGACCTGGAACTATTGCTTCAGTGCATTATGATAGCTCATAGTTCAGTTGGCATATCAGTGTGATTTTGTTTCTAAAAATATCTTTCTTTTTGTCAAATGTTGTTAGCATTGTAGAAAAAATAACAAGACACTATCCCTGGTTTATATATATGTACAAAGGTATTCACCACGTAAAAGGCAATCTCAGAATCTGTAACTAAAACTGTATGCATAATCAGATCTAAAGTAACTGTCATTTGTACAAGTGGACTGAAGGCAAAAAAATATAGGGAGAGCTTTCTATTCTGCTTTAGATCAAAAGTGATGGAGAAGGGTAGACAAAAGAAGAAGAGTATTTCTATATTAAACTAAAGATCACTCTATGAGCAAAACATTAAGGTCCTCCCACAGTAGAAATTTTTGTCCCACAGTACAATTTATTGTACACTATACATTTCTCACTATTTACTCTCAAATAGGATTACAACACAGGCCACACTACCTGCTATTCTCTCTAAGCAATACCTTAAGGCAAACTGGGAAAGCAAAATATTCTTGATGCCGAAGTCTGTCTTAATACCCATTTTCCATGTAACTGCTGTCATCCTAACAACATATTTCCAACAGTGAGAGCACAGATAGCTTCCTGCAGAGCTCCTAATCTCAAGGCCATTTTGCAGAGCAGCCAGGAGGATGTGCTAGCGTAATGAGAAAGCTGGTAACTACTGCCTAGAGATATAACACTTCATGTCTGCTCACTTCTCAAGCTCTGTTGGCTTGAAACAGGGATCCTAGCTTGGCTCCTAAATCTTTCCTTCCCTAGATAGCAACACATTATTCTCACACCAGATAGCTTAACTTACTGGCTGCCTACAGAACCCCCCGAGATCCCTTTTAATTATATACAAAACTAACACACAAGGTCCATAAAACACTTCCAAGTCAGTGAAGACTGCTAACTACTTGGATCTGAAGTGCTGCTTATGTTTGGATTAAGTTGGTACTTATGTTTACACTGCAAGTGAACCCAAAATATGCCAAAGATCAAGGTGGACTAGTATGCACAAGGCTGTACAATGGACTTCAAAGTTAGTGTCCCAGATTTGCTTCATTTAAAAGACAACATAGGGTTATTTGGGGGAAAAGATTCTAAAGTACATAAAGAAAGGATGTTATTTCAGTACTTTTTTTCCCCACGATAAGTTTAAAAAAATCTTCTTTTTGCTTGACATAATTTCCCTGTGGCATTGTGCCACCTCCACATAGCCATCCATAACTCTTCTCCTGCTTGAAACAATCTTCAACATGCCACTCTTGCTAATGACTGAGATACCCCATGATGGTGCTTAACATTTAATAGTGCTAGAGTTCCACATTTGCCCAAACAACCTTTTCCATTTACCTCACCTCAAAGGCGTTCTAATTTTTCTTTAGAGACAGAAATCCTTTAAGCCCATTGTATCCTTAGGCTACAAATTTACTGAGATTTAGGTTTCCAATAAGAGCACTGAGATGAATGCCACCTTCTCATTTATGAATCAATTTTTGCCCATCGGCTTTTCAGTGTTATTACTTTTTATTTTATTTTACACTCAAAGGGGAGAACCTCAGGAATACATACATACACACACAATGTTGGGGGAAAANAACCCCAAGAATACATTAAAACAACCCAAATGTTGGGGGAAAAAAAAAAAAAAAAAAAGGAGGGCAAACTTAAAATCAGAACTGAATAAAACATATGACACATTCTCTTCAACATATCCTAAATGCAGAAATCTCACATAACATGTAGTCACAGATATAGTATCTTTCTCATCTTCAGGACTCTTGTTTTGATCATCAGCACTTACCACAAAGGCACGCATGCTATTTCTTCGCATTATGAGCTATGTTTCTATACAATGACTGTGAGTGGTTAAAGAAGCACTTTTCCTTTCATGCACAACAATTCAACTGACACTGTCATCCATCTTCAGTGGATAGCATGTTTTCGGTCTCAATGCAGACAACATTGTACTTTAGAAAATTCTGTAAAGAAGGAGTACTACATGAAAAAAATTTATTTGCTTGAACTAGCTAAAACCCCAGTGCCCCTCCTTTCTAGATAAATTTAAAAGAGATGAAGCAATAAACTGAATGGTTTAGAAAGGTTATTTACAAGAATCATGATTTTCAAATTACTGACTTCTAAATTCTGTTTTATTTAAATAGTGTTTTGACTGAAATGGATATTGAATTTCATGTAAAGCCCAACAGGCTAAACAATTCTAATTAGGGAATTATGTGGTCATGGTCATGTATCAGGTCTAGATAAACTATAATCCAATTTAAACTGCTTGCTGAGAGTCAGATAGCATTCTTGCTTTATGGCTCAGATTCATCCCATTTGTGGAATACCATGAAGATCAAAAGATGGAATCAATCTTCTATCAGAAATTAACCTGTCATGGTAGAACTCTCCTTGCCTACAGAAACACCCCATGTAAAAACAGAATTGCCATGCTAACCAGGCAAGATATTTGCTAAATCCTAACGGCACAAGCAAATTAGAATTTCAATTACATTTATGACAGCTGTAATATTACTTTAGCTACATCACTATATCATAAGAAATTATTTAACAACAGGAACAGGTTCAGTTGATTGGAAGGGAGGTATCTTCAGAGTTCATAAGCTACCTAGAAAGTTCCAACAACTGAGCAGAATTTTTCTGAAAGTGTAGAGTTTGATTTTTCTATAGACAGAAAACATCTTCCAGGTTAGCTAAACTGTATTACTAGTAAAAACAATGACACAGAGCTTGATATCATCTATATATGTGCTTAAAGGATACTCCTGGTCAATGGGTAACTAGATCCCAAGAGACTCTGTGTAAAAATTGAGACACTGACCCATAGGATGTACTGTAACATAATGAGTCAAGGTTCTCCCTTAGCATTACAAAACAGGACACCCTGACCAGACTGCTCCATTTATCTCTTAGATTGGGTTGCTTTTTTTTTTTTTTCAAAGTCTTTATTCTGCTCACTTTTCTGTGTATCTGGATTCCTAGTTGCACAGACAGAAGGTGGAAGTGATGTAAGCAGTTGTGGTACACTCCTAAATATGCCTTGTATTCAGATCAGGAAAAAGAAAGGGGAAAAAAATAAAAGAAAACCAAAATAAAACAAACCAAAAATCCTCTCAAGAGTGCTGCTCCTTGCATTTGGTGAACAGGTCTTGCATAGCAAACATCAGGAAAAGCCATTTTCAAAGGTTATCTGAACTCATGTTAAATAGTTGACTATTCAACCAAGCGAAAAATAGATCCAAAGGATGAAATAATAAAGCACCAGGGACAAAAGATCCACACACTATTTAGCAGAGAATGAGGCTCTCTATAATGGAAACATAAGCAGAGTCTCTTACAGTACTTTGAAAAAAATGATTGCAAGCAAAGCCTTGTGAAGCATCAACGTATTCTGTGACAGCTGTTTACAGTTTCTCCTTTTAAGCTGTTCACAGTTGTATGTCAGGGCAGTAATTTTAGGGAAAAAAAATAAAGATCTGAATGCTTTTCCAGATACAGGCATGCAATAAAAATATACTCACCTGGAAATAAAAGTTAATGGTATTGTTGGGTTAAAAAAAGTTTTGTGCAATGTGAATTGAAAGACTCTAACCCTTGAGTTTTCTAAAATGCATTTTTCAGGTTTAGATATGCATTATTTAATATTAAGAATTCATTTTCATAGTTTCTCTATAAGGCATTCAGGATGGCAATGTATTAGAGTTGAGAGGGGAAGGAGGGAAAGAGAACACAGTACAAAGCATCTGCAATGTCTCCTGCTCCATTTCCAGAAAAAAACCCACAAGTATGAAAACGCAACATTTTTTGTTCTGCTGAAGTAAGATAGTGAGATTCTTTAAGTAATGTGTTTAAGATAAAGCTAGATACCAATCCAAAAAGTAGCAGTGCTACATATTTCAGATATCTTTTGGCATCCATATCTTAATTTTGGGTTGTGACTGTAATGCAGGACTTCTGTTTTTATTTATAGCTGTTGTTTTGTAAAAACTGAAAGGAATAATAACATTTAAAAAATTAATATGAATATTGCAAAGCACTGCTGTTATACTCTATCACTGTGTAAACCAGTCTTCAAAATCTCTGGGAAGCGGTGTAAAAGAGGTGAGTGACAGCACAGCACAGGTCATTTGGAACCTGTGAGAGGTTCTGTTGCGCAAAGCAGATTGGCAAATGTTATGGTTTTACTTCACAGGCTCCCTTTTACTTATATGGAAAGCAAAACCTTATGCTAAGTATTTTATTTGAATGGTATGGTTACAGCCCTTGTAAGAAGCTGAAATGGCAGACTGACTTAGACTCTATAGCTTCTTCACATGCAAAAACAGGAAAACGTTCTGTACTTAATGGATTCCAGTTTCTTGCTGCTACCTCTCCCTGCTGACCCTAATATAGGTGAGACATGGCTTACTATATTTGAGCTTATGATTCCAACAATATTCTCATATGCCACTAAGGAAGCTTGCTTTCCTAGATGAGAAACACAGAATAATGCAGCTCTTTCTCCTAAAAGCTTGCTGTTCCACATGGAAAGATTTTGTTGAAGAAGCAAAGGCTTGAACAAAATCTTGGGTGGAGGCAGGGGGAGAACAATACTTCTTCCAGCATAAGTCCTGTTGTGAAATTTTATACTTATGAGAATTGCCTCGGTGACATGACAAGATCTTTCTCTGAAATGCAAATATATATACATTCAAAACACTAGTTTCTCAAAACTTCATGTCTAATTAAGGAGAGTTATGGCATCTTCTGTCGAAATTCCTCACATATACCTGTATGGTAATGTCACAGAGTTAGTACCTGACAAATTTCTTTTACATTCAAGTATGGATTAGGTAGACTACAGCATCCTCAGGAAGGTAAAATGCAAACTGAGACAGTGGATATCTAGAAATTGAAAGAATATAGGATTGATTAGAAACTGGCTGTAACGTTTTAATTGGGGTCTTCACTGGTAAGGATGAGTATTTATTGAATAATATTTTTCTCTAAAGTCTGAGGCTGTTTTCCTAGGCAACTCGTTTAAACTACCACTTGTGCTGGGTTGACCTTGGCTGCTGCCAGATGCCCACCCAGCCACTCCCTCACTCCCCCTCCTCAACAGGACAGGAGAGAAAGAAAGATAGAAACACCTCGTGGGTTGAGATAAAGACAGGAAGAACGCTTAACAATTAACAACAGGCAAAACAGGCTTTACTTGGGGAAGATTAATTTAATTTCTTGCCAACTAAAATAGAGCTGGGTGGTGAGAAACAAAGAAAAAAAAAAAAATAATAACTGAAGCAACACCTTCCCCTCACTCCCACCTTTTTTCCAGGCTCAACTTCACTCCTTTGTTGCTGATGTGTGGATGAACCTGCTCTGGTGTGGTCTTCTCCAGGGGCTGCAGGGGAGTCTCTGCTCCGGTGCCTGGAGTACCTTTTTCCCTCCTTCTCTCACCTCGGTGTCTGCAGGGCTGTTTCTCGCACGTTTTTGCTCACTTCTCACTGCCAGGCAACATTTTTTTACCCTTTCTTAAATACGCTTTCCCTGAGATGCCACCACCTGTGGCTGCGGGGCCCAGCCGTGCCCTGCTGTGGGTCAGTTGGAGCCGGTTGGAACCGGCTGTGTCCGGCTCGGGGCAGCCCCGGCCTCCCCTCACAGAGAGGGGCCGCCCTGCAGCCCCCGCTGCCGTTGCCTCGTCATCTACAACAAATACATCTTTATATAATTCTGGAAACCACATGCGATATATTCAGAAAGAAATAAAAAGGGGGTGGATGTAAAAAATATTAATCAAATTACGTTGAAAAATATGAGTAGTTAGCAAAATATAAATGTACGCACTTGCTTCATAGCATAGAGCCAGGCTGAGTAATGAGACAGAGACTCTTTCTGCTTAGTTGTAGAGAATTTTTCATATATTGTTCTGATTTGCAGTCAAGATTAAACATGAAAAATGAAATATTTATCTTTTTTAAAATCTAGTTGAAACACTTGAGCCAGAAAGGTTAAAAAAAGTTCAGGGAACAATCATGCAAACAATTTAAGGCCATGATTTATGTAGCAGGTTCAGAGTGATAATGAGCAAAACTGCTAATCAGTGCCCACAGATATTAGATAATAAATTCAATAGGTTGAAATGGGTATTTGTAGTGCAGCAAATGTTATTCTAATGATTGAATTAATCGTAACACAGAGAAATTCTTGCATGCCAAATTTGTTTACCTCTTGACATGCTAATGAAGACAAAACTGGTAGGTCTTCTTTACCCTTATGAATTAGAAGTATTATTTGGGAAGAGTTGAAAAAGGGCATTAAGTGGTAAAGTTTTGTGAGAGACACATGAAAATATTTGAGTGAACAGGAGATGCCAATAGATAAGGTACTCATCCTTTATTACACTTCGTATGGCTGAATAGAAATTATTTGATTAATACAGTGTATCAAAGAACCTACTATGGAAAGTAGATCTGGAAATAACCAAAATGTTTCGTAACTAGCTGATCATTCTGGTGCTTCCTAAAACCATATTTGTTGGATAAGGAGGAAAATCTATGTATGTCTGTGCACACGTGGCTGGAAGTTTAGGACTCTGTGCTAATTACCTTTTTATTTCTGATCATCAGGCAAATGTGCTTACAATGATAACTAAGGACTAACTTTCCTCAAATGTCTTGCCTGAAAACGCAGCACCTTGAAAAAACAAACAAAATCCCCAACAATGAAAATCATTGCTTTTGTCTCCTTCAAAAAGGTCCAATTTCCATTATGGGGCACAACCAACTATTACAGTAGAAAGCACTATTTTCAAGTTGCTTGCAGCTTGGCCCTGTAATACACAGATCAATGGCCTAGCCTGTCAAACCTTTCAGAAGGCAAATTATCAGCAAAGCTGATCCTCAAGTAAGGAAAGAAGCTCAAGATTATTTTCAATTATTTATTTTCATTTTCTTTTTTTTAACTGGTCACCTCTCAGCTATTTCAGACTGGGACTTTACTGAAGCATCACTTGGGGACATACCATTAGCTACACCAATTCACCCTTTTTGATTGTGACTGGCTGATTCAAATGATCAAAGCTGTGAAATAAACTCCATGAAAACAAAACCACTGTTAATAATTTAAGTAGACACTAAACCCAAGTTTATAGTCACTTATCTGTTCCAGTGGAAAAGAGATTTGAATTTTTTCATCCAGTAAAATAATTTAAATGATCCAATTATTTAATATAATCTAAGAATTAATATATGACAAATTTATTTAAAAAAACCTAGCATTTTGTTATTTTTACCATATTTTCCTAAGACTGAATATACTACTCTGCATGCCTGCCACGTTAAAGAGACTAATTTGCATATGACTTATACTTTAATTTCAGATGCACTGAAAGAATGTATAGAAATTATACACAATTTGAGGAAGTAATACCACACATGATAAAAAAAATAATAATAAAAAAATAATACCAAAACCCTGTTCTTATACTACTGTTAGTTTTAGCAGACATGTGCAGTATGCAAATATTTCCTGCTCTTAAGCATTATACCTGGCATCATGACAGTTTAACACCATTGGTTAGTCTAGACATGCTACTCAGATCTCATAGCCTCAACGTAATTATACAGATTTTAATGGACAGCCAGGGTAGAAAAGTAGAATACTGCTGTCAGTGAAATGCTGGATTTATGAGATGCCATATACATTGTAGCAGAATTCAACTTCGAGTAGGCTGGCATCTTGTGATTGGCAAACACTTGACAAGACCAAAAAGGAAGGAGGCTGAATTAAGCGATACGGCATTCATCTTTTCCCTCAACTAAGCGCTCCCTTTCTCAATTTGGGTTCCAGTTTGCTCTGGAATTTCACAGTCTTCTGAGGACAAGTATTCTTCCCGTCAAGTTTATTCAGTTGACAGAATGAATAATTGACATTTTTGAGCCATAAATAAAACAGCTTTCTGATTTTTGGGCAGCACAGAGCTGTTCTAAGATGTGTCCATAATACATGGAACAATTACCTATACCAATGTCAGTTCCCCGGCACTCCATTTTTTATATACCATGCCTATGCTGTTGTCCATAACCTATCCAGCTGGCAGTTTACCTGACACCTTCCAAGCCATTGCTTTCTCTGCCTCTCCAGTAACACCAGTCTAATCTCTCTCCTTTTCTTTCCCTGCACTTGTGCAACAGAGTAGGCAATATCAACAGTCACTTCTGGACCTGCCCCATTGAAAAATGCACTCTGTCTAGTTGGATAAACTCACAAATGTCTGCAAAGTTGTTTTTTTCATCCTATTTCCCTCTTTCGACGCGACCTCTTCTTTCACCATTTACACAGAGAGTAGCTCAAAATGCTGCCTGACAAGGATAGAAGGTGAGTATTAACACATATTTCTAATACCAAACTATTTTGATCTATTGGGAGGCATGACTCATATTATAGGCTAGGAGGCTTAAATGTGCATAATGCATAATTAGGGTTAAAGACACTGTTTTTGTTAGGTGTCCCAGAGGTGAACTGGACGGGCATCCTATGCGGAACACAGCAGTCCATATATTCAGAAACACAGCTTGTGAGCGTAGGCTCCTGGCTAGAATTTGTTGAAAATGTGAGAGTAGGAATCTGATTAGACTGCACAGAGTATCAACAGAGCATAACCACCGACGTATGAGGTTATTTTTAACTATGTCCATCTTAAGACCAGTCAGGCTATCTTCTTAAATGCTGAAGTCAAGTTGGGCAGCCAAAGGTCAGTATCATTAGTAAAAATCTAGATTATCTGAACTTCTCTGTACTCTATCTGAACATGTTATATCTATGCATGTATATGCATGTATTTATCTATTACAGCTGGCACAGTGACCTATATTCATCTATAACATATGTTAGATATTTTCACTGTTCTGCAAGAAGTACCATTAATATGTCTCCAAACAGTGTATTTGCTCATGCAAATAGAGATTTATATTATTGAATGCCTATTTACAACTGAAAATATATGATTTCCTTTCATAATGAAGCAATAATAAAGGACACGTATGTATAACATTAAAAGAAATTAAAAAAAAAAATTAGACCTGAAGTAATGGCACAAAGCAATTACCTCACACTATTCCTTTAATTTCTCATGACAAGAAATATATAAAATGCAAAACTGTCATCCAAACAACTAATCCACTGTGGTGTGGATGATTATTTTTGAGTCATTTGGTTCCTCTTCTGAACGATCCAGGGAATCTGCAGTTAAATCAGCTGAAAAAGGCAGCAGAGCAGGGAAATTTTTGATTACACTTTTAATTTCACAAGCTAACCTATGAACGACTTTAAAATTGCTGGTAACACTACAGTACTACCAACCACCTACATATTTTTATTGAAAGCCTGTAGCTACAATCCATTAGTTAATGACTATGCTGTGCTTGTCAGATCACAATCACACTCACAACAACTAGTAAGTGCCTGGTTTTCAAGGGCCTTGCAATAACACTATCAATTAAGACCAACCCCTTTTTGTTATATTTTTGCAAAACCAATACACTTTAAAAAAAACAAACAACCCAACAACCAAAACACCCAAATTATATTGGCTTCCCTACTGAAAATAAAATCTATTTTGTATTCCTTTGCTGTGTTACAGTATAAGTCCTTGGCAACATTAAAATATGTGCCTGCATATTTTAAGTACATCTCAAATTGCAACAATTTACGTGTTTTGACTAATAAATTGCTTTCCATTAAATTCAGTAATTGACCACTGCTCTTGAACAGAAAATGATTTGTTAATATTCAGTAAAAGCTAAACATCAAAACTGGTCAATTATTCCATCACACTGTAATGTCAGTCATACATATATTTTACATAAGCAAAAAATGAAGGACATGTAAAGTGATAAACATGCACACCAGGAGTTTTTGGGATTAAAAAATATGCAATGATTATAAAGTTGAGAAGGTTTTCATTTTTTTCCAGTTATTTTAGATGGATGAATCATTTATAACTGATGCATTTATTTAATATATAAGTATGTCTTCAATAGCTGTCTCCATGACATTTTTCCATAAATGCATCTATGCAATGAAATAGTTCAGTACTGTTCAGTAAGGATAAAGTCAAACAAAGAAGTTATTCAATCTTTCTCAGTGAACTTAAACACTTTCTTTAGATCTTGAAGACAATACAGATCTAACCTAAAAGAGTAATTGGGCACATCACCAAGAAAGCAAAAAGAATCGTTCTCTTAAATGGTAGGTACATAGGATTTAATGTCAAGTTTTATCTTGAAAATTTCATTTCTGTGGGTTTTTCAGGGTGAAGAACTTTAAAACCACCATAAATAAGTATGCAATATTTGGCCAACAGTTCAGTAATGTAAATTTCTTTTCTTCCTTCAAATGATAGGTGAGTCGGCCCGTGGAGAAAGAAATATATGTCGTTAAACAGTATGTCTACATTAACTTTCAGGAGTGTACTTCTGACACAAATCTAGTCATCTCTACTTGACATGCTTGGGTTTGTATTGTGAAGCTGTTGTGGAGCGCAAAGATGGAATTCCTTTTGGATGAAATGAAACCAGAATTGTTTTGCAGTAACTAATGGGCATTCAGTCCACGGGACCACACAAGTCCAGAGTAAATGACACAGAAGTGTATGCAGGAAATGTTCTGTCCTTAGAACCACCTGCTTCACACTCAGATCTGTTCCTACTGTGCTGTACATTACTTACTAATGTAGCTATAA
This sequence comes from Dromas ardeola, assembly GCA_013398915.1. Classification (NCBI taxonomy): domain Eukaryota; kingdom Metazoa; phylum Chordata; class Aves; order Charadriiformes; family Dromadidae; genus Dromas; species Dromas ardeola. The sequence goes on along the minus strand of VYZM01013461.1, from coordinate 31,530 downwards.
CCACACTGATTAAGGTATAAAAATAAAACATAGTTATATGCAAGTATTATTTTTTTCTACTTTCTTCCAAAGATGACCAGATGTTGCTAAACAAAGAATAACATTTTTTTTTAATTTTGTGGTAACATAGCATGGGTTTTATATTGAAAATCTATTTGCTAAAGCTGAAAAATTTTCTAACCTTCCTGAACAATTTAAGTATTATTTATGTCTTTATTTATCGATTTAATTGATTACAGGTGGGAAAAAACAGGGTTTCGGGCTTTGGTAAAGATTTTGAACAAATTTCCCTTTCCTTGCCAAAGGTAAATATGTCCTGAATTTTGTTCCTTATAATGTTATCACGTCTGGATGACTTCTCTCCAGAAGGCATGCCTTCATCTTGCAACCAAAGAATAAACAAATGTAACATGCTTTACACAGTGAACAAAGAAAGTATTCTATTATTATTTTCATTCTCCCTCCTTACCTTCTTTAAACATGTATTTATCTGGATCAGTAGGAAAGGTGATAGAGCTTCAGACTAAGAAAAGATTCAACTGTTATTCCTATTTCTAGAAGGTTTACTTATATACATTTCAGACTGTAAATATCATTCCTTATTTGTTTTCAATCTACTTAATTCATCTTTCCTCCCCCTTCTCCTCTTGTTTAAGACAAACAGATCAGGTTTATGCAGAGAAACATAAAGCATTCCTTGGGAAGGCAAATATTTGAATGAACAGAGAATATTCATTGCCTATGCAACAGAGAACTTTCAGATCTTGTTTGGGAAACCTACCTTCATATGCATGGATATCTCCTTAGATTTACAACAAAGAAGCAAACATAAAATCTGAGAGAAAAAAAAAAAAGACAAAGCCATAAAATAAACATAATCAACAATGACAAAATGAACACCTAGTCTCTGGACAAGACTAGGTCAAACCTGAAGACACCTATATATAAGCCTATTTCTTAAGAAGACACACTTTTTCTACCAAAGAACTAGATTTCCTTCTTGGAAAAAAAAAGCTTATCAATCTATTTGCTTTAAGGAAGGAACTCAGTATCCTGTGACTGGATTCCAGGAACGTCCCATGTCAACATTTTGAAGGGACAGTCAAAATGCAAAATCTTCAAGACCTGCTATTTTTCAAAATGGCACGAGACTCATGAGACTTACACTACTTACCAGCCAGTATTTGGTGATTGTTCTGAGGAAGGAAAACTGATTAGAGGACAAAAATATTATCAGAAATCTTTCTTTAGAACTGTGCTTTAAAAGATAGGATGTTTTAACTTCAGTTGTACCAAAAAAGAGGAAGAGTAAGAGGAAGTTATGCAAACTGGCATTTGTATTCAATTAATACTGTAAAAATGAGGTAGGAAAATAAAAAAGAATGTCCTTTTCCTTTGAAAAATGTTAAGTGCGGGTAGATAAGAAAAACTGTGAAACCTCCCGAAGGATAAGAGTATTCCCTTAGCAACAAGAACAGCTGGGACTCATCTCACACAAAAGGTTGTATCTGTTGGAATCACTACATTTAGGTGTCTAAGCTTCCCCTATGCACACTGGCAATCTAGTCAATATTGTGTGGAAAACTATGCCTCTCACATTAAAGTAGACGCACATGTTTGGTAACTGAATGGGTCTCTACACTCAACTATGATACTGAATAGGTCGCTGCTGACTACAATTGGAGCTCAGACTATCTAACTCACATCTGAATGAGTTATAGATACTTAGAGAGGTTACATATATAACACCTGCAGTCATACCAGCAGTCACCTAAATGTGCTAACTCCTTTTTGAATTAATCTCAACCTAAATCTTACTTCTCCTGCCTAACCATTAGCTTGGAATGCCAGTTTAGAAATATCCCACGGTACCCAAGATATTTGCGTGTGGATGTCAAATGTGAAAGAAGGGAGTGCAGTTAACGAGGTAGGATACCTCAGGGTATTTCAAGTAGCACCAGACGCCTATGTATAACAAACTATTTGAGCCCTATACATCTGCATTTTGGAGCTAAATTCTATCCCAAATATCTATATGTGAGTTTGGTGTTTGAGCTCCTGTTACACTCAGTAGAAATATGGTGAATGGCCTATAGAGTGAAATTTAGCCAATCTGTTTTAGGAACCTGCTTTAAGATGAAATGAAAGCTTTAGTGCTCAACAAATTAAAAAGGGAGCTTAGAAACTTAGCATAAAGTTTTAGACCTTTATGTGTATATGCATCCAAATTCAGGAGTCTATAATACGGAGCTGAGTTTCATTAATGTCTAGAACTAACACACATACCTCTTGGCTACTTACTACAGCCTTCATTCATAACCTGTGGTGGGATATAGGCACTCCTCTATGAAATTTATTTGACCAATTTCAGATATCTACCTTAGGAGCCAAAGTACTTTCCCTATATACTTTCCTCCACTGCCCACACTAAGTATGGGGATAGACATTGGTCTTATTCCTTTATTATGTTCTTATGAAGCCTACCATGGTCTATATCTTTCTATGTTAAGAGTGTTTAGGCAAACTAGTGCAGATATTGAGTCTCAATATAGATGCCTTATAGTTGCTTTTGGTGTAATTTGAGATTTCTTTTTATTACCTTGCCTGGTTTCCCATAGAAAATACCTCCTGTGGCATATATGCCAGATGTGGATGTGTTGCATACCCTATGGCATCACAAATGGTATAACATTGTTATGTTTAGGCAACTGGATTAGAAACCAGTAGCTTGGATTGTCCATATTTATGTTCATTTTGGTTTCTATACTGTGTATAGTACTACACAAGATTTACTATCATAAATTTACAAGTTTATAATTTATTTATCTTAGAGAATACAGTTTTTTCTTTCCTTCTTTCTTCACATCTCTATTGCACAGTCTATACAAGACAAATTTAATTAATTCACAGGACTTCAGAATCACAAAATGGTTGAGGACAGAACAGATCTCTGGAGATTGTTTAGTCCAAACTCCCTGTTAAAATCAGGGTCAACTAGAGCAATGTCCAGTTCAAGTTTCAAAATATCCAAGCATGGGGACTCCACAATCTCTCTGGGAAACCTGGTACAGAGTTCTATCACCCTAACAGTAAAAAGTGTTTTTTTCCTTATGGACAAACTTCCTTGTATTTCGGTTTGTGACCATTGCCCATTCTTTCATTTCTGAGAAGAGTCTGGCTCTACTTATACTGTTCTTCCCCCCATCCCATATTTGCACACATTAGTAAGATCCTCCCTAAGCCTTCTTTTCTGCAGGATGAACAGTCCCAGTTCTCTCAGCATTTCCTCATATGACAGATGCTCTAATACCTTAATCACCTTTGTGGCCCTTTGCTGGACTCGGTCCATATTTCCATTTCCCTTCTGTGCTGGGGAGCCCAGCACTGGACTTGGCACTTCAAATGTGTCTCATCAGTGCNATTAATACTGTAAAAATGAGGTAGGAAAATAAAAAAGAATGTCCTTTTCCTTTGAAAAATGTTAAGTGCGGGTAGATAAGAAAAACTGTGAAACCTCCCGAAGGATAAGAGTATTCCCTTAGCAACAAGAACAGCTGGGACTCATCTCACACAAAAGGTTGTATCTGTTGGAATCACTACATTTAGGTGTCTAAGCTTCCCCTATGCACACTGGCAATCTAGTCAATATTGTGTGGAAAACTATGCCTCTCACATTAAAGTAGACGCACATGTTTGGTAACTGAATGGGTCTCTACACTCAACTATGATACTGAATAGGTCGCTGCTGACTACAATTGGAGCTCAGACTATCTAACTCACATCTGAATGAGTTATAGATACTTAGAGAGGTTACATATATAACACCTGCAGTCATACCAGCAGTCACCTAAATGTGCTAACTCCTTTTTGAATTAATCTCAACCTAAATCTTACTTCTCCTGCCTAACCATTAGCTTGGAATGCCAGTTTAGAAATATCCCACGGTACCCAAGATATTTGCGTGTGGATGTCAAATGTGAAAGAAGGGAGTGCAGTTAACGAGGTAGGATACCTCAGGGTATTTCAAGTAGCACCAGACGCCTATGTATAACAAACTATTTGAGCCCTATACATCTGCATTTTGGAGCTAAATTCTATCCCAAATATCTATATGTGAGTTTGGTGTTTGAGCTCCTGTTACACTCAGTAGAAATATGGTGAATGGCCTATAGAGTGAAATTTAGCCAATCTGTTTTAGGAACCTGCTTTAAGATGAAATGAAAGCTTTAGTGCTCAACAAATTAAAAAGGGAGCTTAGAAACTTAGCATAAAGTTTTAGACCTTTATGTGTATATGCATCCAAATTCAGGAGTCTATAATACGGAGCTGAGTTTCATTAATGTCTAGAACTAACACACATACCTCTTGGCTACTTACTACAGCCTTCATTCATAACCTGTGGTGGGATATAGGCACTCCTCTATGAAATTTATTTGACCAATTTCAGATATCTACCTTAGGAGCCAAAGTACTTTCCCTATATACTTTCCTCCACTGCCCACACTAAGTATGGGGATAGACATTGGTCTTATTCCTTTATTATGTTCTTATGAAGCCTACCATGGTCTATATCTTTCTATGTTAAGAGTGTTTAGGCAAACTAGTGCAGATATTGAGTCTCAATATAGATGCCTTATAGTTGCTTTTGGTGTAATTTGAGATTTCTTTTTATTACCTTGCCTGGTTTCCCATAGAAAATACCTCCTGTGGCATATATGCCAGATGTGGATGTGTTGCATACCCTATGGCATCACAAATGGTATAACATTGTTATGTTTAGGCAACTGGATTAGAAACCAGTAGCTTGGATTGTCCATATTTATGTTCATTTTGGTTTCTATACTGTGTATAGTACTACACAAGATTTACTATCATAAATTTACAAGTTTATAATTTATTTATCTTAGAGAATACAGTTTTTTCTTTCCTTCTTTCTTCACATCTCTATTGCACAGTCTATACAAGACAAATTTAATTAATTCACAGGACTTCAGAATCACAAAATGGTTGAGGACAGAACAGATCTCTGGAGATTGTTTAGTCCAAACTCCCTGTTAAAATCAGGGTCAACTAGAGCAATGTCCAGTTCAAGTTTCAAAATATCCAAGCATGGGGACTCCACAATCTCTCTGGGAAACCTGGTACAGAGTTCTATCACCCTAACAGTAAAAAGTGTTTTTTTCCTTATGGACAAACTTCCTTGTATTTCGGTTTGTGACCATTGCCCATTCTTTCATTTCTGAGAAGAGTCTGGCTCTACTTATACTGTTCTTCCCCCCATCCCATATTTGCACACATTAGTAAGATCCTCCCTAAGCCTTCTTTTCTGCAGGATGAACAGTCCCAGTTCTCTCAGCATTTCCTCATATGACAGATGCTCTAATACCTTAATCACCTTTGTGGCCCTTTGCTGGACTCGGTCCATATTTCCATTTCCCTTCTGTGCTGGGGAGCCCAGCACTGGACTTGGCACTTCAAATGTGTCTCATCAGTGCTGCACAGAGGGGAAGGATCATCTCCATCAACCTGCTAGCAACACTCCTCCTAATTCAGTCCAAGAGGTTGTTTTCTTTACTTCAAGTGTGAATTTCTGCTTCGTGGTCAGTCTGTTGTCCACCAGGACCCCCAGTTCTTTTACTGCAGAGCTGCTTTCTAGTCTGTCTGGCCCAAATCTGTGCTGGTGCAATGGGGTTATTCCTCCTGCATGGAGTTATTCCTCTCATTGGAGCCTTCAGCAACTCTAATTCCACCTACAATTTGTAACCACTTGAATGCTGAAATTAAAAGTTCCATGCTCAACTCGACACCTTTATTCTCACAACTATAATCTTTCTTTTAAACAAGTAAGTGTTTGCCATTGTGAATAGGAGTTGCACTGCTAAGACTCCATTAGAAACAGTGTTTGAAACATCAGAAAATGAATCTTAGTATCAATGTAACAAACAGTCATAGCTGGCAATAATAACTTATATTGAATTTCACAAATAGCAACCTCAAAAATCTCAAACAAATATTGCTGTCATAATCACACTCTCACGCTTTTAAAAGGTGCATTGTCTCAAATCTGATAGAGCACCTAGAATGCTAATAAAGCCCTTCTAATATATTTAACCATGATTAAAGAGATATGCATTCAGTTGCACTTTTTACTTTTACTTCCCATGGAAAGTCTCTAAAGAATAAAAAAATACGTTGCTCTTTTACTGCTAAAAAGTGCTGTTAAATAGCGTGCTCATGCAGCATGGGAAAGTACCCACTCACGTCAAAACAATGAATGATAAGGAGAGCAACTGATTTTTAAGATATCTGTGTTTTAGAAGAGTTATGTTTTATTTTTCTTATTATGGACATTTAACTTGCAACTGTTGACTATGTTGTTTATCTCTAAGAGTGTTATAAAGGACTGAATGATTCAGTGTTCTTTTATGTTCTAGCCAGATATGGGACCAACATTCAAAAAAGAATGAAAAAAAAAGAGTACTCAAGAAAAAAATATTGCAACATTCAAAATATTACAAAGAACTAACCAATTTATTACACATCCAAGATGTCTTGAGCACTATGTCTGTACTGTGGACAATGAACACCAAATTTATCAAATAAAAGGGGGAAAGTTGATTCCGTCGAAGTCAGTAAGCCTCAGAATACTGTTTCCTCTGTCACTGAAGACCATTAAATGAAGGAATCATTCTGAAACGTATAGTGTAGATACAAGCAGAAGATATACACTTTTTTATAAGTTATTGGCTAAGATTTCTGACCTGTATGATGCAGGAGGCTGTACTAGTTATCCTCCCCCTCTACTCTGCCCTGGTGAAACCACATCTGGAGTGCTGTGTCCAGTTCTGGGTCCCCCAGTTCAAGAAGGACAGAGAACTACTGGAGAGAGTCCGCAGAGGGTTACAAAGATGATCAAGGGAATGAAGCACCTCTCTTTTGAGGAAAGGGTGAGAGACCTGGGTCTGTTTAGCCCAGAGAAGAGAAGACTGAGAGGAGATCTCATCAACGCTTATAAATATCTAAAGGGCGGGTGTCAAGAGGTTGGGGTCAAACTCTTCTCAGTGGTGCTCGGCGACAGGACAAGGGGCAACGGGCACAAGCTGGAACTCAGGAAATTCCATCTCAACACGAGGAAAAATTTCTTTACTTTGAGGGTGGCAGAGCATTGGAATAGGCTGCCCAGAGAAGCTGTGGAGTCTCCTTCTCTGGAGATATTCAAAACCCTCCTGGATATGTTCCTGTCCAGCCTGCTCTAGGTGGCCCTGCTTTGGCAGGGGGGTTGGACTAGATGATCTCTGAAGGTCCCTTCCAACCCCTACCATTCTGTGATTCTGTAAATAGTCGCTTGGGCCTCAAATATCTATACACTTCTGGAAGTCAAAGACTTCCTGTTGACAAAGGGCTCTACAGTCTCACAGGCACAAGTTAGACACTGAAAATAAATGTTTTCAGACTGGGAATACAGCATCTACTTTAACACTCTGGTGGGTTGACCTTGGCTGGCTGCCAGGTGCCCACCAAGCCACTGTATCTCTCCTCCTTCTCAGCAAGACAGGGTAAGAAAATGAGATTAAAAAGCTCATGGGTTGAGATAAGGACAGGGAGATCACTCACCAATTACCATCACTGGCAGAACTGACTCAACTTGGGGAAGATTAATTTATTTATCACCCATTAAAAATAGAGCAGTATTGTGAGGAAAAAAAAAAAAAAACAAACAACAAAAACCCCAAAACTAAACCCACCTTCTCTCTACCCCTTCCTTCTCCCAGGCGCAGCTTCATTCCTTCATTCCTTACTGTTATGCCTCCTCCTCGCCACACCTCCCTGATGGGTGACACAGGGGGATGGGGAATGGGAGTTGCAGTCAGCTGATAATTGTCTCTGCCACCCCTTCCTCATCACACCATTCCCCTGCTTCAACATAGGGTTCCTCCTAAGGGATACAGTCCTTCACAAACTGCTCTAGCATGGGTCCTTTCCACTGGGTACAGTCCTTCAGGATCGGACTGCTCCAACATGAGTCCCCCACAGGCTGCAGTTCCTGCCGGAAAACCTCCTTCTGCATGGGCTCTTCTTCATGGGCCACAGCTCCTTCCAGGAGCCTGCTCCTGTGTGGGGTCTTCATGGGCTGCAGTTTCCTTCAGGGCATATCTACTGGCTGCAGTGTGGGGTCCTCCATGGACAGAGGACACCACAGTCTTCTTCATGGGGTACAGGGCAATCTCTGCTTCTGCGCCTGAAGCACCTCCTCTCCCTCGTTCTTCACTGATCTTGGAGTTTGCAGAGTTGTTTGTCTCACGTTTTTCTTACTCTTCTCTCCCAGCTGCTGCAGAGATTTGGGCAGTAGCGGGTCTGTTTTGTAGCCAGCAGGAACTGTCTCTGTCTAACATGGGGGCAGCTGCTGGTGTCCTCTCGCAGAAGCCACCTGTACAGCCCCACCACCCCACCTCACCGAGCCCCTTGCCACATAAAACCACTACAAACACCAAGAGAAATAAATCACTGGACTATTTTAAAATACAAGCTGGATTTAAGAAATCTTGTGTGAAAGTCTATCCACTGTGCTATGACAGGGGTTTGACTAGATAATGATAATGCTTGAAAACTTAAAAAAACCTATGATTCTCTGCAGTAGATTTGGGCTTACTGTGATAAGAAGAAAAGCCTTGTGAGAAGATAACTCTTACTGATAGGAGAAAATAACTCTTAGCGATTCCTTAAATCAGTCTTTTGTTTTAACCTGCACCACTGGCAAAAGCATCTGTGGTTTTAAACTGCCCTAGGAAACAGCAGTGATGGCAGTCACAGGCACCAGCTTTTGCCTCATGTGCAGCCTTCACCCTCCTTTAATCCTCTCACCCTTCTAAATATTTCTTACAAGTCTGAATAGTCCCCGTACCTGATCTAGCCTTTTCAGCTCACCGCTGAGGACCTGCAGTTTCTCGTCTTGGATGGCAGCAGCGTCTAGAACGTTCAGACACATTAGGTGTTTATCTTAGAGAAACGATGGGACAAGTTCCCCTCTTGCTGCCCGTTGGCCGTGCCATCCTGATTTACACTCCAATTAGCTTTGGTGTATGGGGGAAAAGAGAGTGGAACAGGAACAGATGTAGCACAGTGGCTTTTCTAAACCAAGACAATTTTAAAATCCTCACCATAATGAGGCAGCAAAGAGATGTAAAGCGATAGCAATACCTCTTATGCCTCTCAGATTTTATTAATCTTTTTAAAGAAAAAAGTGCATGAGCTAAGATTGAATTCAGACTTCAGACTATTTTATAGCTCTTCAGTAGGCTAATTCACCAACTTGACTCCAGTTTTTCTTACTCCTACTTGCCTGTAGCTAAATGTGACAGCGTTAGATTCTGTGTGAGGTATGAACTTGTGTTTAATGAAATGGACGAAATGACTCAAAGGCAAATGTTCTTATTTTAGTTCACATAGAGTCTCGTATTATGAAAACACAAGAATAGCTATGGACAGTGATTTATCTAGAGCTCAAGCATTAACAGAGTAACATTTCTTCCTACACCTTAGGATGTTCAGCTATGGACTCCAATATTGCCAAGTATGACAAGAAACTTTTGAGGCAGCAAAATGAAAGGCAGGATTAAGCAGAGGGTATGCCCGCAAGGTTAAACCATCATCACCCACTGCGTCTAACGATAGTGACACTGTAAAACCAAAGCTCTTTGCATGAAAGGCTTACCTTCTCCACATGGGACCTTATCATATGACCAAGTGTAATACAAGACAGTCTTGCCATTACTCTGGACTTTAATCATAATTAAACCACTGCCACAGAGATATTCCTACCTATTACTGGAATTACAGTATGATTTAATACCCCTGGCATCACTTGACTAAACGACAGTAGTATTAGGTTTATTAAAATGTGTGAACTCGGGTATTTATCAACTGCATTTATCCATATAATTTTTAATGTACTGGAAATAAAGAAGCTATCCACATACAGTATTATTTTAGACAGCATTATAACATTATTTCCAAGAATACAGAATTGCTTTGGAATTTGTAATTAATAACTTCAGACATAATAGAATATTCTACTTAATTTGAAGGTCATCCTTTTCACTTAGTAAAAAGGATGACCTTCGAAACAGTGTTTTTGTTACAATTTTTTCTGCAGCTCCCTGTTTTTATACAGCTATTACTTTGTATTATGTAACATATATTGATACTACTTATTAATGAGGTGTAGAAATTAGGCAAGCATTTACTTAGCTTCATAAACATATTATCAGAAGACATAAATATTATATTTCTGTCTGGTTTTAAACCATTGAAATTACTGCATAGATTCATACACAGTGTATAGTAGGCTTTCTCCCCAGAGCAGTTCTAACACTCCACTAAATATATGCTACTCCTCTTTATCTCTTTGAAGAAAATGAATCACATCCACAGCTTGCAGCTATCAAAATGTGATTTATCAAGCATTTTCAGAAAGTGCATTTTTCCCCTTCTTTACACTAGGAGGCACATTTTTCCTTCATACAGTTCCATCACATAGCTCTGCCACATGAAACCCTTAGATACGTTAACAACTCCAATCTAAATTTAAGTCCCTGACAACCTTTACTAAACCACAGTGAAAGAAGAATTCTTCACTAATAAGGTCGGGGTTGTTTTTATGCCAACGAAAACCACACTTATAGTAATGAGAAATAACATTCTGCACCTGACTGCTGGCGAACAAAAACATCATTTTCTTCTGACTGATTACTGAAGAAATAATTCACATTAAAATACATCAGACAGCTGTACACTTTCAATGTAACTGATGATAAAAATGTTTGTGTTAAAAGTGCACTTCCTGATACACACATTGAAAACATTAAAAAGGAGAATTTTTGGTAATAACAGAGGTTATAAAGTCATACTAGTAAATACAATTTTACAGTGACTTTTTTTTTTTTTTTTAGATCTTAAAGAAACATTATGTTATCTGAATTCTTATTTGATGTACTAAAAGGTAAAGAACGTTAATCAGCTGATTGATCTTTGGAATATCTTCCTTTAGTTTTTATAGGAAGTGTAATATACACACCCTCCAAATGCAAAAGGTAGAGCTCCTCTGGAGAACACGTGAGGTCAGCATTCCACACACCAAAGCGCAGTTCAGGTTATTGAAAAACATCAGTTTCCAAGAAATTATAGAATCTCCGAGATTCCAAGAATATACAGAATCTCCTTTTTAGCATGTGCTTTGCTTTGTTTTGTTGTTTGTTTTTTTTTTTTTTTTACAGACTCTCAACACTGTAATATTTAGAACCTTTCTCTTTTGTTTGGCATCATGGTGACAAGCAATGTAGCCAGGTTAAGTTAGCTGCCTTCCCTTTCTTTTGGCCCACGCTTCTGGCAAAGTCATGGTCAGCCAGGCAAGGCCGAGGTTGTTCATCACTGCATTTAAATGCAATAAAATGTTGTAACATACACAAGGCTTGCCTTACAAATCAATATTGTATGCAAAGTTAAATCATCATAACCATGACTCTTGAATAATGAGGCTTCCTGTAGTAAATTTGAATTACTTGTTGTTATTATCATTTAATAATGCATAACAAAACCACAGTGCTGGTGTCACTCTGTACCATTATGTTATTTTTAAACACAGCGAACCGTTGCTCACTGATGGAAGAATTCTTATAAAGCGTATCAGGGTGCAAATGAGATAAAGGTGAAATATAAGGAAGTTGCAACTGATAGGTTAACATCATAGTCCTCTGACAATTAATTAACATTGATCAGTTAACAATGGTGAAATGGAAGATATTTTAGCGCACTGAATAAAACCCCCAGGGGTTAAAAAAATAGACACTCTACAAAGAAGACAGGTTTGAGTGATGCATACCAAACTTGGACTATACACATCACTATTAAAGTTCTTATAAATTCCAGTTTTTACTTCATATTTCTATCTTGCTGCCCTTCCCTCATAACCACAGTGACAGTGTGTGGCTGACAATGCTAGTGTTCCACGTCTCTCTTCATTTCAGTTTCCCCCAGTGACAGAGGTTGCTGTTTTAAGATTAGCTAGATGAATGTACTCTCACTGTGTATGTTTTTTTTATTAAATCATGTAATTGTAGCCCTTGTGTATCTGTAGAAGCTAAGGATTGCAAGAAAATATGGAAATAAGGTTTCTCATACCTTTGTGTAGTAAGTTATCAAGACTTGTAGCTTTTTTTCTTTTTTTGTTTTCTATTTCATGTTTTGAAGACCTGGGGCCTGGTCACTCTTCAAATATAATTAAAATAGCAACATACTAATATTGAGAAACAATGGCTACATTTTTATTCACATAACTTCACAGTGTACAATAATAAACCACACAATTCACTGAGCATTAAAGCCGTTAGCCAAAATTGCTCTCACCATGAGGCAAGGACTTTACTATCAAGATTAACATCATATTCCCATGAGCTGAAGCAAACCTTTACTGAGAATGAACTTTCATAAAAATACAGTGGGACAAATCTATTTTTTGTGCAGATTTTGCACTTGGAGAACATAAGAAAATATTCCTATGAACGCTTCTCTTTCTCTTCAGTTGAAACATTTAAAATCAAAATAAAGTATTGTTCTGCAACATTTATCATCCAAAACTGGCAGCAGTACGTGTACATGGCAATACTGCTACTCTCCACTAACGCTTTTTCCTTATGTTATAGTTGTATCTTTTACCTCAGCATGCTCCAAGTATTTTCATAAACAGCAAACCCTTAAACAGCCACTGAAATGAAACAACCTCTACTGTTAAATACATCTATTTAACATTTCTTTGCAATATAACTAGAAATTCAGTTTAGAAGTGTCAAAGAATACAATGTTGAACTGATACTACATCAGTTATTTTAACCATGAACATATGTAAATAGCCACAAAATAATTTTGCCCAATCACCAGGTAGCATTTTTTCTCTTCTGAAAATTGCCACAGGATCTTTAATAACCATAAACTGCTTTAAACTCCATTTCACATCTCATCCAAAAACCTGTGCCTCCAGTAGTAAAATAACTTTTGACACAATGCCTAGGCAATAACTTGATACTGAATAAGATATAAAAGTCAAATCCATCAAATGGGCAGCATCACTCCCTTCCTGCCTTGGGTTTTCTTAGGATGATTTCTTTCACAGTGATGACCATATCATTCCCTCCTTAGTTTGTGAGATTTGATGAAATATGGAATGCACTATTTCAATGTCTGTCCTAGTTCAGTCTGATAAAAGCTGAAAAGCCTATAATTCAATGCTTCACTAATCAGCAGTACAGCTTGATGATTAGATTTTCATGAATTTGCCATGAATTTAGCATCCCCAAGGCTAAACCAGGTGTAACTACAGACATTAAAACTTTTCATATAGCTTTTAAGAACACCTATTCACTCTGACTAATCTTCTATTAGTCTCTGTGTTAGGGATGAATAGATCATCATGATTAATATACTATGTTTGCACAATGTGCTTGACACAAAATTTCTACAAACACATTTTTAATAACTTGGTATAAAGTTTACTAAGCCCATTTTTCCTAACTCTCCTGGAGGATTTTAACGTCACATTTTGAAGACGTGCAATTCAGAGTCAGTGAAGCCAGTGTGACAGTGCCAACTTAAAACTCCTCTCTGATCTTGTTAAATCTTTCACACGTCTCACACGTGGTCAGAGAATTAACAGGATAATTCCACTTAAGCTCCTCACTTGCTTAAGCAGACATACATTCTTGCTCCAGAATCAATCCATTCATAGTTGCTATTCTTTTATAGTTCTTTGTATTTCTGCAGATTTAGGGTTTAAGATCATAGTTTCAACAACATTTCTGTTTTGGTAAAGAAAATAAAATGCAGGTGTCATATCCAGAAAAAAAAAAGGAAAGGAAAAGGAGAAAAGGGAACAGGAAACCAGAATACAACTCTGAGACAGTAAAGCATTTCAAATTGTTTCTTCATAATGTTTCACCCAACACACCCTCTCAGTCTTCCCATTAAAAGTATGAGAAAAATGTCTCTAAGATCAATATTCCACACTTCGCATTCTCATCTGCCGTGATTTAAATGTCATAATTCAGATCCAGCTCTGCCCAAATGAGAACACGGGCCTTAATATTCTTCATCAGGTCCCAAGCCCACCTTCTCTCCTGGTTTGTACAGGCCCAGTGACAATTTAATCATCTATACAAAAGGGAGAAATGCCAAAGGGAGAAACTAATTTTAATTTCTATACTCCTGGGATGCAAGAGAACTCAAGTTCAATTAACTTCCAAAAGCACAGATAAGGATTTTAACCTTTTTCTCCACATTCTAGACAGAAAACAAGAGACTTAAGGGCAGTGTTACTGCCTCCCCACTGTTTTCAGTATGTCCAAGTCTCCACATTCCAACGCCCAAATACTAGTCACAGTATTGGTTAAGACCTCGCCTCATGTTTTAGTACTGACTGTCACAAAAACACTGTGATAATGTAAACACATTATAGAGAAGGAAAGAAGGGAAAGGCAGGAATTCCCAAACAAGATAAACTGCACATACTCAATATTCGTATGAAAATGCATATCCAACAGTTCCAAAAAGCAGAACATCGTGCCATTCCAACCTAACAAGGAAACTCTGTGTTTCTTGCTGTTAGAAGGGGGAATTTTAGGTGTGTTATAGAAATTTGGATTCTTTAAATTTTTCAGTGCTTCACTGATTTACTGTTTTCTATGTTAGTCTAACAGATAGTGCAACCTCCATGTCCTTGCTCTTTAAATTTGTATTTAGAATGACTTTCCTAAAACAAAGTCCAATGCTAAATAGTAACTGCACCACAAATATCAAGAAAACCTTGCTACCTTGTAGGACTTCCTTCTTCCCAGCTGCTCTCACTTACTGTGCAATTTGTATGGAGCTGTTTTTTCTCGCTGGGTATATTTTTGTTCCTACAGTCAAATTACAACATAAGGCACTTCAGGCAAAGTACGTTATTTCCTACCAAGCGTTATGAGTTAACATGACCAAATATTCATGCACATGCTTAAAAACATCTCTACCATTGCAAAGCTCAAAGGTATGAAAAAGAAAGTAACTGAGTTAGCAAAGCAACTCCGAGAAGCAGAGCACTGACTGTGACTCACCCGAGTTGGGGTCGGAGTTGCCATCAGCTTCAGTCCTCTTGTCCGGTGAAGCCTGGTCATAGAATTCGTCCTGCGGCTGAACCAGAGGGAGAGGGTGTGAGATCAGGGTTCCACCACCCACCGGCTCGTGGTCTCCCAAACCACTGTCACTGCAGCTTTCCTGGGAGCCATCGGGGAGGTGAAATGTAACACGGCGCTGGGACTACAAAGAAGAGCACAGGACATGCTGATTAGTGCTCTTCTTTTCTGTTCTCCTGACTCTTGGTTGTGTTGTGGGTTTTTTTAAACTTTTAACATACAAATAGATTCCTGGCAATGCTTATGAGGTAATTACTATTATCATGTTTGATTGTTGGGGTTTTTTTGTTGTTTTTTTTTTCTTTTGGCTTGCTTTTAGAGCAACCCAGGGAAGATGGCAGGTAGGAGAGCCAAATTTCAAAGGTCTGCACATGCTCATCTGTGAAGGAAGCCTCTCATAAGAAAGTGATCACTAGACAGTTAGGTATATTTCTCATAATTTTAAAAGCATGATCTAAAAAAAAACTCTCTCTGAGAAGCAGAAACCATTGCGAACAACATTATGAAAAGCAAATGACATCAGAAAATATAGTAAGTATATAATTCTGAGGTTAAAACCTGTATTATCACTGTTCATACTGGAACAATGTCCACCATGTTAAACAAAACAATAAAAATGGTTGTCATCTTCCAGGAATCGAAAGATATATAAATACATATCTATCGGGATATTTAACTGATATCAATTACATAACTAATATGGATATTTAGGATTGATAATATATCTGTGAAATCACAGTGGTCAGCAAAGAATCACAGAATGCAATTATCACTCTGATAAGAGAAACAAAAATAAACAGCACATACTTTGTTCAAAACAACACAGTGAATGAAAGCCAGAATTACAAATTTTCGTGAACTTCTTCAAAAAAACCAAACACAATCATCTCAAAAGAAAAAAAAAAAATCTGCAGTGTACGCTTGGTTTAGTTAACCATTATTGATTTTTGAACCTCTCTCATCTGGAGAAATAACCGAACTTTGTGAATTGTGGCCACAGAATGATACAGTGATTCCCCATGAGCTCCAGAGCCGACAGCAGTGCTGCAAATTGTTTAGCAACCGCGACTGTGGGATTCATGAAAGGATTATTACAGGTCTTCATGGATCAAAATACTGCATCTTTGAAGCATCGGAAACAACTAGTTCAAGCACATCTCAAGAGAGCGTTTAAATTAAGTTAAGCACATCTTCCCACAAAAATTAGTTTCAGCAGCAGGGAGCCTGAGTGATCTGGTTAGCTAGGCTGGTTTAGAATAAAAAACGGATTCACAAAGTTTGCCTTAAGCTTAATAGCTGTTTAGCTTAGTGGTTACTTTCTTATCAATATTAGCCATCTGAAAGTTATGGGTTATGTCTAAGCTAATTACAGAGTCAGTTGAGAAAGGAACATCAGGAAGATGCTACAACAGGTATCTTCCATCAGTTACCAATTTTTAAGTAGTTAAAATCAGATGTCCCATATCCATCCCAAATCCAAGTGAGTTTTCCTGAAGTTAATGGAAAAAGAAGCAGGCTCTCACTCTCCTTTTTTTACCCTGACTCTCCTTCCTTTCTTCACACTTTTTTTTTTTAATGAGAAAAACCTCAAGTTAATGGTGCTAACTGTATATTTGCTTATTAAAAACTATTTGTTAATGGTAATTACTACCATTTTACATGATGATCAATATCCTTTACTGAGTTTCTTTTTATTCGTCTCCCTTGGGTGGACATAGATAGTTGATTAAGTCAATTTTGGATTACTATGTAATTCAGTATAGAAATAAATGTAATACTACTTGCTCTTGGCTGTGATTTTATAATTAGCATTTTGCTTTTAAGTTCCTTTCCTAGCTTTAGGATTAAAAACCAGCTGTAGCAAAACCAAACAGATCCTCTGAGTCATTGAGATGTATTCGTTTACATCAACAGAGGACCTAAATATATATACTATCACTAAGCAAACTTTTACCTCACACTTTGTAACTTTTTCTTACAACTGCATTACAGAATTGCCACCCTCAACAATATTTTTGGAATTGCTCGAAGGCTCTTTCCCTTCAATATGAACAAAATAGAAATATAACTAACTACACAACTTAAAATCTTCTCTTCCTGCATTTATTTTCAGTAACCCAAATTTAGAGATCTGTTTTTCCAAAGTAAGAATTTATGTCACCAGTAAAATCAGTAAGAGGCACAGGAAAAGGAGATTACTTTCATTTTTTAAAACTAAAAGACACTTTGAGTAAATATGAATGACTGAGAAAATAAATCCTTAAAGTAAGGGGGGAGATGAAAATTTCAGTTTAAGATTCTGCGAAACAATTAAACCTCTGTAAAAAATTAACCTCCCAAATATACATAAAAATACATAAAAGGTCCAGTTTCATGAGTTATGTAGCAACAATACTGATCTTCGGTAACAAAAGCTCCTTATACTAGCCCTAATCTGCTCTGATTCTATACTGAGAGGCGACCACACAGCGCGTAAAACGGCACAGGCCTAACTTTAATACTGGCAACTTCTTAGCTGATAGTGCTATAAATTTTTAAATCCATACTTTAAAGGATAAGGAAAAAAAAAAAAATATCGGCTTGGCTTTCTGAACCTCTCACTGAGGACCCCACAAATCATAAAGGATTACAAAAAGATCTAAAGGTCACGTAAACAGTGATCCGGTTCTAGAGATGATGAACGGAGAGCACGCAGGCCATGAAGAAACTGTAGACTAATCTTTGCCACTAAAACAGTGAGGGGAAAAAGCCTTCTACAAAGAGAGACTCAAAGCAAACGCTTCAGATTGGGCATATCATATTAATTGCAAGGGAAGACTGCCACCCAACCTACTGGGAGCTTATGATGGTGTTAAGTGATGTGATATGTGGCCACCTCCTCCAGTTGCACTGGTCCAGGACCCTCTTGCCTGGCCACTGGAGCCCGATGGGGTGCCTGGGGACATGGGGTCTCTGCCCCGGCTGAGGGATACGTCTGCCACCCTCTCCTGTGCACTAGCAAAGCTGCTGCAGCTCCGAGACTGAGCGTGTATCCCAGGCAGACACACACAGACACACACACAGAGGACACGGACACGGCTGGTCACACAGACGGCCACAGACAAGGCCCTGCCCACAGCAGCACCCGCATTCAGGACTCAGACCAGACACAGGCACGGACAACCACGTCCCCCCCTTCTCCTGGGCTGGCAGAGGCAGAAGGTCACTGGTGCAGCGCACACACCACACTCCCCAGGTTCACACGCACATTCGTGGATCCCCTGAGCGCCGTCATGGCCCCTCTGTCCCCCCAGCACCCCGGATCCCGGACCCCCTTACCTGCCCCACAGGGGCCCGAGTCGCCAGCTGGTCCCACTGTGTGCTCGCGGCACACACACAGCACTCACACACTCGTCCCACAGGCACCCCACACCCACGGGTCCCCCTGAATACCGGCATGGACCCTCCATCCGTCTGATACCCCTGCCCGGACGTTGGACCTCCTGCTCCCCGGCTGGTCCACCTTGGAGTTTGCCAGTGAATCCACACGCTCACCCCACGCACAACCAGTTTGGGGCAGATACAGACACTCTACCCCTGCACACGGGCTGACCCCCCCACTCATACGTTGGATTTCTACCCTACGAGAGTATCAGGGACTTTTCTTTCAGAGGAAAATCCTACAGCATGCTCAGACTACGTTTGTATTTATCTACTCCCTCGTGCAACCAAATGCAGCTTTGAACACTTTTTACCTAAAGACAGAATCAAGTGATTCTGAGTAATGAGGTTTATAGTTGGTACAACACTGGGACTAATGATAACAAGTAATTACAATTTTAATTACGCTACAACATATGCAGGATTATATACAGCATGAGATAGGCTTAGGGTTCAGGTCCACAATACTGGGCCAAGATTCAAATCTCAAATCTGTGACATACTCAATCATAAACCATAATTTGGAAGGGATGTGAGGTCCGTAAATATGGGTTTTCTTCAGGTCCTGAAAAACATCCACTCTTTATTTTTAATCAGGAAATATCACACCATTGTTATGCGAAACTCAAAACTGAAAGGAAAATTCAGTCAAAACAATATGATTTTAACCAGTGACAAAGTAATTTCAAGATATAATTCAGAACAATATGACTCAATAGGTTTTTGAACCTGGGCTGAGTTTAAAAATCAGGAAAACAATTGGTATCAGTCACATGGAATCATTCTTCTTTTAATCACCTATTGCAGCAGATTCTATAAAGCTCATCCAGGTGAAGCATGACTTCACATCCACAAGAGATACAGAGAAGAATTAATTCTGTATCTTAGATGGTGATAAAGGATAGCAAACTCTGGTGCTGATAAAAGGACAGCTCAAGCGTAATAGGAACAGATTTTTTTTTCTGTTGTCAGACCAGGTCGTCAGCCAGCCGATACTTTTTTTAATCATAATAACAACCAAAATCATATCAAATCAACCACACATGAAACTGGTGCTGCTTCTAGTTGCTTCTTTCCTACAACAACAAAAACAAATACATACCTGGTACCCTCTAACAAGTGTAATTCGTGGAATGTAAGAAATAGCTGTGGTACTTGAAAATGCCCATAAAAATATCAACAAGATCTCTTCGGTGAAGGGGAAGAATGGATGGCAGAGAGTGGGGATGTTCCTAATCTTACGGATCAAGCACAGAAAAGTAGAACCTCTGCTTGACATAGCATATTGCATTTTTCTTCATTACAATATTTTATTTGGAGATACTGAAAATATTTTAAAAATATATTTTAGTCTCAGGCTATCAATTTCCCTTCTTCATATTCTTCTGTCCTATTTTTCTCATGTCTGTTGTCTTGATATGAGAAATTCCGTGGTTCCCAGTGACAGGACAGGTAATAGTGGGCACAAACTGAGACACAGGAGGTTCTGAACATCAGTAAACACTTTTTTACTGGGAGGGTGACTGACCACTGGCACAAGTGGTCCAGAGAGGTTGTGGAGTCTCCCTCCTCTGGACATGGGCCTGGACAATCATCTCTAAATATCCCTGCTTGATCAGGGGGGGTTGGACCAGATGCCCTCCAGAGGTCCCTTCCAACCTCAACCATTCTGTGATTCTAATTGAAAAGAAAAGAAAAAAAAAAAAAAAAAAAAAAAAAAAAAAAAAAAATATCGGAAACTNGAAAAGAGAAAAGAATCTAGAAATATCTGGAGCAGTTTCATAATTTTTCAGTGCTGAAAACATTATGTTGTACTGAAGTACTTTATTTCTGACAATCCTAGCTATACAAAATGTATTCTGATACCATCTCATGCAAATCTATTGTTTTGGAAAGTGGCACAGAGCATTAAAGATACAATCCTGAAATCCTTACTTAAGTAAAAGAAGTGGTAGGAATTGTACCTCGCATGGATTTCTAGAAATGGTGGGCCAATACCAGTGAGGCTTGGGCATTGTTTGTGAGACTAAGCTTTTCTCCGCTGGGTTATTTTCCCAGAAACCCTCATATACAGGCAGAAAGTGGGCTGTAAATAATGTAACTTATTTTGTTGACCGGAGTGCTGAAAGTCTAAAGTAGAGGAAAGACCATGCCACGTGATACCGAGTGTTTGAAGTGTTCTATGGTAGATGAGTTATGAACTGTGCTGGAAACAGAACTTTAACGTAGGAAGTATAAACACTAGTTTTCAAAACTGTTCAGTGCTTTCCATTGCATACTGGCTTCTAAAGTGCATTTTACTTTCAATTATGTGCTTGAATCAAATAGCAAGTTACAGAAATCAGCATTAAGAGGAGCTTTTGCATGGTGAGATTGTTTTATTCTGAAAACCAGACTTTCAGGCTTTGTACAACTGTTGTATTGTTTTTGCTAATCAGGGATCCAAGAAATAATTATACTATTGTTCCGTTGCTGAATGTCTCACAGGGACAGATTTGGCTACAGATCCTATCCATTGTTATAAAACAAGCTATAATTAAAAAAACATTTCTACATCAGTTTGTCTCAAATAGAACCTGCTGAATTTTAACCAAATGAGTTGGCTTCTGAGTTTACAAATCAGATACTTTAAACAAAATGCCCTCTTCTCCACTCAATATAGTTTTAAGTTAAGAGCCTTTATTTCTGTTCTTCATTTTCCAGACAGACAGAAGTCACCAAAATATTTGATTCACAGCAAGTCAAATTAAGCTTTACAGAATGGGCCATATGTTTGCATATCAGAATATATACCCAAGTATGACACATCTTCAGTTGTCGCCGAGATCTTTTATTTCAGACATGGAGATTTTGCATCAACAAAAATTCTTTCCCTTTCCTGTCTGAACTATTATGCCATCCTTTGTGTTAAGATGACAAAGGAATATTATGAAGAAAAAATGAAGACAAAGAAAACATTCTGGGAAAACTTTCCTTATGGAAAGATTGTTGATATGGAGGCTTAAAAGAGAAACTTGAAAAAAAATACCTTTATGAAAAATAAGCAGAAGAATCTATACATGACATTTACTGAAACTTAAACCACACTCATGAATAAAGAAGTTAAGAAGAAATATAATAAAATAAAAGTCAGTGTAAACAGTAGACAAATAATCTAAAAAGCCTATGAAATGATGATGATGAAGAAGATATTGTTTGTGCACAAATTTAAGAAAATATTGTAAGACACAAGAAAAAACTATGCCGCATTGGAGGTCCTCTGTGGAAGATGTCTGTTTGATAAAGTTTGTTCCCCTCAGCATCAAAACAGAGACTCCTGGTTCATGTACTAAAACATGGATGTTTTTTCTTTTTTTATGAGATAAAGCCTGTAAATAGAAGAAGTCAAGTCACAAAAAGAAACCCTAATAACAGTTTCAGAGGGGAAGAGAAAAGACGTGCTGGGCTCTACCAAGCTTTAATATACAGTTTTAACAAACTATAATTTAAACACTTATTTTCTCATAAGATAAACCACATTTTTGTCTTAAGTTTCTATGCTGGAAGCACAAACAGTGCACCTTTTAATGTGGCAAAAGTGTGATCTGGGATAAGGAGATTCTTCTTAAACTAAAATACAACAAGAAACTTACACCAAAAATATCTATGTTTGCATTTGCTACACTGAAAGAATTGGCAAGTTCTTCGAATAAATGTATGGCTGCTGTATTAGTTTGGTTTATAAATAAACAATGGTTTGTTATATATTTTTAATGTTCTTACTGACTTAACGAAAGACCCTTAAAATCTACAATCTACCTTCTCCTTTCCAAATTGGAAAGATGAATGAAGATATATTTCTGGACTGTCACCATCTTTGAAAGTGTGTACTTGTAGTGTACCTCATAGGAAGGCCACAAAGTGCCTCAAATAGGGCTTTGTATAATTCAGCTCAGTGATCACTTATACACACCTCTTTCCTTTGTGTTTCACTCATCCTTACAAAACCATATGAATCTGAGATAAAATCATTCTACTTTCTTAGTAAAAGCCACCCTTGCTTTTCTCAGATAATCTTAGCTCAACTCTGCATTATGCACAAATTGTGCTGTAGATCCCTGCACTTTGCTACGAGAAATAGGGTTATTTTGTTCTTGGATACATCTAAACCAAGCTCGCTCGTGCAGTTCCCATGGCAGTACTTATTCAAGGGTCCTACGTGCATCACAGGATAATCCATTCTCCATACCCATCTTGATATCTTACCCACAGACCACGATAATGGAGATAGATAAGGTTTCCATCAATTTCTCAGGCTAAACTAAGAATGAAAAAAGAAAAAGCAATTCATACTGCATCTTTATGCTACGTCTTCATACCATGCTACCCATATAAATAGTTGGAGTGGTTAGATATTAACTCGTTTTTTCCCCCTAAGGTAACAATGTTGATGTAAATTGTTGTTATAACAGATAATCATTTGATTCCTTTGATCATCTAAAGAACCTGAAGGTGCACAAGTCCATGGGACCTGATGAAATACATCTGCAGGTCCCGAGGGAATTGGCAGATGAAGTTGCTAAGCCACTATCAATCGTATTTGAGAAGTTGTGGCAGTCTGGTGAAGTTCCCACTGACTGGAAAAGGGGAAGCATAACCGCCATTTTTAAAAAGGGAAAAAAGGAAAAACTGGGGAACTATAGGCCACTCAGTTTCACCTCTGTGCCCAGAAAGATTAAGGAGCAGATCCTCCTGGAAACTCTGATAAGGTACATGGAAAATAAGGAGGTGGTTGGTAACAGCCAAAATGGCTTCACTAAAGGCAAATCATGTCTGACAAAATTGGTGGCCTTCTATGATGGCATTGGGGGATAAGAGAAGAGCACCCGGACTTGTGCAAGGCATTTGATGCTGTCCTGCACAACATCATCTCTGAATTGGAAAGGCATGGATTTGACGCATGGACCATTTGGTGGATAAGGAATTGGCTGGNGACAGTGGGATTGAGTGCACCCTCAGCAAGTTTGCCAATGACACCAAGCTGCGTGGAGCAGTCAACACGTTGGAGGAAAGGGATGCCATCCAGAGGGACCTGAACAGGCTTGAGAAGTGGGCCTGTGCAAACCTCATGAAGTTCAACCAGGCCAAGTGTAAGGTCCTGCACCTGGGTCACGGCAATCCCAGGCACAAATACAGGTTGGGTGGAGAATGGATTGAGAAGCAGCCCTGAGAAGGAGGACTTGGGGGTGTTGATGAGAAACTCAACATGGGCAGGTAATGTGTGCTTGCAAGCCAGAAGGCCAACCACATCCTGAGCTGCATCAAAAGAAGTATGGCCAGCAGGTCAAGGGAGGTGATTCTGCCTCTCTACTCTGCTCTCATGAGACCCCACCTGGAGGACTGCATCCAGCTCTGGAGCCCTCAGCACAAGAAGGACATGGACCTGTTGGAGTAAGTCCAGAGGAGGGCCCTGAAGTTGATCAGAGGGATGGAGCACCTATGCTATGAAAAGTTGGGGTTGTCCGGCCTGGAGAACAGAAGGCTCCAGGGAGACCTTATAGTGGCCTTCCAGTACCTAAAGGGGGCCTACTGGAAAGATGGGGAGGGACTCTTTATCAATGAGTGCAGTGATAGGATGAGGGACAATGTTTTTAAAGTGAAAGAGCATAGATTTAGATTAGGTATCAGAAAGAAATTCTTTACTGTGAGGGTAGTGTGACACTGGAACAGGTTTCCCAGAGAAGCTGTGGATGCCCCATCCCTGGACATGTTCAAGGTCAGGTTGGACGGGGCTTTGAGCAACCTGGACTAGTGGGAGGTGTCCCTGCCCATGGCAGGAGGCTTGGAACTAGATGATCTTCAAGGTCCCTTCCAACTCTAACCATTCTATGATTCTATGATTCTTCTGCTCAATTTTGCAGTACTAAAATTTCATAGAAATCAGTAAACTACACTGCAATATATTAAAAGGAAGCATAAATAGAATAACCTATTATATCTCTCTTGCTACTTATGCTGCAGAGAACTTCAGGGTGGAAATATTATCAATTACAGTCTGCCCACTGACTGAGGAGGAAATGATTGCTTGATGATCCCAAGCACATTTGAACATAGGTAGCAAACAACCTCTCGTGTTGAAGGTTGTTTTATTTTTGCAGAGACAGTGAATGAAGAACGACCTGCAGTCGAATCCTATGGTTTCAGTCATCATTTGAGGTAATACCACTTTCTTCCTTTGTTTTTGTAGTGATACTCCATTTTATTTCATGAAACTATAGTCTTTGTGCCATGAATTCTTCCTAGGTTTTGTTGGATTTTTTTTTTTTTTTTCAACTGGACACTCTAAAGAATGACAAACCTTCAGCTAAAGACACACAACACAGGACTATCATATATTTTATTTTAAATTTTGCCTTCCTAATATTCACTTAGACGGCAAATACTCCTTTTCCTAATAAGTGTTGCTATATATCTACAATTGTCTTGACTTCAAGGTAAATTTGACCTAACAGGAAAGCTGAGTGTTACAATTTAATCTACTCTAAATCAGAGTATTACCTTGTTCAACTTGGGAGTCTGGTAAAATACTAATAAATTTTCAACATTTTCAGTCTTAGCCCCCATCCTCCTGAATTAATTGTCTGAGACTCAAGAAATCAGTTCTAAGCCTACAATTACACAAATTAATATCTCAGATGCATGGAAAGGCAAGTGGGGGGAAGAGATGGAAACTGCTGTACACAATAAAACATAAAAGAAAATAGCCAGGTGTGCTACCAGTAGACAACTAAGCTACTGTTCAGAAACATTATTAACTCAAAAGACTAGACATTAGTAAAATACAGTTTGCCATATTTATTACAAGTTTCTTAACAGAAACTCTGCAGAAAACAGCCCTGAGAAAGGATTCATTAAAAATGTAATAATTTTGTAGATATCTGTCAAAAAATAGTGTTGTATCTAGAACTGCTTTCTGGACACATTTGTAGTTAATCAAGAAAGAGAGGTAGCTCTAGTGAACACTCATGCCATCCTAAAACACATATGATTGTAAAATAACAGTTAAATGCCTCTTTGAGGTGTCTGTACTCATCATTGAGTATAGATGATTAGGTGAACATAGGACATGTATTAGAAGACTTAAGACAGAATAATCCCTTTGACAACTTTGTTATACTCCTTGACAGTAAAAAGACAGGAAATTCAGAATTTTCAAATTTAAATGCCCAAAGTTAACCTACC
Source organism: Dromas ardeola (assembly GCA_013398915.1). Lineage (NCBI taxonomy): Eukaryota > Metazoa > Chordata > Aves > Charadriiformes > Dromadidae > Dromas > Dromas ardeola. The sequence goes on along the minus strand of VYZM01013461.1, from coordinate 5,671 downwards.
AGTAAGAAAAGGTAGATCTTGCATTATGTTCATAACTATTTAGACACCCAACTTTAGATATTCATCACTTGAAATTTTAGCTGCCATTAAGTATTTATGATACAAGAACCTGACAAAACATATCTCACCGGCAAAAAGATATTGCACTGACTGTGAACTGCTCTATCTGCGTCTCTGGTACGTTTTATAAGAAGAGTTTATTTGCACTGTAGCATGCAAAGAAAATCACATATAAACAATTTAGTTGTAATAGAATTATATTTTATGTGATCTTTTGTAATTTCAAGACTTCAGTGATCTTCAGTTTATTTGTTTAGCTTGATTTTGGTGATGAGCTCCTCCTAGCAAGACAGATAATGCACATTACAAGTGCACTCAATTGAAGAAGCATTGCAGAAGCACTGTACCAATTATAACGATAACCAGCATAACTTCTCTGCACTCTCAGAAGTTTTACATTAGTAAAATCATGTGTTGATCAATAATGTATATGAACTACTAAAATGTAGAAACAGCTGTTGCTGAAGTTTTACAAGTTTAATTATAATAATAAATTTGCCCTGATTTACATTCTGTGAAACTCATCTGGCTTTGGTAATGTGAACAGCGTAATAAAGTTTCTGGGACTTTATTTTAACTATAAATTACGTTTTTAAATGTGAGAAAAACAGTTGAGAATATTTCCCATCTGAGGAACGTACATCATCTGCAGGCTGCTTATAGAAAGAACCCTATTATTGTCTTATATAAATTACATAAAATAATGAAAATATTGACTGCTATATTTACCATTATATTTATAATATTAACATAAATGATGTTTATAGTATTTAATGAGTTAAAGAAGTATTCCATCAACTAAGATTTATTAATTGTATCGAGTAAACTGATACATATGGTACCATGTCAGTAATTGCTCTTGATACTGCATCTTATTCTTGAAGTTGATAATTACTGTGTTATAGAAGTGCTGTGTATTTATGCTTTCATCATGGTCAGTCACTAAAGCAGATATGCAGTTATGCAGTACCAGGAATCAGGAAACTTTCCAATGATCTTCAAGAAAAAGATAGATGTGATAAAAACCCCTCTAGTATTCTCTTCCATTATGATTCTTTAGTATGGCATGTAACCTTGGAAATCAAGCAGGACAGAGCTCTTGTGTAAGGGTAGCAGTCTTTTATCTAGGGCGACGCAGCCCTTGCTCTATATTATAATTAACCTAAGAATTTAAGTACTTCATTTTTAATTGTGTATGTAAGAGGAAGAAAAACATACTTCAAAATCCACAGATTTAGCAGCAAATGACCAGCTGTCCACTAGGAAGTTTTGCTCTATAGAGCTTTAAGGATAGTTAGATTAACACTGTTTTAAAAGGAAAAAGGAAAAGTAAAAAAGAAAATTTGAAGCCCTTTTAACGATCACACTCTAAAGCAACTAGTGCTCATAGTCACATCATGATGTCAGTCTTCACCTTTATATGAGTTTGAGGAAATGCAATTAAGATCATATTTCTCCTAAATAAAGCAAGGATTAATATATGCAGGGAAAAAAAAAATCAATTCTCAGATTTTAAAGATAACCTGTATTAGCATGGGGGGCGAGAGGAGGGCAAGGAAGGAGGCTTTCGATTTAGGGGTGCTGGAGGGGGAATAGTACATTAGAACATTGCCTGCTGAACTAGTACTAGTGTGTGTAATGGGTATCTGTCACTGGCAGCTCACTGGGTTACAATTAATTCTGAGTCATCAGTCATGTCTTGTCCTGCAAGCACAGAACGCAGAAACAGCAGCAGCGTTGCCCTTTGAGGATAAGACCTTCTACATGCTATGATTCTAGAAAGCAACTCTACAACTATTAACACAATGGACACTATAGCTGTCACATTAGATAAATGGATCCACATCGGAAAAGCTGAAAGTGGACATGATTGTCAAGAATAATACGGTTAAGCTGGTGCATCCTGGGAAAGATGCAATTTCTATAATATTTTAATTTTGAAACTAATATTGTTATCCCAATCGATTGCACACACTGTAAGTTAATTAAAACACCCCTGTTAAAACATATCTGCATCTTTACTGGAAAAGGAACTAGGCAATAATGATTTTGCGCCATAAAAACCTATGTTTTGTTACTTGGGACAGGAAATGGTTTGCTAAGAGTAGACTTATGAATTTATTTTGTGTTTTTTCTTATTTGAGCTCCCAAGGCTTTAGAGTTTTCATTCTTTATATGCAAACATGTGAAACAGAAAATAAAAAAAAAAAAAATCCCCAGCTTTTCACTGAGGATTCTTCAGAGAACAATACATATTACAACAAATACTGACTACAAATTCTTCTCCCACCACATATAACACATAGGAATATCTGCCTGGTAATGCCTCATGATATGAAAGCTTGGAAAACTAAATCCACAGAGAATGTTAGGACTTTCAGTGGCTGAATGGGCTTGCTTTTTTTTTAAATAATAGGTCTTTCATTCGTGTGCCATGTTGACTAATGGGGTAAATCTCTACTACATTAAATTATAGTCCCAAATAAGACACAAAAAGAAGAGTAAGCATATTAAGATATGAGATTTCTAGAAAAAAATACGAAAGATGCTTCAGCAGCTTAGCCAGTAAGACAGCTAAAATCTCATTTATTAAGAAACAAGATGAAAAAAGAAAGAGGAACAATAAGGCACTTTTGCATGGAAATCAGCTACACGAAGAAGACAGTGGTACTACTGTACTATCAAAACAGCAGACACTCTCACAGGTATCTTACTGTGAAAGTAACTAGTTAGAAATGTATTTTCTGCTGGCCTCAAGTAGAAGTCAAATGAGAGCTGACAAGAATCACTATTATTATTAGACTTCATCCAATTTTCAGTATTTTCCACAAATTACATATGGCATGCTCTTGACACGTTGAAAGTTATAGGGAAAACAGGAACTCTGACTATCCGGATAGTTTTAGAAAATGCTGCCAATACCATGGATCCTCTTGGAATAGGCTAAAAGACAATTTTGATAGTCCCTGTTCATGTTCTGGTGTTGATGATCTAACTTAATTTGTGCCAGCTGAGTTTAATGTTAATAAATTGAACTCATACTGGTGAAACTTACTTTCTTTCTTTCTTTCTTTCTGTATTTCTGTCTGTCTTTCTGTCTTTCTTCCTTTCTTCCTTTCTTCCTTTCTTTCTTCTTTCTTCCTTTCTTTCTTCTTTCTTTCTTTCTGTCTGTATTTCTGTCTGTCTTTCTGTCTTTCTTCCTTTCTTTCTTCTTTCTTTCTTTCTCTCCTTCCTTCCTCCCTCCCTTCCTTCCTCCCTCCCTTCCTTCCTCCCTCCCTTCCTTCCTCCCTCCCTTCCTTCCTCCCTCCCTTCCTTCCTCCCTCCCTTCCTTCCTCCCTCCCTTCCTTCCTCCCTCCCTTCCTTCCTCCCTCCCTTCCTTCCTCCCTCCCTTCCTTCCTCCCTTCCTGTAGTTTAAATGAATAACTTTGCAGAAGTCTTCGAAGTTACATCAACTGATGCTAATAACCATTTACTTCTGCTTAGCTTCTACTGGAAATAGATTCATTAAGTCACATATTCAAAACTAAAGACCTTCATACGATCTTGGCCTGTGACTTCTCCAACATTATCTGTCTACAGAAGTGGAGAAAGCAGGACATTGGACAGTTACTTTGGACATAAACCATTTAGTGATTGGTGCATATTTTTTTTCAAATTTACATACTAGCAAGTTTCTCATTTCACAGAATTTGTTGGATGCCATCACCTTTGATCCCAATATTTAAAACTGATGGACTTATTTGTGAACTTTCCACCCAGAGCACACAACCACGTCTATTAATACAGATAGCCAAAGACTGCTGACTTTTGAGCGCAACATTTACTAACATTTCAAGGGTAATTTATATGTATTTTGCAAATGCTATCTTTTCATTAGGCAAACTGACAAGCACAAACCTTCTGTTTCACATTTTATTTCATGCAACAATATTAATTTAAATAAATGCATGAAAAACACAGAGGCACAACGAAATTTAATTGCACTTCACAAAAATATTGTAAAGGTATATACACATGCCCTGTGGGTCTCCATGTCCTTTAGTATTCCAGAGAATACTAAAAAAAGAAGTCCAAAGAGGTTGTATCTAAACCTAAACCAATGGTTTAGGAGTATTGCTGTTACGTCACAATATGTTCTATGTTACATTACTTGTTATCTACAGAACAGACAGGACACATTTCTGAGTGAGAATTCAGCATTAGAGCAATTATTAAATAAATTATATCTATTTAAGGACAAATTGAACTGAGTTGCATTATTTTTTTTAATATCAGTTTCTCACACAGTAGTAGATCAGGATCCTTTCTGATATGTACTACTATGACAGATGGAAGAAAATGCATGGTGGTACTTTGAGATTTAAGGTATTATCAGACCATTGAATACATCACAGAGCTCAGTGCCTGTGGAAGCCACCTTATCTCAGTCTTCACAGGTTGACAAGACACATAAAGAAAGCATCCAAACCCCCTGGTTTGATCTTTATTGTTGACAGATCACAGATACGGAAGTCTGAGATATTTCCACAGGAAATGCAAGTAGGGTGATAACTAGTCAAAAATGGCAGATAACCACGCCTACGTCAGCAAGAATCTGAAAATAGAAACATTTTTTTTAGACAGAATAAACAGAGGAAGAAGCTGTCATTATTACATTACAGTTACTAATAATATAAAAAAGCAGTGAAAATAGCAGGCAAAACAACTTCAAGGCAGAGAAAACTCCCTGAAATGGAGAATTTAATACTTGTTCACAGAATTTTGAATTTAATTTCTAGAAGGAATAAACATGGGCCTAACCTAGAATTTAGTAAAGTCACTGGAAACTTTCTGACTGATATCAATGGGATTAGAATTGGTCTAGCAGATCTTCACAAGCCCTAAAGCTAATAAAATCCCAAGGGTTTTTTTGTCATCTAGTAGACAATGTTCTGAATGTTTCTGACTTTACCAACATTTTTAATCTAAATTATGTTACTCACAGATATTATATTTTGTACTGAAGACACTCATCACACATAATCTACTTTTTTTCCTTGTAGCGTTGGCTTTTCTTTTCCAGTGTGTGCTAATAAGCGTTCTTTGGATATAAAAATTTAAACCAGATTATGGCTTCTTAAACAAGCTTTAAGTATATTAAATAATCACTTAGGTTTGACATTAAGTGTTTTGTGGGTCAGTGTTGTGTGTGTGTGTGTAGATTCTTGTGCTTGAACTTCTTAGAATCAATTAAATATATATTCTTTTAATAGCTTATTTCTCTAGTTTCTAAATGGAGATCAAATTCTTATGTGTAATTAATGAACTATATATGAAGCATGCCCTCAACTTCTGAATTACAGGATGGCCAAAAAACCCTTGTCAAAAAATTATGCTGCAGTCAAGTGAGATCGACATTTCAGTATGAAATGACAGATGTTTCATTAAAGGCCAAATCCTGCAGTTATTCTTCAGAAGGTAATGGAGGCCTTGCACTGCAGTGAGGATTGCTGATTTCATCGACAGGTAATTATTCCATTAATACCTCCATTATGCAAAGACAGAATGGCAAAACTACTAAAGTGTCAAGTATGCATCATATGTCCTCATGTATGCTCTTCAAGAAGGAAAT
>VYZM01013460.1:98995-112151 GCA_013398915.1 Dromas ardeola | reverse complement strand
TTGTGGTTGCTCTGCTTCCCTCTCCAGAGACCCAAGGGCCAGGGTTGCAATAGGAGCAGCCGCATGTGCAGCCACAAGCCACATGGGCACAGCCACGATTGGCACCCCACAGTCTACATGCCCATCCCGGCCTGGCCTCGGGGTGCCCCCCACCCTGCTTGGCCTCGGCAAGGCTCCCTTGGGTGGCCGTGCTGTGGGAATGCCAGGGGGGCCCTTCCTCCAAAGCGGTGCATGGCAGCAGTGCATGGTGGCAGTGCGTGCATTCATGGCAGTGCCTGCCCACGAGCCCTTCCTGCGTGCTCCGTGCCAGCTGGGGGGAAGCATTAAAAATTTCCCTGCCCCCCCCACCCCCCTCAAGTCCTACTACGATGTTGTTGCTTGCTTGCATACCCGGTAACGCAAGCCCTGCTAATTTCCCTGCCAGCCGAAGCCCTGCCTCTTTGCGTAATTACTCTGCTTGGCAGCTGCCTTCCCTCTGCGAGTTACTGCGCGGAGCCTTTGCCGCCCGTATGGTTGTTGTATTACTCATCCTCGCCCGCTTCCCAGGGCTCCGGCACTGGGGACGGCGGCAGCCTTGCCAGGCGTCGAGTCACCGCTGCACAGCTGTTGCACAACCGCTGCCGGGGTGTTGGGTGGCATCGCCGCTGCACGGCCACTCTACCACCAGTGCATGGCCCTGGCATGATGGATGCATCTTCACTTCATGGGCACCACGTAGCTGTTGCACGGCCACTACACAACTGCTGCATGGCCACTGTGTGACCATTGCATGACCAGTAAATGACTAGCACATGGCCACTGTGTGACCACTAATTGACCACTGCATGGTCATTGCACAGCCAAGCTCCTCCCTATGTCACCCCACTGATGGGGGTCGCAGCTGGACGGTGCTGCAGCACCCCTACCCAGACCCCTCCACCCCACTCACCGCAATCCCAACCTCCAGCTCCGGTGTTGCCCCCCTTGTTCCAGTACGGCCCCGCTGGTAAGGGCCCACGAGCAGCAGAGGAAAATCCACCCCTGCGCACAGCTTCCCGCCCGCCCTGCTGCCTGCCCAACTTTGCATAGGTGTCACCGGCTGTCACATGCAAATGCCAGCGCTGCGTGTGCATTTGGACATGCGGTGCACGACGCAGTCCCCCCACCAGCGCACATGTTGAGGCACCGGCCATCACCGAGGCAGCCCGAGAGCGCTCCCAAAGCAGAGCCCCGGTTTTCTGGGGTGCCAGCACAGGGCTCCTTTGGGCTCAGCCGCTGTGTCTGGCCACCCACCAGGAGAGCAGGGACCTCACCACGGGGGTGACCACGCTCTTGGGCGGATGGGCTGCCCCACACACCCATCCCTATGCAGTGCAAGACATTGAATACATTGCAAACCCACCCCCAGGGACCTGCCCATGGGGACCTTGCAGGGACGTGCCAGGAAAAGCCACGACCTCTCCAGCTCCTGGTTAATTTGGGGTGTAGCTGAAGGATGCTATCAAATACCTGGCACCAGCCAAGGTGGTCGAGCTGAGGCTGAGCCAGGTGGCCAGGAGCCCACAGAGCCTTTGCAGTGAAGGCGGATGGAGCCGGGCACAGCTGTCCTGCCAGGGCCACCGCGCAGGCAAGATCTGCCCGTGCACCGGCGGGACGGGCAGGCAGCGGCACTGCAGCATGCCTGGGACAGCGTGGGCAGGAGGGAGCCACGCCGCGTCCCCCCCGGCGGCGTTTGGGTGGCGGGGTCTGCTTCGTTTCTATTCCGCTCGCGCAGCCTGTAATTTTGGTCTATTGAAGTCATAATTCACTACTGTGAAAATAAACATTTGTGTTAGCTCGCTTTATTCGGCGGGCCTCGTCTGAATGTTAATAATTCCCTGCCAGCGTGCTCGCACATGGCCTTGGCCGCGGGGACAAAGCCCAGCCACCCGTGGCTGTGGCTGTGGCCGTGCCCGTGCCCACGGCTGCCTCCTTGCGTGCTTGGGGTAGGATCCCACCAGCCTTCGCACGCTGTCCCCAGGCATCCCTGGATCCCAACAGAGAGGAGCTGGGGACACAAGTGACACTTAGAGCTAAGCTGGGGGTAACGAGGGAGCTGGCTGCTGTAAGATAAAGATAATATAAAGGTAATATTTTGAGTAGAGCAGATTGAGTCCAGCACCTGCTCTGGACCCTTCCCTGCCCACTCCCGTCCCTGTTTTTGTTTGCTTGCACTGTTTTGTGGGTGCTCCCACCCGCAGGGGGGATGCCCCAGCACCCACTCCGTGCCATAGCCGAGCTGGGGCAGGCAGGAGGACACCTGGACCACCCTCCGGCTGTCCCCAGGGTTGTCACCGCTCAGTCGCCAGCCGGGGCAGGGCTGGCCCCAGGGCTCCCCGGGTTTGTCCCTGCTGGGTGCAGGGGGCTGGTGCTTCCCCTCTGCATTTGCATCTTCCCAGCCTTTATCTTTCTCCCAGTCTCTGTATTGCTGCAATTACAGACACTTTAAAACACAATGATCTGGCTGTTAGTGTGATGGATGACAGAACCTTTCTGTCTGGTTTAAATCATTGCCGAGAGTGAGCAAACTTCCCCGGCTTAACCCCTTCGTGTCCCCCAGCCCTCTCCCTGCCCAGCCAGGGCTGGTGGCTGCCGGCTGGGAGCTGCCATATGCCCCATGGCCACTAATCTGCTGCACGCGTGGGTCCCAGGGATGGGGATGGAGAGGGGTCTGGCATCCCTGGATGGAGAGGGGTCAGTGCTGGTGGGGAAACATCCCCCATGTGAGGGGTCACAACCTCAGCTCCCTGGGTGCACGGGATTGATGCTGCGCCATGGGGCAGACGATGGGACCAGCCCCACTTCGGCAGGGCCGGCAGCCCCGCTCTGCTGTAGTGGGAAAGCAACGGCCAGGCCAGGAGATAAGCGCCTGCCAGAGCCTGATAGCGTGGATCCGTCCCAGCCCAGGGCCTGGCAATCCTTCCTCCAGCAAATCTGGAGCCGGGGCAGGATGGGGCCCCGCAGGGTTCCCACCCGGCGGAGAGGGTGGAAACTCCTGTAATGACTCGGTGTCGGTCACGCCGGCGCGTGATTGATGGCGCAGCGTGCAACAGCCCGGCACGGGGATTAACTGCACATGTTATGGCAATTCGTGCTCCCTTTGTTTTGAGGAGCTGGCATCTCCTGCCGCCGCGCATCCTGCCCTGCGCCCGCTGCTGCCTGTCCTCCCCCTTCCCACCAGTGCCACCCCCACGGGTGTCTTGGTCCCATGGGAGTGTGTCGGTTCTGTCAATCATCATTCCTGCTTACGGGACCCCCGGGGAGGAGGGATGTCCTCCATCCTTGCTGGGTGTGCTCTGGGAGAGGCTGCAGCAGGATGGCTCGGGGAGCTGCTGAGGACCTGCCCCAGGCAAAGCGGGTCACCAAGGCACAGCCTGGGGGTGAGGGGGGGCCACCAGGGCCTGGTATGGTGCGTGCCAGCAGATAAGGTGCTCACTGAGGGCAGATGAGGGCAACTGGCACCAACCCTTGCAGGAAATGGTCACCACCATGTGCCATCCGGGCCCTGTATCTGCCCATGCACATGACCCCCACCGCTATCGGGGCCGCACACACGGGCTGGGGGCAACTTGGTGGGTGCCTCTGGCTCACGCGGCCAGCAGGCCAGCCCCAGCCCCGTGCCCCATGCATGTCTTCGCAGCCACCACAGTGTTGGGGTCCCTTTTCACACCCCGTGGGTGCTCAACTGTCTGTCTTGACCCACCACTTCTCTCCCTGTAGCTCTCACTCAGCCCCTCATCCTGCATCCCACCGGCACCGTGTTGTCCCTGTTCTTCACAGCTCTCCCGAGCTCCCACAGCCCGGGCTCTTGCTCATCCCCATCGCTTCCCAGCGTGCCTGTAAGAGCTGATTGCTATTCAGGCTGCGTCCCCCCCTTCGCAAGCCTCAGGCTTTTTAAAAAAGCCCATGGTGTTGGTTTATCACACCTTCCCCCTCGCCGTGCTGGTGACTCATCCCCTCGCCACCACACTGTGCAGCCAGGAGCCATGGCAGACCTGCCCCGCTGCGGGCAGCACCCGTGGGGTCACCACAGCCCCTCCGCCGCGCCGTGCCGGGGGTCCTGCCACAGCCCGGCTCTTGCAGGAGGCTCGTCTGGAGGTGAAGGCACCGAGCCGTGCCGGCGCTCAGCCCCTGGCGTGCCACAGGTTTCCTGTGTCACCCCTAGCGAGTCTGTCTGTCCCATCTGGGTTTCTCGATCTCCCGGCTGGGGAGCAGAGCATCCCCTGGGGAGCAGAGAACCCTGGGGTGCCTCTCTGTGGTCCTGGCTAGATGTGGCTGCACCAGAGGTCCCCGCCTGGCCCAGCACCGAGCAGAGCTGGGGGACAGAGTGGGACCGGGTGCTCGCAACCAGCCGCAGCAATGCAAAGCCCCACGCCGCTGGCGGGGTCCCCATTTTGCACAGGGACCCATTTTCTCAGAGCATCCCCGCGGGGACGCCGTGCTTGGGCTGGGAAGGGTCAGTGTGACCACAGATGGTCCCATTGCCCTGGCTGCACACACGGATGTGGTGGCCTGAATCTCAGCGCCTAAATCCATCCCGGAGCAAGCACCGGGAGCCAGCCTGCAGCCCCCAGCGCTCTTCCCATGGCATTTTTCTTGCAGCAGGAGCCCCGGCTGGCGCTGCCTTTCCCTGCGCGTTAATTCATTGGGGAATGCGCGGGGGAGATAAGGGGCTGGTGGGGAGCCAGCGGCTGGGGAAGACGGCTCGCCCGCCGGCCGACTATCGCCCACCGCAGCTGCATCCGCCGCGGTGACATCTGCTCAGCAGGAAGTGCCGCTCGCCAGCCTTTCAGAAGAAAGGGGTTCATTTGCGCCTGGCTTCCCTCCTCGCCCACTCATGGGGGTCCCCGGCCTCAGGGCCACCACCCCGCAGCCGCCCCAGCTCCTCACTTCCTCAGCCGAAGGCTGGAAGGGGTACCTCCCCGGCCCCGGCCATCGCCGCCGGGAAGCAGACCTGGGGGCTTTGTGGTTTTCGCACAACTTCCATAACATTAAAAGAAAAAAAAAAATCCTGTTTTCCTGGCTGACAGATTCGTTCCTGCTTCGTGGCATTCAAAGGGAAACCGGCCCCTACTGCTTATCATCTCTGCTCGCCCTGTGCCACAGGCTCTGAAAAATCACCGGCTTGGATTAAACACTGGGAGACTTTGGGATGCGACACTATTCCTCTGGGTACTTCACGGTTTCTGAGCTGCTGGGTGCAAAGTTTCCAGCTTTTCTTTGCCACGGGGAGTCTGGAAAGTATTTTAATTTCGAAGCAGAGACTGCCATGTGCTGCCCCGCCTCCAGGAGAGGGTGCTTTGGGGAGCACGGAGGCACTGCTGACCCCTCCATGGGGCCAGTGCCCGGTGGCAGCACCGTCGGCAAGTCCTGCCAGCATCATCCTTGGCCAGCAGGAATCCACTGGGAGATGCTGAGCAAAATGCCCTGAGCTGCCCCAGCGAGGACAGCATGCTGGGAGTGCCTGCGGCACAACGGGTCCCTCCAGTTCTTCCAGTCCCTCGCCAGAGGAGCTCCTGTCTCCATGGCACTGCTTCCCTTTGAAGGGCTGGGCAAGGGGAACAGCAATGCTGAGCCTCCGTGACAGCCATATCCACTCCTCAGTGCCCCTAACATCACCTGGACCACGCAAGATCTCCATGCAATGCCAAGGTCTGGGGAGATGAGAGCACCTCTCAGCCCCGCCATGGCACCACGGCCACCCCCTACCCGGCGGGCAGCCCTAGTGGGGTTAATGGTGGGTTCACACTCCCCTTCTCCCCTCCAAAGCAGGGGGATCCGTCTGTTTGCCAGCCCGCCCATCCCACAGGCTACAACTGCCTGCACAGGCCTCTTTAATGATGGGAATTTAATTAGCTTGCATTGCACTTCCAACACCTCGCATCCCCGCAAAAAATCAATGGGAGCTAGCGGGAGGCGGTGCAGCGCAGCCTGCCTTCGCTCCGCAGCATGCGGATCGGCCTGGGAGCAAAGACCAAGGGCTGCTTTCAGATCCCCTTCTGTGGCCAAAATGCCCCGGCACCAGGCTCTGGCCGCGTCGAGGCTGGCGTCGCTCTGTGCCGTGCCGTGCCGTGGGGAGCCGCAGCCTTGCGGCTGGGAGGTCTGGGATTCGTTACGAGGTCCAGATGCGCCATGGCAGCAGGGGACATTGCGGCTGTCTCTGGCCACCTGCATCGTTTCCAAGTTCCCAGGCTAAAAGCAGGGCTTGTTATCAAGAGCAAAAAATGTGCCACCTCTGCTGTATTTCATTTCCCTTTCTCCACCTCTTCCCTGCCCGCTGCGCAACGGAGATAACAGCTCTCCGCGCCGAAGCCAGAGCACGGGGCAGGCAACGGCCTCGCCAGCCCTATCGCTGCCTCGCCGGCCGCAAGGAAATCAGGAAGTTTGCAGAGATATTCGGCCAACAAAATAAACATTTCTCCTGCCAAGAACATAACCGGCAGCTCAGCCAGCCCGCAGCAATCTGCACGCCTCCCCTCGCTGCAGCCATCCGGTCAATGGTGCCCACCGAGCCACCACAGCTGTGCGGCGCCCGCCCGGCCACCGGCGCCTTATCGGTGGGTGCCACTCGTCCAGGATGCGCCAAACACTGCTGTGGGTGGCAGGTCTGGGGACAGGGACGCCAGCGCAGCTCCCACCTGCAGCGAACCGAAATGGCACGATGGGTGCAGCACCCAGGGCGCACCCCAAAGCCTGCCCTTGAGCTCATCCTCGCCATGTCCCCGACCCATGGGGTGGGCGCCAGCACCAGGCGGTGGGGCAGGGGGCTGCTGGCGGGGAGAGGGGGGTGTGAGAGGAAGCAAGGCAAAAGGCTGGCATTTTTTGGTCAGGGCAGACAAATGCCGGTGACTCAGCCAACAACCGCTTTCCTGCCCGCACTGGGCACGGGCCCAGCAGGACCCCCCTGTCCCCCCCCAGAGCTGCCCCAGCCCCACAGCCGAGGATGGGCTGTGGGGTGTCCCTCGCCCTGTGCACGGTTGTCCCAGTGCCAGGGGGATGCTCCGGCACAGGACAGCGGGATGCCCCTGCCCCGTGGAGCCTCGCCGCTGCCATGCTGCAAGTGAACAGCAGGACGTGGGGAGCCCGTGGCGTTGGATCCTGATCCCAGTGGCACAAACCTGCGGCGCGCAGGATCCGGCCACTGCCAGAGGGCAAGTGTGGGAACGCGCTCCCGAGCCACATGTGAGCCGCTGACCCGAGAATGAACGAAAACACCCAATAAACAGAGGATTTCAACTCCGTAAATAAAAACTAATCATGGCTGATTACTCATTATGGAAAGGTTAATTGCAGAGCGGGCTCCAAATGGGTCCTTGTGCCAGTGAGCCCACCGTGCCCCGTGGTGCTGGTGCTGCAGGTTGGCCATGCCCTGCCTCCCTGCTCCCGCCAGCCGATCCCCACGGGGGTGCACCGATGGGCACCGGCCGTGTGCCACCCCTGGGGAGAACCTGCCCGCCCGAGGCTGAGTTTGACATCGGGGTGATTCACCTGTGCCATGGCACGGCACACGGCGCGGCCACAGCCACCCGCCACCTTCCTCCCGCCGCTGCCTCGGCCTTACCTTGGCCGGTCCTGCCTGCCGCCTTGGCCCAGGAGGGGTGGCCATCTGGCTTTGGGGGTCCCCCGGGCATCCCAGGGGACGGGTGTCAGCACCCCGGTGCCGCGAACCTCGCAGGGGCCGGCACAGCCAGCCTGCTGCCACGTGTCGGTGCCGGAGCCGCGCTGGGGAGGGAGATGCTGAGCACCGGTGGGGCGCAGCGGGGCAGGGGGTGTCCTGCCCGCTCGGTGCCTGCCCTGCCGTGGGGGCCGTTCATGTGATGGCCGGGGCTGGGGTGGCAGCGGAGCCCTGTCCCATGGCGAGGGGGAAGGTGAACAGCTGCCGGGCAGTGATAATGCGGCGGGTGGGGGGGAGTCCGGGCAGCTGCACCCGTGTCCTTCCCCAACAGGAACCATCTGTGACCAAGCCCAGCTCTGCCTTCCCTATCAGCCATTCCGGTCTGACTTTCCAACAACTTCCCCTTCGCGCCGGCTTCACTTCCTCACTGCGAGGGGCCGGCGCGGTGCAGCTCGGCACGGGCAGTGCCGTGTAGCAGGGCACGGCAGGACCAGCACGGTGCAGCATGGCACGGCACGGCTGGCACGGCGCACATCGGCACGGGCAGCGTGGGTGCAGCGTGGCACGGCAGAACCAGCATGATGTGGCATGGTGCGGCATGGCATGGCATGGCTGTCAAGGTGCGGCACTGCGCCGGCAAGCCAGCGTGGCACAGACAGCATGATGCAGCCCAGCATGGCACGGCCGGCATGATGCAACCCAGCGCGGTGCAGGACAGCCTGGGGAGCGCAAGGCAGCATGGTACAACTGGCACAGCATAAGTCGGAGCAACACGGGAATAGCTGCAGCACAGCGTGGTGTCATCCCACATGGCGTGACGCAGCCTGGCACAGCGTGATGCAGCCTGGCACAGCACGGCCACTGCAGCGTAGCACACCGTGGCCAGCACGGTGCAGCCTGGCACAACCAGCCCGCTGCTGCACCGAGGGCTCACCCCGCCTTTGCTGCAGCCCTGCAACCCGCTGGTCCCTTTGCCAGGGGACAGCCATGGGGATGAGGATGTCCCCTGGCTGCTGCTGCCTTCCTCCAGCATCAGCGCCGTGCACCAGCCAGCCATGTTCCCTGCACCAGCCCTGGCCTGCTTGGCACTTGGGATAACCCCCCCCGGTGGGGACAGAGCCCCCCTTTGCAGTCCATCCCTGCACCCCCAGGCCAGCCCTCCCCACACCGGGGCCCGAGCTCCCCGACAGCCGCCAGCGAGAGAAACAACTTGTTAGAAAACCGAAAGGTGGCTCCGGGCTGCAGGTGGGAGGGAGGAAACATGTCCTAAAAATACAGCAGCGCCTGCACGGTCCCCGAAGGTGGCTGAGCAGATGGTGTGTCTCGGCGGCCACCTGGGCTCCCGCAGATGGTACCCGGGGCTCCCCGCTTCGTGCCCCCAGCCTGGGGCTCCCGCGGGGGGGACAGAGAAGGGACGGTGGGGTGTAGGTGGGAAAGAAGGTCACACAGCGTGGGGGTGCAGCGACGCTGTGCTGCGGGGGCACAGGCTGCGGGACAGAGCGGGGCGAAGCGGGGCGTCACCGGCAGGGTTTGCAGCACCTCTGCCCTCTGGGTGCAGCGCGGGGACCCAGGGGACGGCGAGTGCGGTCTGGTGCTGCAGGGAGAGGAGGGGAAACCCCGGCACGGGGCTGATGCGCCAGGGGAAAGGGCCACAGAGCTACAAACCACAGCCACAGCCCAGCCGGGACGGGGTGCACCCAGCCAGGGCCGTGCCCTGAGGGGAGACGCTGCAGCTGCCCCCGGCAAGCCCCTGCCCCTGACCCACATGCTGCATCCCGGCGATGCTGGGGGGTCCCAGCTCCATCCCACCTGCCCTGGAGGTGCCTGTGCCACACCAGCGAGGGCAGTGCAGCCTGGCCATGGGGACTGAGGGCTGGCAGAGGTTTTGGCTGCATGCGGCCGTGGGCTCCCAGCTGCCTGTTCCACCGGGCAGGAGGGTTTCCATCCATGTTTTGTGGTCTCGCCTCTTCCTCTTTTATTTCTGGCCGGACAGGCAGCCACAGGCCCAGGTGGGCTCGGCATCATCGGCTCAGGGTTTTGCCGAGTTGCCCTGCGGTGAGGGCCAGGCTTGCCTGCAACGAAAGATGGAAAGTGCACGGGGGATTAAATGGCAGTGGCCGCTCCCTGGGCAGCAAGTCAAAACCAGAGGGTTTCGGGGCTGGCCAGGAAAATCCCACCCATCTGGGGCCCCGTGTCCCCCATGTCACCTGTGGTGGGAGGGTTTTCTCCGCAAGCAAAAACAGGCGAGCATCTGCCTGGGCAGCTGCAGGGGCCATGCAACAGCGGCACTGGGCTGCCGGGGGCCAGGGAATGCCCCGGCGTGGGGGGAAACCCCGGGGTCCTGGGGTCTGCCTCGGCATGGGGGGAACCCCTGGGAACCCGGGGTCTGCCCCAGCATGTGGGGAACCCCTGGGGTCCCGGGCTTTGTCCCGGCACAGGTGAGCCCCCCAGGCCCACCCTCGGGGGAGCCTGCGGCGCTCCCAGCCGGTTTCTCTCTGAGTCAGAGCCGCACGCTTGCTGCCGAGCAGAAACTTCCCCCCGCCGAGATAAATGAGAAGCGGGATGGGCTCCCACCGCCCCCACACTCAAGAGCAAGAGGGCGGCAGGAAGACAGAAACCCCTGGGGGGCAGCTGGGACCCTGCCGCGGCACCTGCCTTCGCACTTAGCGGGGCCGCACCAGCCCCGTGCTCGGCACGGCACGCTTCCCCGGCGCCTGGGAATGCCCCGGTGGGCGCTCGCTGGGCCCCGTGTGCTGCCCGTGCCCACGCACCCCACCGCCTGTGGCACCCCGCTGCCTTCCCCTTTCCTTTTGAGAGCAATGCGGCCACCGCAGGGGGGGGGAAACCCGAGGTGAAAGGAAGCCACAGCAATAACCCGTGAGCAAAACACCACCGGCAGCTGCTGGAAAAAAAGAGACCATCACCTCCCAAAGCGGGCGCTGCCTTTTGGGCTGTGGGGGGAGCACAGCCCTGGCTGCCTGCACGCGTGCAGCTGGGATGGGGGTTTATACACCCCCCTACATGCCCAAATCTGCCTCTTCCACCCCAGAGAAATGTGGATGCGGGAGCAAAGGCAGGAGCCGGGGATGGTCAGGAGAGCGGCGGCCGAGACGGGGAGACGGGACCAGCCGAGGGTTCACATGAAACACAAAGACAAATTCTTTAAGAAAAAAAAAAAAAAAAAAAAAAAAAGAAATCAAAGGGCTGTGGCGAGGGGGAAAAGGGGAANAATCAAAGGGATGTGGAGAGGGAGATAAGAGGGAAGACAGAGCAGGAGACGGAGGGAGCGGGGAGGACGCGGGCAGAGGGAGGCAGGAGGCGCGGGCGGAGGCGAAGCCGGGAGCCGGGGGAGCTGTCTGGCGCGGTCCCTATCGGCTCTCTCCATCACGGTAGCCTAACCTCAAGTAGTTTTTCACTGAGATTGGAGTGATCAGGTAGGGCTGCCCTCGCAGGCAGCTGCAGGGCTGTGAATAAGCACCTGCTTATCTCTGCCCAACGGCTGTGCGCGGCTGCAGATTGCGGGGAGGACGGGGAGCTGCCTGCCGGCTGCGATTTCCATATCAGCGCCCTGCAGCCGCCTGCACCAAATAAACACAACAGCCCCATGGACAAAAGGTTAATTATCAATTTTCAGAAAGGGAGAGAGAGGGGAGGGGGAAGAGAGGAGCAGAACGGCCGTCGCCAGCCGCGGGGACGCGCAGCCGTCCCCAGACGGGGTGCTGGGCTCTGCGCCCGGGGTGCAGCGTCCCGGAGCATCCCCGGGGCTGTGCCGGCACCTGCGGGGCTGCGGGGCGGCGGACAAGGGATGGAGATGGAGATGGGGACAGGGATGGGTCTGTGCGTGCACAGGGGCAGTGGAACTGGGGGAAGATGCAGGGAGAAAGGGCCCCTCACAGCCCCCTGGCTCAGCCCCGGCTGGGCAGGGGCAGGGTTGGAGGAAGGCACATCCTCTTCTTCATGGGCGTGCAAGTCCCTCCTGGCTCCTCTCCCCACAGCTGTGCTTCTGCATTCAGCGTGTTCCTCCTTGTATCGAAGTGGACAAGGGCTCCCAGCTCGGCCAAGCTGTGGGGCTTGGGGAGAGGTGGGGAGGGAAGAGGTGCCCTGATCGCCCCAGCCCTGCGGGAAGGGAGAGGTGGTCTGTGGTGTCCCCCTGCTTGTAGGCTAGACTGGGTGAAGCCATCAGGGATCTTCATGGGCTCTTAATCCCAGTGCCTGTGGTCGGGGCTTGCAATTTGCTCCTGCCACTCAGGAGCAGGTTGTTAAATGGGGCTGGGGGTGCCGGTGCTGCCCTGCTGTCGC
Source organism: Dromas ardeola (assembly GCA_013398915.1). NCBI lineage: Eukaryota > Metazoa > Chordata > Aves > Charadriiformes > Dromadidae > Dromas > Dromas ardeola. Next base: position 100,219 of record VYZM01013460.1, on the reverse strand, counting down.
CCACCTTACTCCCCATGCCCTCTCAGGCAGGGGCCGGTGCTACGGAGCTGGGAAACTCCTCTCCCACCGCAGCCACCCCTCCACCGGGATGGTTTCCTCATCCTGCGGTGTGGTCCTACACTGAACACACCCCGGCTGGGGGAGCATGGCCCTGCGTGTGCCCGTGATGCTCCTGGCTCGCACGTGGAGATGCGGCGCCTGAGACCGTGGCACGGGGTGGCAGCCGCCACGCTGCTGGGAAGACTTGAGCCCACACGGTGCCAGATTTAGCCACCGACACACTCCTAAAAATAGCCGGGAGCCGGGAGGCTGGCGAGCAGCATCTCCTGTGATGGGGAGCGGGCAGAGAGCTCGCAGGGCTGGGGTGCAGGGGGCTGGGGTGCAGGGGGTTGCCCCAGCGTGGTTCGGCTGCAGCAGGGCTTGGAGCCACCGGTGCAGGAGGATGTGGCCATCCCTGTGCCCAGGGGCAGGAGGGCACTGGGATGGAGACGAGATGCTCTCAGGGTTGGGACGGTCCTAATCCGCCTGGGAGTCAGATGTGCAGCTGCAGCTAAGAATATTGGGGGTTACTAATATTTAGCACTTGGGCAGGGCGTTTGTGTGCGCAGGGCTTTGCAGCTCTCGCACGATGGAAACTTGCAGGACCCTGGAGGGGTGAGGAGCTGGGTTTCACAGGGTGATTTGGGGTGAGAAGGTGGGGGGCAGAGCTTGGGCTCTGCCTGCGGTGCCTGGCAGGGAATGCCGGGGTCTCCAATGTAGCCCCGATCTGCCCCACACCCAGAGACGCGTCTGGCCTACAGCTGACAAAACACGCTAAAAATACCAGGCTAAGTATACAGGGGAATGCAGGCGGCGTGTGAGCGTCCTGGGCTGGGGCAGCCAGTCCCCCTCACCTTCACCCCAGCCCCGCAAGCTCACCCCAGCCCAAAATACTAACCCGGGGCCCATCTGGTGTCCAACTGATGAGCACAGATGTGTTTGGGATTTCCGAGCCGGCTGGCAGCCGTTCAGACCTGTCGCAAGCTGCACCTGCTGCAGGATATTTTCCCTTCTGGATTTAATCCCCCTNCCTGCGCCCACCCCTGCCATAAATATGGATGTGGAAGCAGGAGAAGGATGAATTAAGTGCACAAGCAGGGAGGCTGGCGTGGGGAAGAGGGGCTGTGCAGTGCCTGTATCTCAGCCCCTCCCAAAGAAATGACGGGGCGGGGGGGGGGGGGGTGG
>VYZM01013460.1:81054-95586 GCA_013398915.1 Dromas ardeola | reverse complement strand
TTCCCCGCTAATTACCCCTTGTCCTTCCCCATCACACTGCATGGGGGGAGCCGAGGGGGGGGACAGCTTAAGCTATCAATGGTCCTGCCTTGATGGGAATAAAATATGCACTGAAAGACATGAAAATGGAGTAAATAAAAGAGATAAAAATGGAACGATCAAGCCAGCAACTTCTCCTCCTCTGATTAAAAAGAGGGAGCGGGGGGGGGAGAGGGGATGCGCTGAGCCCTTGAAGAGGCAGCTGCTGCCGCAGCCGCAGCCCTGATAAAGGGGCTGAGGCAGCCTGTTTGGGAGAGATAAAGTGAAGTCCCAGCGTTTACTGTCCTCAATCCAAGCCTTACCATCAATATTAATACAGCCTGACAAACTGGTGTTTAAGATAGAATAAATATAGACTGGTTCTGCTATTACCTAGACCTTATTAATCTGCTTGGAGGCATTTAAATGCCGTTAAAAATATGGAGTTTACTCGCCGGCACTTCAATAGCTTTACAATCCATCAGCGTTTTGTTTTCCACCCTCCTCCTCCCCTTCCCAAAGCGTTGTCCGCGGTTGCCCAACAACCCGCACCGCTCCGGGTAGGGACCAGAACCACGGCAGGGAGCAACAAGGCAGGAGCTTTGCTGCGGGATGATGGCAATGGCCGGGAGATCAGCCGGGGCCATCAGGGCACGGAGGCAAAACTCCTCGGAGCCGGTGAATGATGCATCCCAGTCCTGGAGAGCCAGGACCCGTGAGCCCAGATGACGGAAATTTGCCCGTGTGCTCCTCACTAGGAGAGATTCAGGGCTCCCACAGCCCGAGTGATGCTGGTTTCCCAGAGGCAGCAGCCGAAGTCCCAAAGCAGAGGAACAGCCCACTCCAGAGCCCTAATTAACGAGGGGCTCATCAGCACGACTGGGAAGGAATGCCGCTCTTCCACCCTGCTGCCAGGGGTTGCGCTGAGCCCCCTCACCGCGCTGTTTGGCTACACACGGGCTGCGGCTCCTTCAGCAGCACCGCAGGCAGGTGCTGGGGCAGCCCATCCCCATCCTGCCTCCTCTTCTCTGCTCCTGGCCCCACGGCGCGGGCGCTGGGCTGCCACATGCCATGGCACCCATGTACTCCTGCCCTGCCAGCTCCGTGATGGAAACGCTGCTTGGTGGCACCGCAGCATTTTCAGGCAAGGTGTCTGGAGCGCTCGGTGGGTCCCTGGCCCCCTTTTCCATGCCACCTTGCTGCAGAGGAGCCCCAGCACCCACAGGGACAGCCCAGCGCAGGGCAGGATCTGTGAGTGCCATGCACATAGCTGGGGCATCCTGGTATGTGGTGGAACCCATGGGTGCCATTGGTGTGGTGGAGGCACCCCAGTATGGGGCAGGACCCATGGGTGCCAGGAGCATGGCCAGGGCACCCTGGTACGGGGCAGGACCCATGGGTGCCAGGAGCATGGCAGGGACATCCTGGTATGGGGCAGGACCCATGGGTGCCAGGAGCATGGCCAGGGCACCCTGGTATGGGGCAGGACCCATGGGTGCCAGGAGCATGGCCAGGGCACCCTGGAATGGGGCAGGACCCATGGGTGCCAGGAGCATGGCCAGGGCACCCTGGAATGGGGCAGGACCCATGGGTGCCAGGAGCATGGCCAGGGCACCCTGGAATGGGGCAGGACCCATGGGTGCCAGGAGCATGGCCAGGGCACCCTGGAATGGGGCAGGACCCATGGGTGCCAGGAGCATGGCCAGGGCACCCTGGAATGGGGCAGGACCCATGGGTGCCAGGAGCATGGCCAGGGCACCCTGGAATGGGGCAGGACCCATGGGTGCCAGGAGCATGGCCAGGGCACCCTGGAATGGGGCAGGACCCATGGGTGCCAGGAGCATGGCCAGGGCACCCTGGAATGGGGCAGGACCCATGGGTGCCAGGAGCATGGCCAGGGCACCCTGGAATGGGGCAGGACCCATGGGTGCCAGGAGCATGGCCAGGGCACCCTGGAATGGGGCAGGACCCATGGGTGCCAGGAGCATGGCCAGGGCACCCTGGAATGGGGCAGGACCCATGGGTGCCAGGAGCATGGCCGGGGCACCCTGGAACAGGGCAGGACCCATGGGTGCCAGGAGCATGGCTGGGGCACCCTGGTACGGGGCAGGACCCATGGGTGCCAGGAGCATGGCCGGGGCACCCTGCAACAGGGCAGGACCCATGTGTGCCAGGAGCATGGCCAGGGCACCCTGGAATGGGGCAGGACCCATGGGTGCCAGGAGCATGGCCGGGGCACCCTGGAACAGGGCAGGACCCATGGGTGCCAGGAGCATGGCTGGGGCACCCTGGAACAGGGCAGGACCCATGGGTGCCAGGAGCATGGCTGCGGCACCCTGGAACGGGGCAGGACCCATGGGTGCCAGGAGCATGGCTGCGGCACCCTGGTATGAGGCAGGACCCATGGGTGCCAGGAGCATGGCCGGGGCACCCTGGCACTGGTCCCCATGCGAGGCGGCGGGCACAGATGGAGCAAGCGGGCGCGTGTGCGGGGCAGCGCGTGGAGCGAGCGGGCGGCTGGGAGCGGCGCTCATTAGACGTGTATTATTCATCGGCAGCTTCTGTCGCCTGCCATCTGTTCCCGGCTGCGAGTCGGGCGGGCGGCAGCAGCCTAACGGGGCTGACGCGGCCCCACTCCTGCTGTCACACCTGGGCTGCCGCGAGAGCCGGCACCGTGCCGGGCCGGCACCCGCGCGGTGGCTGGGAAGGGCGCGGGGTGTCCCCGCTGCCCCCCGGGATGATGCTCCGTGGGGTGGGTGGGTGCCTCGTGCCGTGCCATGGAGCATCCCGCGGGAAGGGGTCCTGCTGCGGTGGCCAGCCCCCCGTTTCTGCCGGCTCTGCTCCTCCATAGACTCCCTCATCAGAGGCTGGTTTCCCACCTGTTCTCAGCGCTGGAGCAGGATTAATCCCCTGCCACCCCTCAGAGCTCATACACGACCCCAAAGGGCAACTCCAGGGTTTGATCCTGTTCCCTGCCTTTCTTGAGTCAGAGCAGGGCCCGGACACTGCCGTCCGCCTTGATTTTTATAGCTGTAATTAATTGCAGGAGTGTGGGGCTGGACGGTGCTCAGCTCTGACCCCCCTAGGATGGGGAATGGGCTTCCCACCCACCGGGCAGCTCCGGCGGCAGGAGCACCCCTGGCAGCAGGGAGGTGGGAACAGGGGAGAGAGTTTGCACGCACTCAGTCGTGCCATCGGTACCATGGTCCGTTGCATGCTTTGTGCTCAGCCCTGGGCAGGATCGGGCCCCTTCTCATCATAGAGGCAGCTCCGAGCTGCCATCCGAACCCAGGGCTGGGCCATGCATCCGCCCCCGGTGCAGGACGGAGGCTTTTCCTCCTCGGAGCCCAGCAGCCGAGCTCACCCTGCACTCCGAGCAGCGCCTTCATCCCCCCGCCTTTTAATTAAAACACTTGATGAACTATGTAATGAGAGCACAGCATCCCTGCGGGCTCTCCAGCGAGCTGCCCGGGCTGAAGGTGAGGTCCCAGCACGGGGGACATGCATCATCCCGCTGTCCCCTCCCGGCTGCCTGCCCTTTCTGCACCTTGGCTGCATCCCGCAGCTCACGTGGGAGGACTTGAGCACTCGCCAGGCCAGGCGCTCGCTGCTCTAAATTGATAATTGCCAGGTTTTAATTACTCGGCAGCCAAATGACCTTTTGCATCTGCCAGCGAGGCCATGAAACATCTCCCTGAGTGGGAGCAGACATGCAGCGGGGGAAAAAAGGGGGCTGCCACAGCCACTGGCTTCACTCAAACCCATGTGTGACAGGGACAAGACCAGGGGACAGTGTGGTGGAGGCTGAGCACAGGGACCCCTGGACCTCACACATCCCCGTACTCCCCTCTTGTTGCAGGCAGGACATCGAGGAGCAAAGGGCTGGATTCAGAGCCTGTTGTGCAGCGCGGAGGAAGGCAAATACAGCTGAAGATGGCTGGGTGAAAACAAGACCAAGGTGTCCTGGGGCAGGGGCTCTTCCCTGGCCCTGAGGAGAGCTGGATAGCTTGAGCCATGTGCTGGCCTTGCCCTGGGATGGAACACCCCTGGGGCAGAGCCAGTCCCTGGGACCCCGGCATGGTGCAGCATCCCTGGGGCAGAGCTGGTCCCTGGGACCCCATCAGGATGCAGCATCCCTGGGGCAGAGCCAGCACTCCGGACTCCAGCCCGGCACAGGGTGCAGCAGGCTGCCTCGCATATGTAGGGTCCCTGCCACCCCTTCACTCTCCCGAGCTGCACCCGAAGCAGCCTCATTCCTCCTTCCCTTTTCTCCTAGAAACAAAACCAGTGTTTTAATAAGGCAAATCCTCCGCTGCTGCCTGCAGCTCCCCACACCATGGCTCAGCAGAGGCCAGGGCCAGCCACAGCCCCAAAAGCAGCCCCGAAAGCAGCCCCCGAACTGGGCACAGCCTGCCCAGTGCTGCCTGCACCTCCCTCTGCCTGCTCCTGCCCGCTGCCAGCCTTCGCCTCTCCCTCCTGTGGAAAGGAGCCCTTCTCCTGGCGATAATTACTGAAAAGTTCAGCGCCGAGAGAGACGGGGGGAGGGATGTATTAAAATGCATGTGCACAGCTTGGGCCTTGCAGCAGATGTTGGCATAATTAGAGAGGAAAAAATTATGAAATTAATTTGTGGTTCAATGTAAATTTTGGCGTTGGGGGGGAAAGCGCGGTCCTGCTCGCCTCCCGAGCGCTGCTCCCTCGCTCGCACACCAGCACGCACCGACTGCTGCCGGGACCGTGCCAGGGGGTGTCTGGGGGGGCACCGAGCCCAGAGAGGGGTACAAGGTAATGGGTAATGCCTGGCCTTAGAGGTGCGGGCATTTGGCAGTATTGCCTCCAGGCTCCATCACATTGGGGGTGCGGAGAGGTGGGCCACCAACCTGGGGAGATGGGCCACCAGCCCAGGGTGAGGGGCTACCAGTCCCTGTAAACGACGATGCAAAAGGCGGATATTTGGGGAGAGAAAGTAAAAAGCAGAGTCCAGCGACGGCTGTGGTTGGTATTTCTCTTGGCTCCCACAGATATGTATTTGCTATTACGCTCCGTGGCACGGTCGGCTTAGGGAGCCCTTCCCCTTAGCGGGGACAGGGTTGAGCCATGCAAGGACCGTCCTCATAGACATGCTGGTGGCATTCCCAGAGCCACGCTAGAGCAGGGAATCAGGAGCAGCCAGACAGAGCTTTGCTTTTCCCATCTCCTCTTCCTTTGGGAGCCAGAGAGGAATTAATATCCACCGTCTCCCCGCATCCACCCCCGGCCCCTGGGGAGGGGGCGCAGGGGCTCAGGTTAATGCGCCCATTGATCGGCAGCATCCTCCGGTTACAGTTGCTCTGCGCCGCGATGCACCGTTGCCTGTTTTGCTGTTCCTGGCAAGTGATGGATGGCCTGTCTCGGGGCGAGCGTGACCCTGCCACTGCCACCTGGGAAATGGGGGTCAGCCCCGGGGCTGCGGCTGCGCTCGGCTGGGTGTCACGGGGAGACGGGGGGGCTCGGTGCTTGCGTCCCTACCGCTTACAGTTTGCGTTTATTTGCAGAAGTTTGGGGGTCCCCAAATTTGCGCTTCTGAAGGAGAGGGGGAGCTGCAGGAGGCTGCTCCCAAAGGTGGGGATGAGCTGGCTCTGGGGCTCGGGAAAACTGCTGCCCAACCCAGAACCCCCAAAAGCTCAATATGACCTCAAAAGCACAGCCCCAAGCTGGAGCAGAGAGCAAGAGCAAGCCACAGCCCCCAGCATGGCCTCGAGCCCAGTGCCTGCACCCCCTCTGCCCACCCCGGCCCCGCGGTGCCGCGTCAGCCCAGCCCAAAGCACCGGGACCTGGTGGCCACCCTGTCCCTTCCCTCCTCTTCCTCGGAGACAGGAGCTGGAAGTTGTTCCCATGTCGCAATTAATCAGTGCAATGAGTGGAGATGCATTGTTATGAGTTAACGGAGAAATGTTGTTGGTGTTGACAGGCTGGGCACAGCGGGGGTGGGCAAAGGGGGGGGTCTCTGTGGCCCCTGCACTGGGAGTGTTGGGCAGCGTGGGGATGCTCCGGGCACTGCTAGTGGGCAGAAGCGGGGTGGGGGGAGCCCGGCAGCGACCCCCCGCATCCCCTTGGCCTCCTCCCACAGCACTGAGCCAAGTGGGAGTGACAGCCGGGCACGGGCACCGCGGGCACGGGCTCGTCCTGGTGCCCGTGTGCTCCTGGTGTGACTCCATCTGGCCCCATCTGCTCCCACCCGGGCTCGGCGGGACCAAATGTGGGTCGCGGCGAGCACGGGTGACACACCGCGGTGCGGCTGGGGAGCAGCTGATCCCCCCGGGCTGCGCGGGGCCGTGCCGCCGGCCGGGATTACCCAGCTGCTGCCAAGCTGGCACAGGGACCGTCTCCTCCGAAAGGTTCCCTTCCAAGGGATTACGGATAATGCATCTGGAGCAGCACTCGCTCATCCAGGTTTGTGATTTATCTGAAAATCAAATTCCAGTAATCTCGCCTGCCATCTGGCCCCTGCGGACATGCAGCCGGCCCTGGCCCCGGGTGGGAGGCAGCCGGGAGGCACAGGGTGTGGGGCTCCACGTTCCTCCCCGAGCATCGTTCTCGAGCTGCCATGGGGAGGGCAGAGAGGGCTGCGGGGTCCCTGGGGGGTCATGGGGCACCCTGGGCAGAAGATGCCCAGGGGAGTCTCTTTGGGATGGCGAGGGGTGCCCATGTGCCAGCATGCAGGCAGGATCTGAGTCCTCAGCCCCTTGCAGGGATGCTCTGATGTCCCTGTGTCCCCACACTCATGGATGTCAGGATGCAGGCAGGACCTGGAGAGCTCAGCCCCTTTCAGGGGTGCCCCGATGTCACTGTGTCCCCACACACCCGCCGATGTCAGGATGCCGGCAGGACCTGGAGAGCTCAGCCCCTTGCAGGGATGCTCTGATGTCCCTGTGTCCCCACACTCATGGATGTCAGGATGCCGGCAGGACCTGTAGAATTCAGCCCCTTGCAGGGATGTGGGCAGGAGGAGGTGGTGACCCCAGCCCTGCCCAGGGGACATGCTGGCAGCAGGGATGTCCTAGGCCCCAGCGGGGAAGGCAGAAGAAGGCAGGATCCGTCTTTTCCCCACCATGGGGAGGCCACAGGCTGCAGAGTTGGCCGGGAGGGGGCCGGAGCCCCGGCGCTCCCCTCCCCTCATTCCCAGCTCATTAAGGCTCTCCCATTATTCTGACATTTGTGCGCGTCACGTACCGGGAAGAAGTAATTTACTTAGAAGAAATTAAAAGTTCATTTTAATTGAGCGCACACTGCAGTATGCAAATGCGGGGCGCATTATGTACACTGATGCAGAGACAAAGGCTGTAATCAGCTGTTAACCCTCTGTGAGCCAGTCCCATGCGCTGCCACAGCTCCGGCATCGCTCCGGCCACACTGGAGACCCCCTGCCTGCATGTGGGGTGTCCCCTGGCCATGGATGAGTGCAGGATGAACCCCTCGTGCATCTCTCTGCGCCACCTTGGCTCGGATGCAGGAGCCAGACGGGGGATGCCAGCGGTGGAGGCTGTCACCCAAATCGCTGTGACGTGCTGGGATGGCTCCAAGCCAGTGAGACGGGGTTCACAGTTGGGGCAGGGGCTCTCCCGGGGGTGATTCAGCCCTCCTGGGGAGCCTGGATGAGAGGAGGATGGAGGTGCAAAGCCCAGATGAGGTGGGGATGAAGGTCCAAAGGCCAAAATATGGCTCGTTGCATGGACGACCGCTGGATTTGAGAGCAGAGCGGTCGCAGATACGATGAGCCCACAATATTTGCAGCATCCTGTTGCCCAGGAGTTCCTCAGCTGGGTTTTGGGGTTTTTTTTTTAGGCTTTTCTCCTTTTTTTTTTTGCCTTTTTTTTTTTTTTTTTTTACTACCTGTCAGACCTGACATTTTTTAGTGGCAGTGCAAATGGAACTGGTTCGCAGATGCGAGATGACAGCCCGCTGCAGGAGACAGACAAATTACCTCCAACCTCGGCTCAAGACGCCCACAGACTCCCAAACAAAGGGAGATGGCGGCGGGGGGGTGTAGCGAGTTGTCGGTGCTCAGTGAGGCTGCACACACAGGTCCGTGGGTGCTGCGTGGGTGCGCCGTGTCTGCGGGCATCCCATGCACACTGATGCCATGAGCCCTGCTGCGAAGGACTGTTGGGGATGGCACTCACGAGCATCTGACATCATATTATGGGTGGGTGACAGTCAAAAGCAAGGGGGATGCGGGGACAGAGCTGTCCCCTTGCAGGGGACACACTGAGGGTGACAGGGTGGACTTTGCATGGACCCAGGAGAGTTGATGCTGTTGGACATCCCTGTGTCTGCCTGGGCTGCGCCTGGCACCGCACCGGCTTTGCCAAGAATGGCAGGGACAGACCTAGGATGGGACCCTGACACCCTGGTGGGGGTGATGATGGCACTTTTCACCCCAAGGCCACATGGGGAGGAGGGCTGAGGTGCACCTGGGATCTTGCACCTCCATCCCGGCCGCCCTTCGCCTGCCCTGTGCTCCCAGGAGCTGCAGCCCCAGTGCCCCCAGTTGGCTCCCAGTAGCACAGACAACCAGGGTGGTCCGGACAGCCGTGGTGCCGCGGGGAGGATTTAATTGCTGCCGCGTAACCTTTGCGTCCCGTCCCACGTGCCGGCCGGGCGCCCGGCTCTGCAGCTCCAGATGGCACCCGGGAAAGAGTTAAGTCCGCTGTGATCAACAGCAAGAAGCAAGTGGTAAACAATTTTTCTCTCCCTCTGCTAAATTAATATGCAAATTCCCCCACCACCACCCCCCGCTCTTGCTTCGAAATTAGCGAGGTAGAATGCTTGGGCTAATTATGCATTCAAACGAGCAGGCTTCGTTAATGTGGCACTAAGAGGAGCCTGAAAATGATTGTGAGACGATGAAATTGAAATTGGAGCATGGCACTTCTAATGCATCTGGAGTCACTCTTGCGTGCCCCGGCAGATGTAACCTGGCAGTGACCGGCAGCCCCCGCCGCCCTGCCTGCGTCCAGCCACCCGCAGCACCCGCAGCACCCCACAGCATCCTCCTCCCGCTTCTCCCTTTCTGCTCCAGAAACAACCAGGTCACAAGATTTCCCAGCCCGGGGATGGAGGGGTGGGATGGCCCCACGTGGTGGAGACGAGCCCTGTGCACCCAGAGATCCCGGCTTGGGGTGGAGATGGTGCAACTGCCCCAGGGCATCCCTAGGACACGGAGCAATGGGGTTGGGATCAGGACTGACGGTGCCCCAAGCAAGTAAAGGGGTTGGACTAGATGATCTCCAGAGGTCCCTTCCAACCCTATGATTCTATGATGATTCTATGATGATTCTATGAAAGCAGCTCCTGGTGCAGCCCGCAGTGGTTCCATGCAGGTCCTGCTGGGTGATGCCACTGTCAGCCTCCCATGCTCCCGTGCAGCTCCTCCAGCTCCCCACACTCCCAGGTTTCTCCTCCCCATGGCCAAATCCTCGTCCCTGAGGCAGCCGCCAGAGCCCGAGCTTGTTTGGGAAAGCTCCACGTGTACCAGTGTTTGCATGGATAAAACTCCTCCTTCACCTGGACGTGCTCCTGGGAATGCTGAAATCCAGTGGCCGCAGAAGCATCCCAGGGGAAGTCCCGTCCTCGTCACCATGTCCCAGGGCCTGGCAGTCGTTGGCACATCTCAGCAAGGACCAGACCAGCAGCACATCCACATCCATCACATTGCGTGGCCCATGGCAGGGCCAGGCATGAGCCTCCGCCCCAGGAGTGTCCCACCACAGGGCTGGGTGGCACGGTGGTGGCATCTGGGGCCAGGCTGGGGGCTGCCCCATCCAGTGTGTCCTTGTCCCCTGAAGAAGGCGGCACCATGGAGCTGGGGATCTGCAGAGGGAAAAGCAGGAGAAAATGCTGGGGGTGACACAGCAAACAGATATTTTACACTGAGAATGAACTGATGGGGACGAGTGGCCGCGGGCTGTGATGGACACATGGGACAATGAGGGATTTATGGGGGAAACGGCTTGGGATGTCACCAGCCCCAGTCTCCGCTGGGCTAAGTGTTCCCTGCTGGCTGCACGGGCTTGGGTTCAGCCACGCAAGGGCTAAGCCTGGTTTCTCATGAGACCTGGCAGCTCTGCAGCCCTGACCCAGCAGCCGCAGCAGGACCAGCCGAACTGAACCCCCTGCACCGGGCAGCGGAGACAGATGTTGGTGTTAAATAGTCATCAGAGGCGTGGATTTTATTGGAACCATCCATTAAGAGGTAATGCATAATCTGCAGCGTGCTCCCGGTAGCCAGGGCACGCCGTGGCGGAAGGCGGCGGGGAAAGAAGACGGATGCTCCAGAGGAGGCTACAGAGCCATAAGCCAGATGCACTGTTAGTAATCAATGAGGATCTGCAGACTTCAGGTACTCAACCGCCAGGAATAAATAGAAGAAACAAATAGACAAGGAGATGAATAGCACCCCCAGAAAGAGGGGAAGGAATGGGGGAGCAGCAGGGACGCAAACCCTGGAGGAGGTGGTCCCTTGGAGTGAGGTAGGATGCAAAGGCACGGTTTGGTCCAGAGGGACGCTGAGCACCCTGGAAGGATGTAAAGCATCCCAGAGGGAGGTTGAGCATCCTGGAGGGATGTCGAGCATCCCAGAAGGATGCTGAGCACCCTGAAAGGATGTCAAGCATCCCAGAGGAATGCTGAGCATCCTAGAGTGATGTTGGACATCCTAGAGGGATGCTGAGCACCCTGGAGCGATGTTGGACATCCCAGAGGGATGCTGAGTGCTCCCGAGGACACACCTTCGCCGAGGAGGCCATCTGGCTGAGAGCAAGCAGCCTCCCCATCGGGTAGCCCATGGATGCCAGGACTCACTGTGGCCGGCTCCGCTCCGCAGCGTGCCCCAGGGTCGGGGCTGGCATGCGGAGGAGGTTGTTTTCCCCCTCTCTCCGGTAATTTTTCCCTCTGACTATGATGCATAGCGGTGCTAATTCGGCACGTTGCCATTAATTCCAGCACAGCTGCCGCTCTCTCCCTCAAGGCATTTCGCTAATACTCAGCTTCAGAGCCTCTCAGCAAATTAACATCATTTGTTCTGCAGAACATGTTTTATTTCTACACTACATGCATAGCTTATTACTCTGCCAGAAACTCGGGGTGTGCGGGGAGGCAGCGCCGGCGGGTACAGACCTCCAGAGAAACCCTGCTCCCTGCCTCGCCATGCCTGTCCCCAGGCGGGCGCAGGGACGGTCCCCAGTGCCACCTTGCGCTGCCGTGCCTAACCCGAGCTGAAGCTGCAGGGATTTTCTCCCAGCACCGGGATGCTCCGGTGCTGTCAGTGCAGCCCAGGCTGGTGATGCGAGGTGGGATGGTGGCAGCGTGCTGGATGAGTCGCTGCCTGGTGTCTCCTGCGTCCCCCCTCGGTGCAGAGGGATGCTCCCTCGTTTATTGACACATATGGGACGGTGGTGACAAGGGGTCCTGAGGTGCCAGAACCGGAGTGTCAGGAGCACAGCACCTGGAGCTGGGAGTCCCAGAGGTGGCTGTGTCAGAGACATGTCCCCTTGTCACTAGCCAGCACAGCAAACCCGCACCCCAGCACCCTCCCGCTGCCCCCCACAGCCACCCTACGCCCACCCTTCCCTCTTTGGGTTATTGCTCTGGCTGATTAATGCCTCTGGAGTTTCAGTTAACGATCTCTGGGCGAGGGGGAGGAAGGGGCAGGCATGCTGGCCCCCTGTGGGCTCACTGGGTAGGCAGCTGTGGGCAGAGGGACCGGGTCCCCAGCCCCCCCAGCAGCAGGGCCAGCTGGGGCGTGCAGGACGTGATGCCAAAGGGCACTGGGAACCCCTTTACACTGGCAGAGCCAGCGGGACGGCTCAGACCCTCAGGCAGCAAAGCTGAGCTGCAGCAAAGCATCTCCCACGTGGCCCTCGGTGCTGAGCTCCCCCCCGCCAGGAGATCCCGGGGCTGCTGCCGGTGGGCACGAGCCGGCCGAGGTGTCATGAGCTGGGCAGGGTGTCCTGCCCGCCATCCAACAACCCGCAGCCCCCACCGGCAAAAATATCAGGTCTTTCACTTTGATTAAGGTTATTTAAGCTTTTTACCGAAACATAAAACCTGATTGTTTGCATAAACAACCTAATTGGATTATAGTGCACAGCATCACTAATGCTGCGGGCTGGCTGGGAGCCGGCGGCAGCACCGGGGCCGCGCCAGCAGACAGGACCTCCGGCTCTGCCGCCCTCGGGGTGGTTTTGTCAGGGGGTGGGTGAGACACCTCCGTGCTGGGGTGTGCACCCACCCACCATCCTGCTGAGCCACGGATGGACCCAACCTCAGGGTGGGTGGCAGCCACATGGGGACACCGGTGTCGCCAGCACATGGCCCTGGCTGTGCCCTTGGGGATGCCTCACCTGCATGGCGAGAGGGGACGAAGCCCCCGCCTTGGCACCGCCTGCGGGAGGAAGAAGAGGAAGGAGGAGCAGCGCGAAGGTGCTGAGTGGGAAGCAGGGGACCGGGAGCCCCAGGCGAGTGGCTTTGCAGGAATGCTGCCTGCGCAGTGTTTCCATGGCTGGGAGCTGCAGAAGGCTTTCATGGCAAAAGGCGGAGAGGCTCCATGAATATTTCATTAGGAAAGCAATGTGGTGTGCTGCAGAGAACATCTGGCTGGAGTCCCTGGAGACCCCTGCCTTGTGCAGGAAGCAGGAACTGTGAAATATGGAGGAAAACGAGGAAGCGGGGGAGACGGGGGGAGCATCCCACGGCACAGGGAGTGTTCCTGCCCCCCCTGGCCCTGTGACAGGCAGCACGGGGCAGTCACAGGGAATGCACCCTCGTCCTCCCATGAATGGTGGCCCCAGGACGTTTACACAAGGTGGAGGGGCTGCGGCGGTGCCATCCTGCTGCCTGAGGGACCTTTTCTGATCCTCTCCCTGGCATGTTTTGGGGACCCAGCTGCAGCACGGTCTGTCCCCCACAAGTGGGATGCTGCTTTTAATCCCAATATCCGATGCAGGAATAGGCAGAGCTGCTCCTCCAGCTTGGAGGTGCGATGCATGGGCTGGCTGCGGGGCTGCCAGGCATGGACCAGCCTGGCCAGTGATGCTTGGGCATGGGATTGGGATGGGATGGGATAGGGAGGGATGGGGCAGCTCCTCTTGCCGCATTCCACATCCCTCCCAGGGCGATGCTGATGCCCTCAAAGCTGGATGCTGCACTGTCCCTGGGGCTGAGCCCCTGCCCCAGCTCCTGCAGGTGATGGGTGCTGGGAGCTGAGGACCCTGAGGGAAGTTTGTCCCAGTGTTGGTGGAGAGAGGACATCTCTGGGCACAGGGGTGCTGCTGGGCACAGCTCGGGTCCCCCAGGGGTGCAGAGCAGCAGGCAGGAGTCAGGGTGGTTCAGGGGCTCAGCATTGCCAACATCTCTTTCCCTCCAGTGCCAGCTCTTTCCCACGGTGCCGGCCAGGTTTGGCACATGGGGACGCAGCCAGAGCCCTTTGCCTTCGCGTGGGTGCTGGTGGAGCTGCGAAGCCACGGTGCTCCTGGCACACCGGCATCCGCTGCTGGCTCCGACGTTGCTCCTGCACCATGGGGCAGGCAGCATGCTCACCGACCCAAGCAGCACACAGCAGCATCGGTGCTGCCGGACCAAGGCTCTGCCCTGCACCCCTCATCGCCCTCCCCAATGCACCCCCACTCGCACCCCCAGTCCCATGTGACACCCACTGGCACCCCCAAACCCTGCAGCCAGCACCCTGTCGCTGTGACCCCTGCATCGGCACCTCTCCCCAGTGCCCTGCAATCCTCCCCTTCCTTCCTCTTCCTCCCCAGTGTGGTGGTGAGCGCAGAGGGCTCTCTGTCCACCCTCTCCATCTCCCCCATTCCCAGGCTCAGCTCTGCGGTAGCCCCAGTTTGGGAGCAGGGGATGGTTCCCACGTGCCAGCCCTGCTGCCGGCAGGATTTTGGCTCACACCCTCCCCACTCCACCGCGGCCACCCCTGCTCGCCGCACCGCGCAGCTCCCGGCACGGCCGCCGGCAGACAAAGCCCAACCAGACAAAGCCGCAGCCTCCCTCGCCGGCCCCTGCATGCGTGGCCAGGGGACGGCAAATCCCCTTTTGCAGCCACCGGCCGAGCCCGGATAGCACCTGGAGCCCTTGCCTGCCCTCGCCGCAGGCAGCGAAGGGCTGGCAGCTCCATGGGGCAGGCCACTGGCAGGAGAACAGCGGGACGGCCGGGGAGGCCGCAGGCAGCCTGCACGGGGCCGAGCTGGCCGGGGTGCGCAGCCCCGGCAGCAGACACATGCACACACACAGAGCCTTTAAAACGAAGGCAAATACCTCTCTCCTCTCCGGCTCCACCATCCGCCACCCGTCCTGCCTCGGCCACGCCGTGCCTCTGCCGCGCTGCCCGTCCTCCATCCACCCCGCGCTGGGACGGGCTGCCAGACCCTCCTCTCTGCCGCCGGTGGGTTTTGGCCCCACGCTGCCTGCTGGCGTTTTGGCAGCGGCAGCCTCGCCGCTCCAGCGATGGCATGTGGCCAGTTT
>VYZM01013460.1:63656-74091 GCA_013398915.1 Dromas ardeola | reverse complement strand
AAAGTTTTAAAAAAAAGAAATTAAAAAAATTCAAGTAATTATTGCCAGCATGAAGGAAACATCACGTACACTCTTACAGAGCGAGAAGTTGTCATCCTTTGGTTATCTCCTCTTGTCATAGTATGTCTCTGGGGATACATCAGTGTTGGTGTTTAATAGCAGCCATTAGATAGACCACGTAGTGAAGCCCTTTTTCTTCACAGCCACAGCCCTGTTTCCTTTCTGCTCCCCTGTTGATGTCGGTGATGGTCTCTCGATGGAGAGGGTGCTTGTTCTTGCTGAGCTTCCAGCCAGAGCTCCAGGCTCTGTTCAGGGGTGTGTGTGTCAGGGTTCTTCTGAGGCATCTCCTCAGTCCGCTCAATTTATTGCTTCTTCCTCTCGTCTCTGGTGCAGCAGCAGTCTCCCCTGCAAAGTGTTCCCGTAGTCCCATTTCCTCTTTATATTCTTACGAGATTTTGCACTGTGCATTAACTTTTTCCCTGGTGCTTCTGTGAGATGTTCCAAGCAGCGTCCAATACTATTACGCAGACTTTTCCTTCTGAAAGGGAGGATGAAAAGAGGGGTAAAGAGCAAACTTCAGGGATTTCTTACCAGTCACCACAAAAGCTTTTTTGCTAACATCTCCCACGAGCAGATAGGTTGATGTCATCATGCTGTCTAAGCACAAAGGCAGAATATGTGACGTTTGTGCCAGCTCGTGGTCTTCTTGTAAAGCCTTTAATGGTGCTGGTACGCCTCCCTGTTCTCTTTTGGAGATTTTCCTCTGTTGAAATGCCTCTCTGCATCGTGTCACCACTGTGGCAGCGCGGCCGGGGTGATGGTTGGGCTGGGCTCAGATCAAGCTCTGGCTGCCCAGGTGGAGCCTGGTGCCGTGTCTGAGCTTGTCCTGGTGCTCTGCCTGGCTGTGGGTGCTGCCAGGTTGGTATTTTCAGAAGGAAAAATCCCACAGGTCAGCATCTGCAGGGCTGTGCTCCCCTGCCGCTGTTTGCTTTGGAAAAACAGCTGCTCGGCGCGGGCAGGGCTCCTGCTGCCTGTGGCTGTTTGGGAGCTGTTAACCACTTGGTCTGTTCATGTAAGAAAGCTTTTGAGCCGAAGTGGTGTTTGTGATGGATGACCCGTCAGGTGGGAGGGTTTGGGCGCTTTCCTGTACTTAGATGTGCTATTGCTCGAATGAAAGCTCATGCAGGAAACAATCCTCCACTTGGCTAAACCTTAGGAGGCTTGGATTTCATATCTGGCTGTGTGCTGCCTAACTTGAAGCACAGGGCAAGGCAGTGGTTTACCAAAGTGGTGGAAACTGCAAATTGAGAGCTAGGTACTTTTGTTTTTAATTTCTTTAAATGCTGGTCCCACTGAGTAAGAATAGCACCTCAAGTAGCCACTACTTTGTGTCCTAATGTTACTGATTGATGAAAACTATTTCATAATTTAAGTTAGACTGGTTTTTAGGGATGTGGAGGCTGCGTAGGGAAGGGTCTCTGTCTCCTATTCCATCCGGGCAGGGCCTAGCGCACTGGGGATGCATCAGTCTGAAGCATAAACATTAATAATACAGTGGGTATTATTCAAATGAAGGCTACCACTTTTCCTTTGTGGGAATAAACCCTTGGGTAATCACCGCGCGTACTTATCTGTTCCTATAATTGCTTTCTGCAGAATCACTTCAAAACAGGCGGTGCTGGCAGGATGCTGGTCTCCCTGCTCTTCCCCCAAGCGAGCCGGCCCCTTCGATGCCTCGTCCGGGACTTGCACCATTGCAGATGGGGGTTGCGCAGACGGAAGAGGGCTGTCTGTCCCCTCAGGGGTCTGCAAACCACTCGGGCAGCCTACAGCAGTGACGTTACCCCTGTCTTCACTAGGGCTCTGGCTTTCGGTGATAAAATCGCTATCGTTGACCAAAACGGTGAGCACGCTTACAGGGACCTTCTCAGCCAGAGTCTACGCTTGTCCCAGGAGATCTGTAGAGCTTTGGTGTGCTCCAGCAGGGACTTGAAGGAAGAGAGGATCTCATTTTTGTGCCCCAATGATGCCTCGTATGTCGTGGCCCAGTGGGCCTCCTGGATGAGCGGAGGCATAGCGGTGCCCCTTTACAAGAAGCACCCCATACAGGAACTGGAGTATGTGATTCAGGATTCGCAGAGCGCTCTAGTCATCGCAGCAGAGGAATATGTGGGGAAAATAGCTCCTAGTGCCGAGAAGCTGGGAGTCCCCGTTCTCCCTCTTCTTAGGTCTCATACTGATGGATCCATGAGTCATGCAGCACTGGAAGATGGTCCCTTGACTACCTGCTCCTCATGGAAAGACAGAGGAGCCATGATAATCTACACCAGTGGGACGACAGGAAGACCAAAAGGTGTTCTCAGCACCCATGAGAACGTGCAAGCCGTGGTGAGTGCTGCTTTTCCTCCGCAAAGCTCGTGCCAAGTTACAGAGGTCTCGGCCTTCAGAGGTGATTTGGGGTTGCAAACTCCAAAGCACAACATGCCTTACCACAGCCGAATTCCTGCACAGGGCTGTGGGGCTGTATCTTGAAAGTCCTCAACACTTTTAAGGCGAACACACAGAAGAGTGTTTGAGGCTCTAAACCTTGTCCTTTGGTGTTGCTGTGCTGGAACTGCAGCCAGGGGCAGATGGGCTCTTCTCCTTGCTTTCCTGGAAAGCAGAAGGGATGAGACCTGTTGTAAAAAGATTGCTTTCTTTGCAGTTTACTTTTCTCCACTGTGACTAGGAAAGAATCTTTACCCTTAATTGGAATATAATTTAGCCCAGCCCAGTACAGTACTGTGTGAAGTCTGTGCATTATTCAGCTATATATCCCCAAGGCAAAAAATCCATTAGCTCCCTGAGCCAAAAGGAATTAAAAGTTTGAATGAGCCTGCTGACTACCTCACCAGTTGCTTATCACTGCCTGCAACTGATAGACTCATGCCATTAGGGAAAAAGGGCAGGGAATACATCATGCCTTACAGATGCCGCCGAGAGCTTACGTTGTTCTGGGTGCTCAGATACTGCAGTGTCGGGAGTGGTATGAAAGCCTTGATGGATAGAGCCAGGGCTTGGCTATATTGGGCAAAGAATCTATTCCCTTACAAATATGCTGATCATTTGGGAGGTGGCCCAAGCAGTCACCATCTTTTGTGCTGTCTTGCAGACAAGCCTAAAACGTGCTCCCTGCCCTGTGAAAGAGGGTTGTGAATGACATGACTAAATTCCACCGTTCAAATGCTTTTCTTATTTTTAGATGGCTGGAAATAAGCTTTCCAGTTGCTAACACTGGGCTCTGAAGGGCATTGTTCACCCAGAAGCCTGAGGTCTAACACTTTAGATGATTATCCTTTCATAACAGTATTTTAGAAGCTTGATATACTAATATGTTTTTACTAACGTAAAACATATTTTCTGTTTATCGGACAGTGATTTTCTGCTCCTGTTGACTATCCCTTACAGGTACTAAAAGCCCAATGTCATCGGTGTCCAAACTATGTCAACAGAGTTCTGGGAAAATTAGGTTTTTGATTACTATTTCTGCCCACTCTGCCTGTGCAGCACCAGGCTAATAATCTTGTAAGTCCTACTTAAAGACGTTGTTGACTATTTATTTCTCAGTAGCGCGGAAGGACTTTGCTGATGTGTATGAAGACACATACTGATGAGTTGCAGGAGGTGTGTTCCTCTTGTATTCTACTTTGGTGGTGGGAATTTTGCTCATGCTGACCCTAAAGGAAAGACCTCTGTGCCCAGGCATTGTTCCAGGAGGTCTGGGATTTCTGACACCAGCTGTGCCCGGGAGATCTGGGGCCTGGATACTTCAGGCTTTCCAAGCAGTGAGAGTCTTTCCTCCTTCCCTAATGCTGGGTTGTATGTTTTCTTCTGCAGACCACAGGGCTGGTTGAAAAATGGGAGTGGAAGAAGGAGGACGTTATTCTGCACGTGCTGCCTTTACATCATGTCCACGGGGTGATCAATAAGCTCCTCTGTCCTCTCTGGGTGGGAGCGACATGCATCATGTTACCCGAATTCAGTGCACAGATGGTAAGCCTGGAGGGATTGCGTGTTGTCTTTGAAATTCAGCAGCAAGACCCCATGCGTTGTAATTAGAGCAACTTTAGAAATAATTTCTTAAAGATTTCCAGCCTCTTTAGCCACTGGCTGCATGCGGTTCACAAACTGTCTGTTAAAAAACACTTTCAGTTGGACAGTCGGTCTGGGGTAAACGTGCTTTTCTGGAGGCTACAACTTGTTTAAGCGTGACGTACGTAATCATAACGCTACACTGCCCCTCCTCATGATGTTGAGGGTCTCTGACTGGAGCTGGGCCCTTCTAAATACCCACTAAGAGCTTCTGCGTCCAGAATAAAAGTTGTTGATTTTCTAGTACCAGGAAAGGTGGAAATACTGCATTTTTTTCTTTCATGTTAGCGATGTGCTGCTTGAAGTTATGCTGCTTGTCGGAGACTTCATTTTTAGTAGCTTGCATTTTCCCTTCCAATCCTATGTCCTCGGTGTTTTGTGTTACATTACATGAGAGAACACAAGCTTTAGAGTTTCTTGCAGCCCAGGTAAGAGAAATCCTGGTACTCATCACTTGCATGAAAACATTGCTCTTCCTCTGCGGAGAAACAAGTGTTAACAGATCTATTGGTTTAGACTCAGCGATATGAGAGAGAGTTTGCAAATCGAGAGCTTCTTGCAGGAAAGGTGTCAAAAGGGAAACCTTACTTGAATGCAGTAGAGACGCGCTTATTATGTTGTTTTCTAGCCGAGACAGGAAGCGCCGGTCCCAGTGCTCTGCTTCTCGTTTGTTCCTTGCTGCAGTGGCAGGCAGCTGACCTAAAGAGAAGAAGAAAAGGGACTAGAAATAGGGCAACCAACAGTACGGTGGAACAGTTTCTACAGTTACCGGCCCCTGGGATGCAGCAGCATTCATCTACATCTCCCAGTGTCATGGGTGGTGAGAGACGTTGGAGTCTGCAGTGTCACTGTTAAGGGAGCAATTGGTTGGCAGGTGCTGGTGCCACCTCGTAGCAAAAAGGCAACGTGCGTTGTCAGTACGAACTCCCTGGGAAAGTGAAAAGAGCCTGTCAAGCTTGTGCTTTGTAACTGAACAGGCTGCTTTACCTGTTCATATTTATTTATATGCCGGGTGGCCTCGTCACACTGAAAGGACAAAGTACAAAGGTGTGGGATACACCCAGAAGCCTTTGACTGTGCTGCTGTCAGGCAAGGGTGAGTCTGGGCTCTGATCTGAGCAACTGCAGGACTGTGTGATTCTTTGTTGCTTATTTCTGCTTCTCTGAGAAGCAACCACAGAAAATGCACGCTTCCTTTCCTGTTTCAAGATGGCCCTGACACCTGAACACCCAGTTGTTGCCTGAGCACTGGTCCTTCAAGGGGGAAAAAAAATTCCCAGAATCCTGGAGGGACAGCTCTGCATTTGCATTTCCAGAGTAAATAGGTAGGATGCTGTCATAGAGGAAGGCAGGAAGGTTCCCTGGCAGAGCCAGTGCTCTCTCCTCTATGGCCACTGCCAAATTGTCTTCCGTCGTGTTTAGGGTGTCACCCCAAAAGCTCAGGGTGCAGTAGGAACACGTTCCCCACCAAAGCCGGGGCTCGGAGCGTGTCCAGCTGTGGTGATGTGGCAGAAGAGTGTGCTGGCAGGCTGGAAGCAAAGCCAAGCCCTCTGGAGGGCGCGTTTCTCCACGTCCTGTGCCACCCGTGATTGATTGTCCCTTATACCCTTGTGTTTTTCTCTGCTCTCTCCCGACATCTGCAAATCAATGAGCTGACGTTGAAGGATGGGTTCAGGTGCCGGGGAGCGGGATACCCTGTCTGCCTTCTCTGATCAAAGCTCTCCCCGAGACTTGACAACCAAGGGCAAGCGGGGACAGTGCTGGAGGGCATCTGCTTGACCCTGGAGGTTGAACTTGGGCAGGGAGGTCGGTGTGGCAAGCGTGCCTGCAGCGAGCGCCGTTCCGAGGGCTCTCAGGTGCATTTGGGCTCTAAAGGACATCACTTGCTTTTCTCTTTTTTTTTTATTCCCTTTATTTTTCCGAGGGCCTCCCCTGGGAGCTGAAAGTGGTTTGATCGACACTACAAAGAAAGCACATGAGGGTAAATAATGCTTTCTTGTGGAGTTTAATGCAAGCTGGCTTTCAGTTCCAGTCTATTTTCACCAGCTGTTTACAAAATGCCCTTTGCTACTGAAATCAGCTTTCAGAAAAGCATCAGAGTTTCAGTGGAGGATTTTGCAAAAGGAGCCTGAGTTTTGCTGTGTGCTTTTTTTCTTCGCTGCACCTTGAGAAAGCAGCCAATTATAGTGTGATATAAAGAAACTCGAATGGCAGCTAAAACACTTGACAGGCTGATCAAAACAAGGCTAGGAACTTACTCTCAACCTGCTGCAGACATATTTAGCCTTGAGTGATACTGGCAAGGGTTCAAGAGAAACCGCAGCAGCATGCCCAATGTGTGTTTGGTTTCTAATCACTAACACTTCATTATACAAAATAAATACTTTATTATTACAGTGTTTATTAAATTACATAATTTGCGGCGTGCCTTATAGTCCTGGATGCAGATGCCAGTCTGGTTTCGGTGGTGGTAATAATACTCTTTTTTTCTTAGTTAGAAGGCGTTTCAAGCCCCAGACCAAGGCTTGCTTGTCGTTCCCTGCAGTGCGGTGTTAGGAGGTGGCATCTTTCAGAGCCTTCCGTCTGCTTTTGGTAGCTGTCCAAGGAAAGGTTAAAAATCAAGATTGTGGAGTAACCCCAGTGTCCTGACCAACATCCACTCTCTTACTAAAACAGCATCTGATGTCCATGGCTGCATGCAAGCTATTGCTGAGGCCACAAGGGCTCATTAAAGTGTATTGAGATGCCTGAAGCGTGAAAGTTGCTGCATAAAATCAGATTCTTTTTATTAAATGAGGACATCCATTACTTTGCACTAGCTACTGTACATGTTATAATTCACTTTATAGCACCATCTGTTAAGACTGTCTTGCTTAAGCTTTTTGTAGCATCTTTTTATTGTAAGTTATTAAAAAATATGGCTGCATCTATTAATCATTTATTAATAAAGGGTTTATAAATGGACCCTTAATTTCTAACGTTACAGTCCACTTGTATGTGATGTGTTAAGTCCTCTGGTGCGTGTACTCCTTGCGGTGCGGTGTGTCTCCACGGGGAGCCCTTCTCGGGCCGCTGCCTGCGTTCCTGCCTGGAGACCGTGGGAGCAGATCCCAGCACTCCCGGCTGTGCTTCTGGTGCTTGGGAATGACAGCTCTGACTGTGGGGGGAGACGTTTCAGCGCTGCTGTGGGCATGTGGACTGGGAGCGGGCAGGAGAACAGCAGTGAGCCTGATTGTGCATTCCTCCCAGCAGCTGTGTGGGGCAAGGGTGGCTCTGATATTGTTATTTTTTTTTTTTTTTTCAAGGGTGAGAACTGGGAGGGCAGAAACCTCCTTTGGAGCCAGAGCGAGCTACAGCCTAAGCATCCCGATACAATCCTCTCACCATAACTTGCTTCCAAGCTGAGTTTACTTCTCCAGCTGCACTGCTCCTGTTTGCAGGCAGCCAGCATTTCTCAGCTGCTTCTGAACCTGTTTGAAATGCTTGCCTTTTTTTCTTATGCAGGAGTAGAAATTTTAAAGATGCTGGATTTGTATAGTTTTTGTGCAAATTGCTCAGCAGTGGAGAAAAGATACTATTAATGCCTGTGCTTAATGAAGGAGTGCAGCATGAGCCGCCTTCTACCAGGCACCAGAGAAAGCCCACGGGCAAGTGTTTTTTGGAGCAGTTTGCACCAAGCAGGCATTAGAGCATGCATTCCCCAGTGATTCCTTCTTTCTATCTCCCTTCCTCACATCGATTCAGTGACGGCTGCAAAGGCTGAGCACACCCTGTGGTGTGACTGTTACTCGATGGAAATGTCAGTGAGTCCGGAGAGACAGACCTAGGGGAAGCCAGGCGTCTTCCATGCCGGTGCTCTTGCCATGACAGTCGCACGTTGATGGCCCCGTTCTGAACTGGGACTCGGCTGTTCTGGGCACCCTGGGGACAGGAGCCTTTTGGAGCAAGTAGTAAGGTCAGTGTCTGCTTTGCAGGATCCTCTGCTGAGGTTTTTGTTGAATGTGGATCCACTCTGAGTCTGAATGATGGGAATGGCTTGTCTTTGCCTTGAACCATCTCTGATCTCTCCTTAAGGGAAAGATGTTCTAATAGCAAAAGGCTCCCTGTCAGCTTTTCACATTGATAAACGTGAGATTGGATCCCAGGAGGTCTTTCAGTCTTAAGTGCAGGAGGGGAAATAAAAGTATTCAAAAACGTAAAGGAAAAAGCTTGCTCTGAGTGATGGGGGAAGCTTATAGAAATCTCAACTCCCTGTGACCTAGTTGTGGCGTGCGCTGCCCACTTGGCTCTGCTGGGCAGCTTTGGAGCTGTGGTGTGCTGCCTGCGGAATGACAACGCTGTCTGTGTCCTGCAACCACTTCCATGATAAATATGCTGAGATGCAGATTTATTGCCCTAAAGTTCCAAAAGGAGCTGTTGTTTTGGTGCCAGCGTTACTGCATGTCTGACTTAAGGTGCCTCCAAGGATCAAGCCCTCTAAAAATCATACCCGGTTTTACAATGTCACACGCAAAGCCATCAAAATCGTTAATTTCATTTGGACCATTTGTTCTAGGCGTTTGTCCTGATGGGAGAGATGAGTGTCCAAAGCGAGTGTGGGATTTGGGACTAATGCCCCCGACGTGCTGCAAACATGCTGTCACCCGGGGCAGCTTTTTCCCCGTGGTGGGAGGGTGCCGCAGACCTGATGCTCGTCGAGGTTTTGCGTGTGAGGTGTTGCTCCGGGGTCACTGCTGCATCATGTAGTTACACCCCTGACTTCCTCTTGAAGACCAGCAGCTTGTGCTACGTCCGTGAGCAAAACTGTTTGTCCTTGCTGCTGCTGTTATCTGTGCAAACCAGGCTGGGCTGAGGCTGGGTGCCGATGCTTTAAACCTTTGCCGGGCTGTGCAGGGAGATCTATGGCTCAGCAGTCACCGTTGCCTCCGGGAAGGAGAAGCGTGCACCACAGTGAGCCTCTCCCCTGGATCTGTCGCTTCTGCAAACATCGCTCTGGGAAGCTCTTTTAGTTTATTTTTAAAAGAAAAGCAAATCTAAGCAGAGGAGTCTGATCTCCAATAACCAGGCACCGCTAAGGCACTGCTGGTAGCGTGCTGGGGATTGCGTCTCCCATCCAGTTTCAGCTGGAGAAAGGCAATTGTCTTTTCATCCATTAATGGGAGGCTTCAGAGGCGTAATTTTATTTCAGACTCAAAGAGGAGTCAGTGGAGGGAGGAGCAGGTCACTAGTGAATGGATTATGTTTGATCACTTCTCGCAGACCTGGCTTTAAAAAGTTAGAGTTTTTCTTCCCGTCTCCCCAGATCTGCCGTCTGTCCTCAGCATCTGTTACGGAGTAATGTCTTTTGATGTGTGTGTGGAAATATAAAAAATGGAACCAGAGCCTGTCATATTTACTTATATTACCAGGTCCCAGGGAAAGTACTTGCTCCTTTCAGTATGCCTACAGCATAGGAAGGGTTTAAAAGCTTCAGCCTGGAATGCAGAGGGGCCATCAAACTGCACTGATGAATAAATGATTAAAACCAGAGTCATGCAGAGCGCAAACAGTTTGGGGTTATAACAAACATGAGACGAAGCCACCAAGGGCCCAATTTCCCTTTGAAGAGAAGAATGTTTCTCTCTCTGCATATTGCTTATGGAGCGTTCACGGCTCGGTCCTTCGGAGAGAGCAGAGCTCCCCTTGATGCTCTCCCATCTCATGTCATGCCCGTCTGCCTTTGTCAGGGATAAACCGGCGTCGGACATGGATGCGTGGTCCTGCGATCCCTTCGGCGCTTCTGTGGAGTTATGGCAGCTTTCTGTCCTTGGCGTTAGGGACAGGGTCTGGCCAAACGAGGAGCTGATTCGGCTGCAGCCACGTTGTTGCCTGTTGCTCTCGCAGACGCCCTGAAAATTGCAGGCAGCCCTTTTCCTCACCGGTGGTGCTACCCGCACGGCAGCGATCGATGCAAAACACAAACCCATCTCCCCGATCAAAAGGGAAGTAAAAGGATGATTTAACCTTGCATTAGGGGTATTGTTACTTTTGAAAAGGTCTAAAAAAAACTCAATAGCCACTGAAAATGATACAATAATTTTATAGAAAAGGAGAGCTGTTGTATCTGTCAACAGAGGCAGCAGCACGGGCTGTCTATTAGCTGTTTGCGGTCTGAAGGGACAATCCATGCTGATACTCGCTTCCTTTTCAGCTTTTGAGCATTTTTGCCTGCATCTCTTCTGGCTGTTTTTGGGAGTCCTGTATCAGGTAAAGTCTTGCAAGATTTAGCGTGCAAATGGTTGTCGCCACCTTCTCTTCTTTTTTTT
>VYZM01013460.1:39940-63206 GCA_013398915.1 Dromas ardeola | reverse complement strand
TTCCCCCTGTGGTAATTTTTTCCTTTTTTTTTTTTTTTTTTTTCATTTACTGATGGCAAAATCCCACTGGCCAGCTCATGGAATTGCCCAGATACGCTTTTGTGCAGTGGGAGGGGAAGAAAATCAGGAATGTCAGGCTGATGGGAAGACTCTTGGGAACAGAAGGTCTCCCACTTCTTTGCTGGCTGCCCTGGGTTTTCGCTGCCATTATTGCTGATGGGAAGCTGTTCCCACTCTTGCTTTCTTGCAGTTAGAAACTTTGTGGTTTTAGCCCTTGTTTATCTTAAAAGGAATCTTGGTCCATCTCCTGAACATCTTCCATCGGAAGACTGCTGCTTCCCTCGTGGTCTGGCAGCCATGGCACGCAGTGCCGTGTTTGCCTCCAGAATCCATGGCTTTTTAAAGCACTTGGAGGCCTGAGGTATCAGGTGAGCAAAATAAAATCAAATGATGGGCTGCCGATACCCCGTCCACAGGTAATTGATGTGGTGACGGTGACACATGGTGTAACAGAGAGGGGGAGACTGATTGTGCTGCTCTAAGCCTGCTGGAGGATGCCGTTGCACTGGAAGGGCAAAGCTGGCCTCTTGCTATGAGCCCGTCCAAGCCCCAGGATTGATTGATTAGTCCCAGGTAACGAGACTTTCCCAGATCCTTCTCTCAAACCGTGAAGTTATAGTTATAAAACAGAAATAGCTGTTATAGCTGGCTGGGCAGTGACAAGCCCTCCGGACAGCGCGGAGTCTATGGAGGGCTTGAGGCTGCCAGCTTTGTACCACGGCTCGGTGCTTAGTACCATTAAAACACATGGGTAGGATCCAGATTTGGCTGAGCAGGAGCAGAGCAGGTGGAGATGTTTGGCTGTCAGCAGATCACCCCAGCAGCTGGTGGCACAAATCCAAAGGCAGCTGCTTATCTTCAGGAAGGGGCTGTTGCTGGGGCGAGTCGGACTGACACAGAAAAAGCCGTTCCTGTGGCTGGAGTGGCGGTAGGGAGGATTTTATCTAGGGCAGGAGCTGAGCAGGCGTGCGAGGACAGGGGACTCTGGGGTGCAAGAGAGATCTGCTGTGTTTTGGAGTGATGGTTTTGTTTTATATTCAAATCCAAATCCATGTGAAAATAACTCTGCTGCGTGGCCAGACTGGAAGTCTGCCTGCGTTCCCCACACAGCTGCTCTGGACTTGGGAAGGCAAAAGAAAAATAATCACACAGCAAAGATCGAACAGCCCCAAGCATCTGTCTCCGTTCAGTTCTTTCAGCACGGTCCTGATCCCTGCTTGCCATCACACGTCTCTCCTGGCCCAAGGCAACGGCTCTCGGGAGCACCAGGCTGAGGAGAGCAGGTCTGTGCATTCAGCCCCTGGCTTTGGAGAGGTCCTTCTCCATCCTGCTGCCTCGAATGGGAAAGATATTGGGGGGTTGAAGAGAAAAAGATCTTTGGGGAAAGACGCTGGGAGAAGCATGGTAGGAGTTAGATCCTTCTAAATGCAATTTTGCCTATTCCGGCTTGTTTTAGGGAATGGTGCCGGTAGGTGCCGGTAGGTGGGGTTTCTGCAGGGGACTGCGATGTTCCCTCTTCAGGCACATCAACCATCGGTTTGGGCAAGTCATGTTCCTCCTCTGCTTTCCCTGATGCTGAGGGGATCTTGGAGTACTCATGTCCGGGGGGTTTCCACCTTGTGCAATCATCTCACCCCATCGAGGACCATCTCTGGGCTGGGAGGCAGCATGAACTCCCTTCTGTTCAGGGGGACGGTGCCTTTGTTGGATGTGTCCTGCTCTATTAAGAATAACAACATGGTGGTGGTAGGTTTTTTTTTTTTTTAGGAGCTGATTGTTCTGAAGCAGTGAAGTGAGAGACGCGGGGGGAGGCGGCGCCGACGCAGCCAAGTAGAAAGTAATGAAATGGAGCCCGAGCGAGCAGGACGGAGGGGAAGGGGGCAGAGTGACAGCATGAAGGAGAATCACTTGTTCACCTTCAATCAATTCCTGCTTTTTCACCATCGCACGCGCCGGTGTGCAGCTGAGCGTGCGCAGGCAGGGAGGGGAGAGGCGGCGCGCAGTGTCAGGAGCTGTTAGGGAATACATTTGTCAACAACGGGGCAGGGATCGGAGCGAAAGGAAAGAGGCGGCCGTCACCGTAGCCTTTTATTTATTGATGGCTTTGGATCGTTCCTGTCTTGGGAAGAGGTTACCTAGGGGGAAGAGTGCCAAGGTGTGGGAGGAATGGGCCTGATTGTAATATTTATGGCTCCTACCCTTTGCTAACTGCTCCCAGGTGGGGTTGCTCAGCCAGGACAGCAGCCGGGGCTCGCTCAGTCTTCATTCCTCACCAGCAGAGCTGGCTCCTGGAATTTGCCCCCAACTGTAGTTCCCACAGGTTAGCAGGCGTTGCGGCTGAAGAACATCTGTCCCACAGGGAACATTTCTCTCGGGACGAGGGCTGTTGGTGAAGCTGCCCTCCTGGCTCGCTGATGTCTCCAGCCTGCAGCTGTTCTGGCTGCGGTTTCTGATGGCTGATGTGAGCTCGCTGGGGGCATGTCTCTCTGTGCCCACTCACCAGAAGATGACCATTTCCATTGCAGTGGAGTCTCACTTCCCGTTCAAGTGCATGATACTTCTCTTCCCAACCCTGTTATCCATCTTAAAAGGGTTTCTCCCTCAAAAGTTTGAGTCTCTGGGCTCCTACCCATGACTTACTGTCTTTCCAAAGAAGAGCTCCCACGCTTTGAAAAGCTGGTGGCTTTGTCTAGCCTCTCAAGAGCTGTACATAATAAGGGAATTAATTGATTGTGCCACAAGCGTACATCTTCATGAGCAAAATCTTGGCTGTAACATGATGGTCTTAAAAAATGCCATTTCCATCGCCTTGTGGTCATTAAGAGTGAAAGCTTGTGGGTGATCCACTGGTGGGATGAGAGAGTTGAATAATGTGCTTTGGGCAATAAGGGGCATGATGAAGGTTGGGAGCTGTTGTTCTGGACATGGATGAGGTGCACACAGCAGGCTGCCAGTTGTTTGTACTTTCCAGAAGTCTTAGATAGCAGAGGTTTGGCTGTTCGTGAGCAGCCCAGGGTGGCTTTGTTCTGGACAAGCCTGTTGCACTCCTGTACCTCAGTTTCCCCTTGCACTGTACAAAGGAGCAGTGACAGGGTTCACTGCCTCATGTAGTGTTTGCAGAGCCCTCGCTTGTGAACCTCTTCAAAGGTGCTGAAGAGTTAGCACTGACAGTGCTGATGATCGCTTCCCTCTACACTTTACATTGATGTATATTTTTATATGTGTATGTTCCCTTCCTTTATAGGTTTGGAAGAAGTTGCTAAGCTCCGAAGCTCCCCGTATCAGTGTCTTCATGGCAGTGCCCACTATCTACGCGAAGCTGATAGAGTATTATGACAAGCATTTCTCTCAGCCACAAGTCCAGGATTTCGTGCGTGCCTTTTGCCAGGAGAACATCAGGTAGGTGAGCGATACCCCTCTGCGTTGGGCAGGGGCTGCTGATGGCTGGCTGTCCCCACGGTGGATCTGCCAAGGGTTTTTTTTAAGTGTCTCTTTGACAAGAACCAGGGTGACATTATTTAATTATGAGCCACTCTTGCATGGTAAAGCCAAAAGGGATCTGCACGCTTATTGTATGTGTCACCCTACGTAACACAAGACTAAGGACTTTGTCCTGCACCCCAGCTTGTACTGCAGTACCCCTTTTAGGAGGCTGTCCCATCTTAAAACCCATATCAGACAAAGAATTTTCTATATGTGAGGAACATTCTTGGTAGCAGTTAAAAGGCTTTTGGGGATTCTGTCTTCAGGTTTTATGTAGGAGCAGGCTTTATGTAACCCTGTGTTAGACCGCAAATTCCCTGGAGCAAAGGTGATGTTGGATACTTTCTTATATGGAGTTTCCTTGTGCAGGTTAATGGTGTCAGGCTCAGCAGCCCTGCCTGTGCCTGTCCTGGAGAAGTGGAAGAGCATCACTGGGCACACGTTGCTGGAGAGGTATGGGATGACTGAGATTGGGATGGCGCTTTCTAACCCTTTGCATGGAGTCCGTGTCCCAGGTAGGAGTCTCTAGAGGGTGCACACTGTTGGGAGACTTTTGGCTGTGAAGTGTTCTTGTTTTTTCTCATCACAGAGAATACACGTCTAACCACCATTTGACATGATTGAGGAGCAGGATATGGTAGGAACAGTGATGCTGGTAGGGGAATTGGCCCAGAAAGGGCATGGGTGTGAGTAATGGCTGTTGGGTTTCCCTGGGATCACTGGCCATGGTGGATTGGCAAAGCTGTGTGTGCAGAGTGGCGCACGCTGACCTGATCGTCCAGGCTGGTTCTGTCCAGGAGGCAGAGTCCGTATTGATGGTTTATGATGTCCAAAGTCTCAGTTGAAGCAATGTGATGGGACTGCATCTGTGAAGTTGTATTCGTGTGCGGTGTTGATACAGGAGTCTCCACGCGGCAGTTGGTGTCCAATTGGTGGGTACTGAATGTTTAAAATAGGATGTCTGCTCACTCTTATTTTAGTGCAAGTTTCTTGACTCTTCAGGAATTAGAAATTGTCACACCTCGTTGTACACTCTGGTTCTGTTCTCTCCTTGTCTTCCCTCACTTCTCTTAGCTACACTTTGTGACTCCTCTCATTATCTGTAGTTTATGTAACCTAGAAATAAATTGATTTGAAACATTAAAAATATGAAATGCCCCCACCCTCCCTTTGGTTAAAAACGTGGCCATCTGTCTGCTGAGCAACCCAGCCCACCACTATGCCACCTTCTCCTCCCCACATGCTGTCTGCACATGCATGGCACCATATGCATCGTCTTGGTCTGTGGTGTCCTGGGGACCAGAGTTACCCAGGGGGGCTGTCCTGGGTGTCATGGCTTCCCACAGCACCCCAGTCCCCTGGGATGCAGAAGCCGTGCGCCTGCAGGGATCGCACAGGGAGAGGAGAAACCACAGGTCCCCCAGCACTGGCTCCTCATCTGAGAACAGCTCGAAATACAAACTCTAGTTCACTTTTGCAGAGTAACTGTAGTTCCCCCACCCCAGTTCAGCCAACGTTCCCTTTCCCCAGAAACCCTGGAGAGGGATGCAGGCAGGGAAATAAGATTCCCACCTGCATGAGCTCAAGCTGTCCGTGATCGCCACGCCACAGGGTGATGGTGTGGTTTGAATGTCCCTGTGGCCTGGTTATATTTGCTTTTCATTCGTCTTCAGGAGGGGAAATGAGTGGAGGCTCTAGAAATTTCCCAGGAGAAAAAAGGAGAAAGGAAAGAAGACTGAAAATAACATGGGCAAGACAGATGTCTTGTACCTGGGTCTGCAGGGGAGCTGGGGAAAATCATGCAGCTACGAGCAGAGGGGCTGGGGATAAAGGCCGGCTGACCGTCACTCCAGCTGCCGTCCAGGGGCTCGCTGCAGCCCCGTGAGGGGAGAGAAGGATCTTACAAAGGTGTGGATCAGTGAGAGACCTTACAGAAAGAAGGCTATAATTGAATAGGCTTGATTAATTTATTTCAGGAAGTGTCAGTTGGGAAGCAGATGGGTGAAGCTGAGGCATAATTTACTGGAACTGTGAAAGAGCTTTTGATATAGTACCCCATTAGAGGCTGGGATGTAAGGTCACCACGGAGCATCCAGTGCGAGAGAGTCAACTGAGAAATGCAGCGATGGGCTGGGAACAGAGGCTGGGCAGGAGGACGAGTGAAGTGTCCACAGAAAAGACCTCAGACGGCATCGGTGTTACAGGGACAGATGCTAGGCAGTGGCGACCACAGACCCACGTGCTGGCCAAAGCAATCGGAGCACCGCAAGCATGGCACTTAACTCCTCGGGTAAATCCAGGGATCCTCATGCTTGCCCCGGGGGATTTCTCTTGGATTGGAAGCAGTACACGTCCTTCTCTGCTGCTTCATGAGCTCCTGCCTCCGAGGAAGGGTCTTGGGGCTTTCCTCTCCCACTCCCACCCACTTGGCGTGGCTGGAGAAGGGTCAAGTCCTTGGCACCTGCTTGTCCTGACCGTGTCACCACCGGTGTCTCTGGCAGTGTGGCACCGCTCTTCACCCGCAGCACAGGTCTGAAGGGGCAGGGGCGGATGGGAGGCCTTAATTTCCAGAAGAAGAAAAGATGAAAGATTTGAAAGATAAATGTTTGCTTGTATATGGTTAAAACCCTGCTTAAAATGCCTCTGTTTTCACCAGCTCTCATTCTAATCCCCCCTGGTGCTGTTACTGTGAAGGGAGATGAATAATTCATGGACGGAGAATGCCTCACTGGGCCTAATCACCACTTTAATTGGAGGTTTAGATCAGAGGCGGCTAATAGCTCCTACAGCGGGGACTCCGTGTATTGTTGACAGTGAGATCGTTGAGTGCCTTATCGTTGGCCTGTTTCAATTCTCCCAGGACACCACCGCACATAACAGCATCGAGGTCCCCAGATACCGAAGGACACAGACCGCAGGGCCAATTAAATTTATCTGGGAAGAGCTGACAACTTTTTTAAACAGAGAGGAGAACCGGTGAAAGAATAATAGTGTCACTCCTTGCTGACTGCCGCCCGGCTGATGCTGGCTGAGCTGACACCATGGGCATGTTGCCAGCATTTCTTAACATTCAGGAGCCTGCAAATTGGAGAGAGCTGGGAGGGAGCGAGAGGGGAAGGAGCAGGGATTTCTCCCCAGTTTCCGCTCAGGATTACGGCTTGGGGACAAAAGGAAGCCAGTACTGAGTGTTGACCCCCTTCTGATCACCCCTGATTGCCCTCTCGGTGAAGCCAAGACCTCCAGTGCTGTTCCTTTGGGAATGGGCTCAGCCTTCTGCTGACCTGTTGGAGTCAGCATGGTGTGTATCTTGATACGACAGATGGACCTGAGAAGCTCTAGTCATTGTTTTTGCACGAATTTTATTAATACTGTCAGGTTCCTGTAGCTCTAATCAATGTTGTGAGCATTTTCAGCCTTTACAGATGTTGATTTCCAAGTTTGTAATTTTTCCTAAATACCAGAAAGCCTTTTCCAGACCAAATATAAGGAAACCACTCCGCACGAGTGACTTATTTTGCATGTTGGTTTTACTTTATCCAAGTAGGAAATAATTTGTGATGGTGATCTGAAACACTGTATGGGAAATACGTTGCCTTCTCTGTGTCTTCAGATTTGTTTGACAGCACTGTGCTGATGTTTGGTATTTCATTCTCAAAGACTGAGACTAGAAGTGGGCACTAACCATTTAGTCCTGCTGCCCGTGATTCAGTCCACTGTATTTCTGCATTGAGGTCAGTAGCTTGCATACAGGGAAGAAGCATCTTCCAGGAAGGCATCCATCTGATCTTGATTTGAAGGCTTCCAGAGATGGCAAAACTCCGAGAGCCCATGGCAGTTCATTGCACCGGTTACTGCTCCCTCCGTGAGCTTTGCAAGACTGACTTTGTGGTGTCTGCCCGTCGTCCCTTGCCACGTCTCGCAGGCAGGTTGGAGGCTGTTCGCACAAGGCATTTTTCACACTGGAGAAAATGTTCCCTTAGAAGTCTAGAAGGTAGCTTCAAGCAAGCTTGATGTGCAAACATTTGGCGTGTTTTCCATGACTTATTACTTGCTTTTTGAGTCCTCCTGGAGTCTACCATGGCAGGTAACAGACTGTTAAAACACATAAATACCTCTACACGGCACCTCCAGGCACTTCTCCTGGTGACTTGTCCTGGCACATGCTTCTTCCTCTGTACCCAGCCGCAGTCCTCTGTCTCTGACTCCTGGCAGCATCTGGCCGTGAGATGAGAGCAGCCCAGGCGATGCTCATGGTAAGAGAAGGACCTGGCTGCACGTGTTGGCTGGCCTGAATGCCGAAGGCAATTTCAAGCTGAACAGACACACATCACAGAACTGCCATGTCGCTTTCTGTTTATTTCTTGCCAGATTTGCTAATTGTTCGGGTAGTTTCGCTGCAATAAAATCTCACTCCCTCATAGCCCATCTGCTCTTAGCTGATCCTGCAGGGATGCCGTAAATCTGGGCTACGACGACATATCAATTTCCATGGCAACTGACCAATGTAGCAAACACAATCACGATGTCACAGATACCGGATCTCCAGGGCTTGAACAGGAGAATGAGACCAGGATAGGAAAAATGCCACTTGAACCCAAACAGGCTGCTCTGTGCTGACATCCCTCTCCCCACTCGCAGGGGATGAAAGTCACGGGCTTCATCTTGCAGTGAGAGACATCCTGTGCCATTGAGATGCAGAGTGAAACCTGCTGAGCCAGCAGATGCCCACCACTCCTGGTTGCTGCTGAGCCTGGAGCCCCCCATCAGCCAGAGGTCGCAGGAACAAAGCTGCCCTTTCTTCTGTGCTTTCAGATGCTCACCAAGAAGAGCGTACACTAAGCCAAGGGGTGGGAATGCCGCAGGCTGCAGGTTGGGGAGCTCTGAGTTGCAGGACCATCTTGGAGCTTAATAGCAGTTGTTCGTGATGCTGTGTCAGGTTCCCTGGCTTTGAAAATTGAAACCTGTGGAAGAACGATGTGGTTTTGATCTCTGCTTTTCTCCTATGATGTTTTATATACAGTGTATTGATGTTTCATAAAACTGAGATAATCCTTGCAATTCTCACACTGTTAAGCCTTTGCCTTCTCTGTCAGGTCCAGGCTATAGAGAAGCAGTGAGCCACTGTAGTAATCATTATGCTCTTTCTTTTCACATCTTTGTGTAGGTTTCATGGTGCTTTTATTTTTAAAAAAAAAAAAAAAAAGACAGCTTCATTACTGAGCTACAAAGCTGTGCTGATGTCTTCAAAGACTGGCCAAGAGAGACTGTTCAGGGCTGGAGACACATTTGTTTTCCTAGACATTTCCAACACTGCCTGCTCAGCGAACAACAGCGTATTGCACCGCAGTGACATTTGCATGCAGACATACGATGTGATCGAAGCTTTCCTGAAGGGTAACCCCCTGCTAGGAAGTTCTTTAGTGCCAGCACAGTCTGCAGATGCCATTGATAGACGAGCAGCTGCTCTTTTGCATCCTTGATTTTGTTGTTTCTCAGAGGCTGTCCACTGTTTCAGTCTCGTTTTCTTTTGCAGGTTCCGTGGGCACCCCGCTTCCAGGGGTGGAAGTGCGCATTGCCACCGAGACCTTGAAAAATGGTGGTCGTTCCTACACCATCCACGCTCAGGGAGATGAATACAACACACAGGTACTGCTCAGCCACGTTCTCTGCTGCTTCACTTTGTCTCATGAAAAGTTCTTTTCTCCCCAGGCCTTTGAAGCCCCAAGGGTTGAGGCTTGCTCTGCTGTTATTCCCAGGAACTCGGTAATGCTGTTTAGAGTTTTCTCTTTCTTGTACTCATTTATGGCTTACTATAGCTGTGGTACTTTATGGACCGCACAAGTGTTGTCCTTGCCTGCAAAGAAACACAACATGTGAGAGAAAACACCCCTCTGTATGGGGGTGGAAGGTGAAGGCTATGGTATAAAAAAAATGATACTGTGTCTGGTGAGGCTGTTGGTGGCCCAGAGGAAGGTGATGGGTCAAGCAGTGTCTGGCTTTTGAAAGCCAGATCAAAAAGTTGAAGTCTACTGTAGAAGGTAAGAACGAGGCATTGACAGGAATTCAGATGGACCCTACTCTGGTCTAAAGAGTCATTAAATAGTCCGGAGGAGAGGATGAGTGCTGGAAAATCTAGAAATGGGGTCAGTGTTTATTTCACTGGGTTTGATCAGGGTTTTAGCAGTGAGAATTGGAAGGACAGGACTGGGGGCATTGCATTCATTTGAATGATTGCATTCATTTTGAAACGGTGCAGGGGACAACCCATCAGGTTTCCATGAAAGTCCAGGTCCATACCGAGCTCCAACTGCCAAGTGATATCTGCACCAGCGGTTCTGGTATCTTGGAAGTTGGATATCCTTGATGTTGAAGTGGTCGGGCCCCTTCCCTGTGAGCTGCCCCTGTCTTAGGGTGCTGCGTGTTCCCCGCTGCAGAAGCAGCCCCCAGCCCAAGGTCCAGGGTGTCCTGCTGCCTCAGCCCCTTTCTCTCCCCTCAGAAACGGCTGAAGGGGGTCTGCATTCCTCTCACATCTCCTTTGCACCCTCATTGTGGGTGCAGGTCATGTCGCCACCGACAGATCGATAGCCAGGTGATGTACAGGCTGGGCTGAGCAGATAGATGCTGTATGTGCGAGAGAAATTACGCCAGCAGGCGTGTGCGCCAGGTGGGTGGGAGACAGGCAGGCATGAGATTCAACCCGAAATACATAGCTTCGCTTGCTCCTCTGGGGAAATAGCTTCTCATCTAGCCACGTACATGCCAGGGGTTTGAAAGGAGCTTTCCGGTCTGGGGCAGGGTGTACCAGAGACATTGCTGGTGTAAGTACTGGTGAAAGGCTCGAGAAAGCCTTTTTTTTTCTCTAGATTACCTGTGCTGGCAGCTGGAGGAGCCGGCAGGACGACAGGCAGCCCTGCGTGTGGGTTGTGGTCAGGCGGCAGCAGGTTGCATTCTTTGTTTTTGATGCCATGTCGGAGCTCTGGATCCCACCCCAGACGTGCAAAACGAGCCCAGGGGAGTGCTGAGAGGGACCACTCTGGCCAGGGCTTGTGGCTTTTATTAAAAAAAAGGGTTGCTACTCTTTACTCCGTGTGAGTGCTGTGGTGTGGCTGAGCAGTGGGCAAAGCAGGAGACCTGGGTGCAGCACTCAACACGTAGGAAGGTGCATTCCATTTTTATCACTCCACTGGATGGGTATTAGGTTTCATGGTTTTGTAGTCTCATCCTGGAGTTAGATCTTGGCCTTTTTTTTTCCACTTGTGTGGAACTGGGACATGAAATATAACGTGTCCATTTTAATAATGATCCTATAATGCTTTTTTTTACCCTAAGGGATCCCTAGGCACTTTACAAATTAGATCTTAGACACAAGAATCCCCAAAGCGCAGCTACTTCCAGGATGAAATGTGGATGTTGTTCGTCTGAATTATGAGAGGAAAAAAAATGTAATTTTTTTTTTTTTTTCTGCTCAATACTCCT
The DNA here is from genome assembly GCA_013398915.1 of Dromas ardeola. Classification (NCBI taxonomy): domain Eukaryota; kingdom Metazoa; phylum Chordata; class Aves; order Charadriiformes; family Dromadidae; genus Dromas; species Dromas ardeola. Next base: position 52,187 of record VYZM01013460.1, on the reverse strand, counting down.
TTCCCTTTTTTATGGTCATATTGAGTGACCGGAGGAGAAGGGGAGCCTGGATGACCTGTGTCTGGTGCTGAAATCCCACCACCCCCCAGGGCTTCAGAGAGATGAGACTCACACAACTCTTCTCTGACTTCAGGCTGCTTGAGTTTGTATTTGGGGCAGAGGAATTGCCCTTTTATCCCAGCCGTTTCTCACATACACACTTCAGCCCCCAGCGCGGCTGGCTGAGGTACATACCCAGTGCTCCCAGGAGCTCCCACCAGTGCTGGTGTTGGCCCCATGCCGCTTGCTGATGGCTGCCTTTCCATCAGGCTCTCCCTTGGGATTTTTTTTTTGACTGTTCTGGTGAATTCTCAAGACGTCAACTGGGGAGGGTGTGGGGAGGTGGTAGAGTTTGCCTCTGGGCATTGGCTGATGGGTTGGTCCCTCGCTGAAAGGCTGTCCCCATCTCACCCACCTCACCCCTTGTCCCAGCTTAACTGGGAGTTTCTTCAGGCTGAAGGGAGAGAAATGGTCCCACCTGCTTTGGGCCACCCTAGGAGGCAGTGGCTGGCTGGGTACCTCCAGGACATCCACAGCATTTCCAGGAGCAGAGCGGAGCCACTGTCCCTGGGACCGTCAGAAGGGCCGTGGGGAGGTATGAAAAACAGTCCCCGCTCTCAGCATGTCTTGGCACAGACGGCCACGTGGAGATGACAGGAGTTTGGGTTTTATATGGCCTGGGTATGGAGTGTGACTTTGCATCGTGTGGCCACGCTGGCGGGCAGGTGGCAGCCGTGGTGGCATACCTCTTCTCCCAGGGACGGGGTAATTTAACTGCTTCACACCTGCGGTTGCAGGCAGAAAGCCTCACCTGCTGCCTGTTCCTGCCCTGCCATGCTGCTGCTGGCACACTGTGTGCATCATGCTTGGTTAATAATTTATGTCAGAAGAGAGTACGTCAGTGGAATTTATTTAAAACAAGGAGGATCTGACAGTCCGAGTGCTCATCACACTCCACCAGTCATAGAAAGGCCTGGCTTTTTTTAAAAACAGCTCCTCCACGGCGGAGGGGCTGTCCCCAGCATGAGAAGACCCAGTCGGTGTCACCCTCCCTGCCTGTGCCACTGGACAACCCTGGAGTGACCTTTCCTTGCCTCTTATGAGAAGGGATGAACAAATACTTCACCTCCCTCGCAGGGGGGTCTCTGAGGCTTACAGCATGTTTTTTGAGGGCTGGGAGGTCTGTGGTGTGGACCCGGCAAAGGCAGAGGGGTCCCGGTGGAAGGACAGTGGTGGTGGGGCTGGTGACAGGAGACACGCAGCCCTCCCAGCGCCCGCTCCGCCTGGGTTTGATACAAGCATCCGCAGCCCCATCCCTGCTCTGGGCATTTCTCTCCGGTTTGGCATTGATGCTATGAAAAATTACCAAATGTCACGTAATGGATTGCTGGAAATAAACACCTCCCGGCAGCCGGGCTGGCCCAGGGAGCGCCTGCCGTCTGCTTCAGTTATAAGACTTTCAGGGCAGGGACCTCTCTCCGTACACAGAACGCGCGGTGCACATCTGTGCTGCTGCACAGGTAATAATGAAGCTGCCAAGCCGGAGCCGGTCCTGGCCATGGCGGGGGCACGGGGCCATGCATGGGGCAGCCATGCCCAGCAGCATGGAGGGCTAAGAGCGAGCACGGTGGGGCAGATTTGGTGGGATGCTGAGCGCCCCGGCAGGAGTTGGGCTCTGAGCCATCTCTTCTCACCAGCCTCTCGGCTCCTGCGAGCAGGTGATCTTTGTGCCGGGGGTTAGGCGCATTGTCAGGGCAATCTGCGAGGCGTTCACACCTCGGCTCCGCTGTGCAGAAACCCTCCTGACTGCGAGCGGAAAGAGCGCCTGCCTTTGCCAAGGAAATTATTTGCTTAGCTGTACAGAGCCTCGCAAGGTCACCACCTTCCCCGCTCGCGTTGGGCTGAGGTTTCTGCCTTCTGCTCCCTCTCGACAACAGAAGACAACAGACTTTCCCTGAGCTGTTTCTTCCCTGCTAACACTGTCTCTCCCATTAGATGCTGGCAGATCGCGCCATTTCCTTTCACATTGTCACCCTCTGGACATGTTTGCGTGTCCTGCTGCAGCGAGATGCAAACAGGAGCCTGGCGGCATCGCGGCGGTGGCAGAGGAAGGCGTGTGGGTGGTGGGAACGGGGAGGTGGGGAGTGTTTCTGCTTTGCCATCCGGTAACTGCCTGAGCTTGCAGCAGGGGACTGCTGTAATTTGCAAAGCTGGTTTCTGGCACACCCTGAGGATCAATAATCTATTTAGCTGAAAGTTTGCTGGATCTCTGTTCTTCCCTTCATTTTCTCCCATCCCTTGATAAGAGTGCTGGATTCCTTTCATGCACGTGCTCCAGCCCTCTGATCTCCTTGAGGCTCTCATGAGCCTTGTGCTCCATTGCGTCCAGTTTGCTCAGGTTTTCTAGCTGACTCTTGTGCTGCTTCCTTGCTGATTGTTGCTGCACCGTGGGCTGCAAGCTGCTTTCCTGAGCTGACACGGAGCCACGTGCTTCAGGCTGTCGGCCGTGCCCTACCTGAAGCTGCACCACCGCTGCCAACACCAAAACAAGGTGCTCCAGCCTGACGCTGCATGATCCGTTCCCAGCTGAGGATGCTCTGCAACCTGTTGTGGGACAGGGCCACCCGCGGTGGGGCAGCGTGGGCAGGAGGTGGCACTGCCCAGCAGAGTCGCAGTGCCTGACACAGTGTCCTGTGGAGTGTGGTCCCCTGGCGAGATGCTGTCCGTGGAGTGCTTGGAGAAGTGCTCCTCCTCCAATGCATCCATGGGGAGCAGAGGTCTGGAAGTGGACATCAGGGGACAGCAGCGGCTTTCCCTGCTTGGAGCCATCCCAGCTATTGCTCCTGTAGCCTCTCACATCCAAAGCAGTTCCGAAACATGTAAGCTGCCTTAAGCAGCTGCCTGTTGAGCTCGTCTGATCCTATAGGAACAGGCTCTTTACCCAAAAAGCCTGGGTGTCGGTGTAGGGGAAGCTGTCAGCACTCCTCCTTACCCGTGGCCCCAGATGCATTTTCTCTTAGCCTTTTATCCCCTTAACTTTTTGGCAGCCTGGGAATCCCACTTTCCCCACGGCTGGCTCCAGCGCACAGGAAAGGGTTACAGCTTTCCAGCGCCGAACGTTTCAGTTTGCTTTGTTCAGTGCGATGCATATTTCATACGCTTAGCTTCCCAGCTGGCAGAGGCCTGGAAACCCTGCGAGCTGTCGGGTATTGTCTCTCTCCTCCTTTATTTGTTTGTTTGTTGGTTGGTAGGTTTTTTGGGTTGTCATTTTTGTTGGATGTTTTTTTTTTTTCCCTTTTCCAAATTGCTCGCTCGCACGAAAGCCAAACCCCAGTCCCTGACAATAGGGGTCTATCAATAGATAAATGGTTTCACAGCTGTATCTAATGCAGTGCTCTAGCCAGGGCTTTTATGGCGAGTAATTTGCTCGTGATGAGGCTGCGAAGGGAGCCGTGCGGGACGTATGGGTTGCAGGAGCCGGCAGCAGGAGGATGCTGCAGCCATGGGCTTTTCTCCCCGACCCCACCCCCCCCCCCCAAGTTGTAATTATCTCGTTGTTTATCCATATGCAAGCTGTCGTCCTGGACAAGAACTGACTCGGCTGCGGCCATCCCTCCCGAAAGCCACCAGCATCTCCTGGCCCCTCCTCCCCGTGCCCCCTGCGTCCCTGCCATCTGCTAACAGCTTGCTGCTGGTTTCCAGCACCTCGGGGGGCTGCGGGCGTTGGGGGCAGCTGGCACCATCACCCTTTGTTAAGGCCGGAGGTCTTGGCCGTTGATGCCCCTGTGCAGGGGACCAGGAGTGGCTCCACCTCGCTCGCGTTCATCCCAGTTCTCTGGAGAACTGGTGGGGAGGTGCTCCGTCACCACTGAGCTGCCAGGGTTGTCTTGGAGGCTTCCACCAAGGTTTGGGCACCCCCATGGCTGCTGCCCGTGGGTGGTGTGCCATGGGTGGGGGTAGGTGCCGTGGACTTTGGTACTTGGCACATGTCTGTGCCAGGTCCTGCGTGGAGGTGCTGTTGCATGTGCACCTCTTAGGTGGTGTCTCTTCATCTCATTCATCCAGGTAATTTGAAACGGCTGGTGTGAGTGTACCTGGCTCTTCTCCTGCGTGTAGCTCCTGAGGTTAGAGATAGGCAGCTGTGACTGGCATTCCTGAAAGTGGACAGGTACAGATATGCTGGTGGGGATGTGACCGCCTGACCCAGGGAGTCCTGTCTGTGGACTCGTTTGTTCCTTTCCTATTCTGATCAGACCCCATCCTAAACCAGTTTGTTCTTTGTCCTCAGTGCTCCTACACTTTCAGAACATCTCTCCTCCCGACGGTACAATTTTTCATCTGTTTTCTTGTCCCTGCTGCATCCTATCCTTGTGTACTGGTACCTCCTACAAGTCTCTCTATGGTGAACTTTACCTCCAGCATCCCAGTTCCATCTCCCATCAGCAGCTTGCTGCCGTATGGTGCTGAAGCCTCGTAGGATGCCTTCAGCAGGACAGCAAGTCGCTGATTCAGGGTTGAACTGCTTCTTGGGACTTGGGGTGAAATTCAAGTTGAGCTATGGAGGGCCAAAGGCTGGCTGACAAGGCCGGATGGCTACCCATCATGGGATGCTTTGAGCTTCGTCTTCTCCACCTCACGAATCTTGCCCTCAACCCTGCGATCTCTCCCATCAGCAGCCACCTCCAGGGGAGGCACTGTGAGGAATACATTGTTGAAGGCAGCCTGGTTTAGATCTGCTGCTTTTCTTCTATCAGTCCTCAGGTTTCCTGGCACATTCCACCTTTGGTAAACTCACGCTGCATTTTTTCTCATTTTCCGTTTGCCTCCACTTCTTCCAAAAATTCCTTCCAAAGCCCTTGCAGCGTTGGATTCTGCAGTTATGTATATTCTGGTTACGATTTCTGTTTCACCATGTTCCTCTCATCTCCTTGGTATCCTGTTTTGTGTCCTGCCCAAGTAATTCAAGTTTCTCCACTTTGTTGCCCGGGCTGCTTTCATTACTGCACAAACATTTTAGCTGCTTCTCATTGATCACATGCAGTTCCTTCGTCAACTCAGTAATTGCATTTTCATATGTACTTATATCTCCTTCCTTCTTTCTGTCTGTCCTCTGATTTTTTTTTTTTATTTATTTTTGGCCATAGTTGTATTTTATTTCTTCCTGGTAGTAAAAGTGGAGGCAGAGATTATGTTAGCATCGTGTCCCCTTGTTTCTCAGCTGAAAACTTTTCTAATCACAGGAGCAGCCCTGATTCCAGAAGACTGCTTCCTTGCACATTCAAATTGAATCCATCTGTCAAGAAGAACCTTCTTTCCACAAGTGTTTCCCTTGAACTAACCTTTGTCGTAGCACCCTCAACCTTTGTCGTAGCACCCTCAAAATCTCTATCAATCTCTTTATTATTGTTTTACGCTTTCATTCCTCTTCGTAGGGGGAGAAAGACTTGGGATGTGTGTCCTTGGTCCCCTTCACCAGGCTGGCAGTCTTGGTTCTCCCAGCATGAGGGACGAGGGTTGGATTCTTCTCTGCTCCCCCCATGTCTGGTTTTGGTCTTTAGCCCTTTTCTGTATCCTTGCCTGTGCTAGGAGAGCCTGGGAGAACTGGGGTGTTTGTGTTTGGTGTTGTGAGGCATGGGATGAAAGCAGGTCTCCTGCCAACACAGTTGCTGGTGCTTGTTTCTACTTGATTTTTGCAACTTTACACCTGAGTCCTTCCGAGCCGTGGGTTCAACCCGCATGCTTACAACCTTCCTCCTCCCGTGATATGCTTGTTAGACCTCCGTCGGGTCGTGGAGGCTGTTGCTGTGGTGGGACATCTCGGAGATATTTGCCAAAGAAAGAGCCCTGGTCATGGTGGTGGAGATGCAGAAGCAGAGACCAGAAGGAAAAGGGACGGTCTCTGCTCCAGCCGAAGGGAGGAGGCACCGGCCGCTGCAGCGTGGTTTAGCACAAGGAAGCAATTAGAGGTTCTAGGGCAGCACGATCGTCTGTAGTCACAGCACATCACAGCCTCCCTGACCTCGACTTTTAAGTGAGGCTTATGAAAAATGAACTGAAGGTGGGCCGCTAATTGAATCCTTGCCTGGTCCTCTGCCTGCCCCCGAGCACAAAATCAGAGCAGGCGTTGCGAGGGCACGTCAGGAGCCTTTCTCTAATGAAGAGAGCTGAGGGAGTGGGAAGATGTGCTGACATCTCGCCTCGTTTATTATCTTCTGAAGCCTGCAAACAAGAGGGATGAGAACAGCAGCGTGGAGAGCTGTTGGCGTTTCTGGAATAGTGTTACACATCTAATTTATGGTGTTAATATAGATCAAGAAGTTTTGGGTCCGTGGAACAACTGCGGGGAGGAGTGACCTTTCCCAAACTTGGGTTGTTTTCTGTGGTTCTTTTGGGATCATCTGGAGTTAATCAGTCTGGTAACTTTTAAAAATCAGTATTGCCTAAAAATATATACCATCACTTTTGTTTTCAGAGGAACAACATTTGCTGTAAGTAGAGGGTTGGGTTTTTTGAAAATAAGTTTCAGTGTTCCAGTTCCACTGTGCACCAGCCTTCCTTTTAAATTTATAACCCTCCAAAATGAAAAGTAAATTGATTGTGTTATTCCCAGCCCTTTTATAAAAGTTAACATTGCAAAAACAGACGTGAAATGTGGCCTCGTAGATTACAGTCTGGGCTTGGGGTTTTTTGGTTGTGGGGTTGGTTTTTTTTCTTCTTTCTCTGTGCTGTGTCCCCAAGGAGCAGAAATCTGCCTTTTTCCAGCAGGAAGAAAATTGTTCTGTGTCTAAATTGCCTCCTGCTTGCCTTCTGCAGGATGCTGCAGGATACGCAGCTCAGAGGAATGATAATGCTTTTACAAAAACACGCAACTTAGCGGGGAATTTTTAATTATGAATGTGCATGAGAGTTCAAATTGCCTGGGAATTTGGTAATGCTCTAGCAAGCCTCACACCTCTAGGACATCCATTCAAATATGGCCCAGAGTGACAGTGATTAAAAGGCACTATAAAGCGGATTATTGGTCTCCAGCTTCCTTTTAGGAGGCAGGTGAGCATATCCTCATCTCTTCTGTCACCCACCACACCAGGACTAGATGTAGCGTGATCCCATGGTCTGGAAGAGCAGGGTCTGAGCACAGCCTGGAGCTCCCGTGCTTTCTCCAGGTCAGTTGGAGCTGAGTTGTTGGATACCGTGTTGTGGCAAGGCTTTGCCGTAATCGCAGCGCTCTCTGGGCCACCGAAATCTTGAAGGGATGAGTGAGTGAGCGGTCTCACGTAGGGCAGGGAGCGTGTCTGGAGGCGCTGGTGGCAGGTAAGCTTCTGCAGCAGCGTGGTGGTGAGTGTGGCAGGGCATCCATGCTCCACAGCTTGACCCTGGCGTACAGGGGGGGAGGTGGGGCAGTTCTCCAGGCTTCATTATGNTGAAGTGACAGAAGGCAGTTTGATCAACCAGTGGTTTTTAAAAAAAAAAAAAAAAGAAAAAAAAACAACAGAAAAAAGTTGCCACTCTGCGAGAGCTGCTAAAAGGGCTCTATCGCTTCCATAAACCTCACACATATAAATTATTGTCTTCTATTAGTCACTTAAAAGGCTGGGTTGCTTAATTATTTTGATCATAGTAATCACTTATTTACAAGGTGGGGAAAAATGCCAAGCACTTCCAAGCTGAGCAGCACTGTAGGGCTGTGGCAGAGGAGGCAGGGCTGTAGAAACATTTCCTTCGTCCCCACAAATGTAAATGCTTTTGCTTTTCTTGGTTGCATCAGTGATGGTGCCCAGCCTGTGGATGCCCCGGGCTGTTCCCTCCGGCTCTGGCAGCAGCGGTGGTGAAGGAAGCAGGGCTGCTCCGAGCCCGGGCGGGTGGGAGCTGCAGGAGTGGGGTTGGCTGGTTCTTCATGGAGCAAGGACTGCAAAGGAGTTGGAAAGCAGGCTGTGGATGGGTAGGAGGGTGGGACAGGGAGTGGGGATCCAGGGATAGAAGTGTAGGTAGGGAAGAGTAAAAGGAAAATGATAGGAGATCTGCAGGCCCTTGCACTGCCCTCCTCCCTGCTCCGCTTTGCCCCATCCCAGGAAACCATCCGCAAATGTCCTGCCTCGCGCTTCTGGGGCGCAAGAGTTATAAGGTCCCTTTTAAGGTCCCTCCCGAGGGAAATGCTCTGATCTGCAGCCTTTGGTACTCACCCAGGGAAGAGGTTCAGATTATTATTTTTTGGGGGGCAGGGTCAAGGAAGGGTCTGGTAGAAGTTAAATGTGTCCCCCTGAAACCTACTGTTTGCAACCTGAAGAAGGTGTTTGGGTTTTTTTTTTTCCTAAAAGCTTGTCTGTCTACCTCTCAATCCTATCAGCCCAATAACAAGTTATTACCTCCCCTTACAAGCCTCGCCTTCCAGCTTTCGCTCCGTGTCTTCCACATGTTTCTGCTTAGGAATCCACTATGCCTCCCCTGCTTCCCAGTGAAAGAGACGCCGCTCTGAGCCTACCTCCATGAAAGCCCCTAATTCCATTAAAGTCCATTACAAGCTGCTCTCCCGCAGTTCCCGGAGGAACGCGGGGCAGCGTATATCAGAGACCGCAAGAAAACAAATGGCCACTTTGAACAAATCCCAGGGCCGTGTGCCAAGCGGGGATTCCCAGCTATTTACAAACCATCCTCGCTTCCTCCTAATAAAGAGGTAAAATGGAAGCAGGGGAAATATGCATTTTATAATCATCCAGATTTAGCCCTTCAAAGGATTTATTACAACCTTTTATTTTCATGCGTGGAAAATGTAATCTTATCTAGTGTGCCGGCTGGCCCAGCTCAACTCGCTGAATCGGTTTTACAGCAGAAAGCTATCAAACAGCAACCTTTGGGGGCACACTGTGCCTGGGTGTTAAAGTTGCTCGAATGCATTAAAGCAGTTGAAACGTGCATTAAAATATGGCACTAGGAGAGGAGGATATCTGTGCAATTAGCAATCTGATGCTTTCAGCAGCTGCTTGCAGCGTCGATCCAGCGTATCAACAACGGGGGCCGCTGAGATTTGACGGAGGAAAGAACCAAACAGGCTAGCCACACTGCTGCCACAAAAACCCCGCTTTCAAAGTGGGTTAGCAGCCAGCTAGCTGGGTGTACGTGGGATTTTAGCAGGGATCAGATGCGAGGGATTGTAGGAAATAAATGCCTTGAACCTTGAATTTTAATTTATGCTGTTTGCGAGCAGCAGAAGCTGCTGGCGCTGGGGTGGTTTGTGTCCCCTCTGCTACGCTGGGGAGCGGTGCCAGTGACATTCGGAGTTCAGCAAGCAAAATCCTATTAAGATAACGTCACGGCCTTTCTGTTTTACTGTTTGCAAGCCAGCCATAACATCATTAAATTACACAACAGGGAGGTGCCTGCTGCCAAGGAGCTCTGCTCGAGATAAGATGTGGGTTGAGCCGCTGCCAAAATTTGAGTTGATATGACAAGAAATTTGGAGCTGGCTCGAGGCTCGATTCGCAACAAGACATGGCAGCGCACAGGTAAACACCGTGCAGGATTGGTCCCCGGGGCAGCTTCTGCCACGCTGCGCCGGGGCACGGTGAGGGTGGTGCAGGTAGGGCAGTACCCGGCATGGCTGGCACGGCTGGCACCGGGCAACGCCTGCGCAGGGCAGGGCTCAGCCGGGTGGGCTGGGATCGAAGACATTCGTAGTAGCCAAATTTACACCCCTTCTTGCGTTTGGCGCTGACAAGCGGAAGACAGGATCTGCCAGGATCTGTAGATGAAGCTCAGGCAGCTGAGCACAGGTCCTTACCTCCGCCACCTCCTCCCCAGCCCTTTTGGGGGAGTCGGAGGCAGCCCGATGGCTAAAGGGATTGGCTTTGGAGGCTTACGCTAGTAATTTAAAAGCCTGTAATGTGAGGGCAATTTCGATAGTCTGTTATCTGTACTGAGATGGGGCGGATGGGATCCAGCAGGGTGTGCAGGGCGGTGAGTGGGGTGGAGTTGCCCCCCGGGAGGAGAGGTGTCACTGGCAGGGTTGTAAGGGCTGCATTACCTGATGGGTAAAACTGGAACTGGAGACACTGGGGGCACTGAGGTGCACAAGGAGGTTGCTTGTTTTGTGATGCCACAGCTGGACCATCAGGAAAAGGAGTGAGAAGAAGGAGGTATGTCGTAAAATTACACCGCAGCATGTGACAGCACTGAAATCCTGCCTTGCCGGTCCCTCTGCATCACCCACCATGTCCCTGCCACACTTGTCCACTCAGGCTTTGTGCGCCTCGCCCTTTTGCGGCAGCAGGTTCGGAGGTTTGGTGCTTGGCTCTCCTGGACCTCAGGTTTCTCTGTGCTGTCCTGCTTGTGGATGGTCTGGTCCTCAGGCTCCTTCTTTCAGATCTCCAGGGGAGAACTCACCCAGCACCATCCTCACCTTGCCATCATTCAGCTAAACTCCCCTCATCAGCATTAAGGATCTTTTTCTCCTGCGGCATCCTCCAGGCAGTGGAGGTGATGCACAGCCTGGGCTCTGGGGCTCAGCCCAGCCTGTGACACGTGGAGGCATTTAGGTGATGCTGTAGAAGTGCCTGGGCTGTATGTGCAGAGCGCCCCATGTCACCCTGTCCTCCAAGACAGGACATCGGGAAGAAATGACTTAAAACAAAAATTGTGCCTTAAAAGCAGGTTTCTAAGCAGTTTCCATTAGAGAAGCTTTGTTTCCATCAAAGGCTACGCAGAGAAACAAAGCCTGCCCTGCTCTGGGATTCTGCCTGGCTCTCCAGTTCTGCTCTTACTGCTCTCCCTCGCGGCTGCGTTTCTGGCATTGCTGACTTTCGGGGTCCCAGATGTATCTCATGCGTGTTGCAGCAGCTCGAGTACAAAGTGGCTGGGAGTTCCTGTTACCGGGATGTTCTCTGTGAAGGGATGGAGCAATGTGTACAAGCCCAGCTCGTAGTGATGTTCCATCCCAGCAGTGGCTTTGAGCATCTTCCCTGCAAAGGACTTTAGGTTAACACAGTCCCATGAGCAGTGTGACGTTCGTGCTTCTCTAGTGCCTCATCTCTTAGCCTGCCTGCGTCCTTATAATTACAGAGCGATGTATGTGCAGGGGAGATGAGATACCGTGCCATGTCAGGCAAGTCTGTGACCTTCCTGCCATTCTCCAGTTTCCATAACAGCAGGATATTTGTTTTGTTGCCATAGAAAACCTGCCCGTGCAGGTTTGCAGGGTACCGAGTTGTCACTACAACCGTTGCCTTCCAGCGAGCCTGAAAGGAGCCGCGTGTCCCCGAGAACAAATCAGATGGTGTTTCCTGCCACCTCCTCAGGAAAAAAAAAAAAGTGTTAGATTGACAGTTTTGGAAAGCAAAGTTTTCTCTCTGTCAACAGAGCAGACAGCAGCATGGCACAGTCACGGGAGCGCATCGTCCCCTGCTCCCCCCCTGCCTCGCAGCGGCTGCCCTCCTGCCTGCATCGCCCGGCTGCAGCAGGCAGGAGGATGGTCCTCGTCCCCGAGGACACTGCAGGTCTAGTACATCTAGAGTGAGCGGCGGTTGTGCCTTCAACACCAGACCGGGATCTGATCTCCCAGCTGCTGTGGGACAGTGGTCTGCGCTTCCCTTCCCCCGGGAGGGCAGAGCTCTGCCGCTGCCAGCCCAGCGACAGGTTGCTGCGAGTGCCAAGCGGTGCAGCTAGTGGCCAGTGTCCCCTGCGGCTGCTATTTCCAAGGCTGAGCCATCCGCTCACCCTTTCAGCTGGCTGCTGTCACGGCGAGACATACAGGCCTGGAGGGCAGCGGCACTCTGGGGACGGGACACGGGGTTGTCGGGGATGCGTGGGTCTTTCAGGGTGCAGCATCTGTGACCCGCTTTTATCCATCCCTGAGAGCCTCTGCCACCGGGAAAGGCAGTCTCACCCAAGAGAGAAGAGAGAGGGGCTCCTTGAGCAGGTGGGTGCCCTGATCGGGTGCCTAGAGATTGCAAAGCATGATACGCTGTCTCTGCTGATGCTCCCCCAGCATCCCACTCCCCAGACCGTGCCAAGGCTCCGGGGGCAGCCTTGGATGGGGGGTGCAGGTTCCGAATGTTTTCCTGGGGGAGAACCTGACCCTGGCAGAGGGTGATGGGTGCTGTGGTGGGAACAGGGTGCAGAGAGCTGTTTTGAATCCGGTCTGCATCAGGCCATCCAGAGGTCAGAAATGACCAGACTTTTCCAAAAATTATTTCTTGTCCAGCTGCGTGCATGTGAG
>VYZM01013460.1:21886-39476 GCA_013398915.1 Dromas ardeola | reverse complement strand
CCCCACTGCTGGGGGACAGGCGGTGGAGGCGATGCAGCTGCTCCCCAGGATGCATTCACTGTGTGCTTTTCTTAGGTGACACCGGGTCTTGAGGGCCAGGAAGGGGAACTGCTCGTGAAGGGACCCTCCGTCTTCCGCGAGTACTGGAACAGACCCAGAGAAACAGCAGATGCCTTTACGCCCGACGGCTGGTTCAAAACAGGTACCGCGATGGCTTCCCCGTGGCGGCTGGCGGAGGGCAGCGAGGGGAGAGGGGGGCAGCAGCTCCGGTTGGGCTCACAAGGTTCCTCGGCTGCTGAGGGGGGGTTGGAGATGGGGGGTTGCAGCCTGGCTGGGGGTACGGGCTGGAGGAACTTTCTTTGCGTTGGCCGAAGTTAGTCAGCCAAGTAATGGGGTACGGTTGGGGTTGCTTGCTTGTAAGCATACTATACTGGTGCTTGATGTTTTCTGGGGACTTAAACTTTGCAGACGGGTGGGATTTAGCTTAATTTACATGGGAACCATGTCAGTGGAAAACCCCCACTAAGCTCTGAGGTGCTGGATCCATCCTGCCTCCCCTCTCGCCGCTGGTGTGGTGTCTGCAGGGCGGTTTGCTCTCCTGGTGATGGCGGAGTGTTTAAGGTGTGTAGGGTCGAAGCCATGAGCACGGGCAGTGTGGCTGCCTGGGGTGGTCTGGAGTCACGGGCTTGGCCACCAGCATTGCGTGGCAGCTCTTCAAGGAACCGTCATTTGTCAGCCAGGAAATATTAATTGATGGAAAGCTGAACTTTCTGGGGAGAAATCACAGCGGGTGTCTTCAGTGTGGGAGCGGTTCGGGAAGGGGTTTTGAAATTGCCAGAACGTTTTTTTAACGTGAGAAGTCTGAGTCTTGCGAATAAAGAGACCTTTTAATTTGAAACCAAGGCTCGCTCTATTTTTACATGATACATTGTGGAAATGCAAAGGAAATGTTTCTTTTTCTGGGTTTTTTCTCAGGATTTGCCTTTCCCCTTCAACTAAGAGAAATGTTCCCGAAACATGAAATATTTCCAGGGATGGGAACACCTCTGGTATTTCCTTCTTTCAAATCACATTTCACTAGAAGATAATGCCCTAATAATAATAATACGTATTGCAAGTGGGTCCTGTGTGCGCCTTGGTAGGTTTTATCAAATATTTGCAAACAGAGAAAAGATCCCGTTTTCCTGTGATAGCAGCGGATGCCATTGGGACTGTCCCTACCTGAACTGCTGTGGCTGGGACAGCGAGTTCTCAGAGGAGATCTCTTACGGCTAATCCTGCCCATCATGGGGGATAACAAATTCAAGAGGGTACCAGCCTGAAGACTGTTCCCAAACGGAATGGATGTGACAGGCCATGAATAAATTATGTGCTTCAAATTACACCTCCTGCTCTGCGCGTGGCGTAGTGAGCGGTCAGAGACCTCCCCGGTCAGAGGTTCCTGTCCCCCGGCGCCGTTCTGCAATTTAAATTAAATACTAAACCGGGCGCGGGACGGGTTGGCAGGCTCTGCCCCCGCTGCCGGTTGGTATCTCGGGTGCCCACCTTCCTGCCACCGGCCGGGAGCCGTTTGGGCAGCGGGGTAGATACAGGCAGCGTGTTTGTCTGCCAGCACCGAGCCTGACCACCGGTTAATCTTACCAGTGCAGAAGGGTGGGATGGCTCATTTCTGCCTAACCTTAACATACACACAGCTCTGGCTTCCCCGTTCCCCTCTTTTACTTGTGTGTTAGCAGTGCCATCGAGTCAGGAGTCAGGCTGGATTTCTGATGCCTTCTGTGTAATCTTATTTATTTACGGTTCTTGAAGAAGCTGTGATTTACTGTTATTGTTATCCCCAAGCAGACGTGGAGATGCCTTGCCGGCAGTGTCACCATGGGTCCCCATCCCGCGTGGGTATCACGAGCTGGGACTGGAGCATCATCAGGCGATGTGCAGGGCAATCAGCTTTAAAAATTTTTTTAGTCAACACTCCTGATGAATATTTCAGATGCAAAGGAATAGCATGCATTAATTATTGCAAAGAGATGTCTTTAGGAGAAAATGATTTTGAAATTCAGTTTAATTTCATTGTAATGCGCTGCAAACAGGAAGGGAGTATGTGTGTTTAATTGGCTCTCGGGGGTAAGGCCGGGAAGATGGCATGCCTTTGTCACAGGCCATTAGTGATACAGACTGCATAATGAGAGAGTACAATCAGCTCACAGCTGCCGGCTCCTACGGGGAGAGAATGATATTAAATAGAAATCAGTATAAATTAAACTTAACCCTTTCACTAGCTGAGCAAAGCTCAGAGCTAGGAACAAGGGAGGGGGGAGCGGAGACAGGCGTGGGGGGTTTGGGCTGTGTCGGGGGGTGCCTGGCCAACCCCCTCAGCAGCAGATCCCCAGCCAGGCTGCTTCCCCAATGTCCCCAACAGCTGCCTAGGGAGGACAGAAGGCTTTTAACTCTCTTCCCCATCCCGTTCCCCCACTCTTTGCCTTTCTTTCCTTTCGTTCCTCTCCTGACTGCTTGCTCCCTCTCTCGTGGATATTGGATCGATGGGGTGATTTTTTTTCCCAAGCCTCATTTAGCTGGTGGTGCCATGAGTGAACCTCTTCACCCCTTGCTCACCCTGCCTGCCCCCGCCCTGGTGACAGCCTTTGGAGATCACTCGGAGATGGCGAATGTCCCCGTGGCGGTAAAAAAGCACTTCTGGGAACTGAGGAGGTTGTGTTCCATCATAGCAACTGGGATCTGGAGGGTGAATTACCCCCATTAAGCACCGGTGGGTAACTTTGGAGAGGAGACCACACTGGCAGAATCCCAAAGAGGCAAACCCTGGCCGCTGATGGGATAGAATCTACTGTATCTGCCATTTGCAGGCCATCTAGGTCAGTATTCTAAAGGTGAGGCTGTGTGCGTGCGCATGGTGCTCCCAAAACCC
Organism: Dromas ardeola; assembly: GCA_013398915.1. Taxonomy (NCBI): domain Eukaryota; kingdom Metazoa; phylum Chordata; class Aves; order Charadriiformes; family Dromadidae; genus Dromas; species Dromas ardeola. The sequence goes on along the minus strand of VYZM01013460.1, from coordinate 36,550 downwards.
AGGCGATGGCATTTCTGACTGCGTACTAGCGTTCCTCTCGCTGCCGGACCAAGGGACCTACAGGACACCTAAAGCAGATGGAGAAGAGAAGGGTCTGGGGAAACCTTATAGCAGCCTTCCAGTATCTGAAGGGGGCCTGCAGGGCACGAGGTGATAGGACANGGAGGGACTTTTTACAAGGGCACGAGGTGATATGACAAGGAGCGATGGCTTCAAACTGGAAGAGGGTAGATTTAGATTAGATATCAGGAAGAAAATTTTCACTCTGAGGGTGGTGAGCCCCTGGCCCAGGTTGCCCAGGGAAGTTGTGGATGCCCCATCCCTGGAGGTGTTCAAGGCCAGGTTGGACGGGGCTTTGAGCAACCTGGTCTGGTGGGAGGTGTCCCTGCTTGGTTTCTAGGGAAATCTCGGAAAGACCAGGCATTCAGTGAAGCAACTGCAAACCTGTGTTTCCTGCCCCCGGGACCTGTGCGTGCCGTGTGGGAAGCCGGGGCAGGCAACCCTCTGCAAACATGCCCAGTCTGTGCCTCCAGTTAGGGAAGGAACGAGTACGTGTATCTGTGTGTTGTGGGAAAAAAAAAAGCAGATAAAAAGGCATGATACTGTGGTGACTTTTTGATGAATTCAAGATCGTGGCTCTTTTGAGATGCATCTGAACTTGTGGTGTTGCGCAGGTGATTTAATGTTTCTCCCGTCCTATTTATTCCCTCTGATTTGCATCGTTGTCTGCCTATCTCTCCATCTCTTTCATTTCCATCTGAGTGAATTTGATTATTTTTATTGTATTAACACTGTTGACAGAGCTGCTTAGATCAAAGTCCCTTCCAGCCATTTCCAGGGAGACTGCTGGGTATCCACCTGCTGTCATACATCCAAGCGGCACCGAGCCCTCAGAGACCGAGACAAACCCAAAGGAAAAATGCCTACGGCCGTCTGTCTCCTGTCACTGCGATACCTTCCCAGCTGTCCCGAGCCCCGCAAGGTGAGGGGCAATCTCCGAGCACGTTCACGTGCCGCTGAGCAGGAACGATGGAAGAAAGGAATAAGAAAGGAAATTTTTTACAATGAGGGTGGTGAAACACTGGCCCAGGTTGCCCAGAGAGGTGGTAGGTGCCCCATCCCTGGAAACACTCAAGGTCAGGTTGGACGGGGCTCTGAGCAACCTAGTTGAAGATGTCCCTGCTCGTGGCAGGGAGGTTGGACTAGATGACCTTTAAAGGTCCCTTCCAACCCAAAATGTTCTGTGATTCTATAAGTAATCGCTGAGCAAACCCCCGGAGCTGGAGGAAAGCAGCAGACAAACACCAGCTTCCCTGGTCATCCTGCTCCCTGATCTTTATTCATCCATTCCAGCTGTGCGATGCTCGTGTCGCTCAGGCTCTGGCGCTGTCAGATTGTGTTATCTCTGCCCAGGAGGCAGCGATTGTCAGGCAGCAAGTGGCTTTGGAGGCGTAAGGATGGGGACGGAGGGTTTGGGACCGTGATGGAGTTGCGCAGTGCGGTGCCCAGGCGCTGCCCGTTTGCCCCCATGTTTTCCTGCCCGCGCAGGGCCAGGCTGGGTGCTCTCTCCGGAGGAATCTGGCAATACAGTGGTGTGCACAGGGGGAGTGATATGATCAGAAAGCAGACTTCTCCCCAAGGGAAGGCCGGCTTCCATTCACATTTGCCCATACATCCAGAAAATTAGAATCTGGTGTATTCAGGGAGATTTATTTTCAATTACAGGTTAAGGCTGAGACATGAAATAGCACCGGGTTTGAAAGTAGTGCATAAATCCTCCAACAAATCCATGTATCTCAGCTCCATATAATAAGATTTTATTGATTGCTATATTGTATCTGTCAGAATAAAACTCTCTTAATGCATGCATCAGGATGGAGAAGATAGAAAGCTTGTTGGTAGTAGAATCTGATTCAAGAATCAATGCACTTTGATTAATATGTTGTTAAGAAAGTAAGAGTTATTTAACTTGTTTGATGCGCGTTTCAAAATGATGACTCATATCTTTTAGGTTTCTTTCCTTAAGCTACATTTAAAAAAGCAGCCTTGTAGCTGTTTTTCACATTGGTAAGTCCTGGTTTATCACTGAATTTTTGCTAGATCCTTTTACGCAGGTCACAAAACCCCCAGACTCCCATTAACAATAATTCCTATGGCCCAAAAGACTTCCCATATGGAGTTGTTGAAGGCTTTAGAAGAAAAGGAGAATGGGGTGGACATGCTATCTCTTTATTCCTTCTGGATGTTCTGCAGTGAAAGAGGGAGCTCCAAGGGGAGAAAAAAAAAAGAAAAGAAAAGAAAAAAGTTGTTAATCTGGAATAAGACATCATCAGGAGAAATGAGAAGCACCCATCAGTTCTGGCAGGCTTTCAGATGCTGCCAAGCTCGGGCAGTCGGCAGCATGCTGTGCATCTGTCTGTGCTTGCTGAACACACCATTCTCTCGGCCTTTCCGCTCTGATCTACAAACTCGGGCACCGAGTATGTGGGAGCATCCTGCTCAGCGCTGCAGTTCCCAGCTCGCTCCAGAAATGGGACCTGCTTTTGCTGCAGCCGTGAATCCCCAGTCAAGGGACGAAGCCCAGTGACTCTCTCAGACTGGTTGCAGGGACCTCCTGGTGTCCGTCTGTCCTCTTCAGACTGAGATTTACAGTCCGTAGCTGAGTGGTTCTTGCTGGTACCAGCTGCAGATCCTTGCCATTCCCAGCCCCCTGCTCTTTGATTTCCATCCCACCACTTCTGATGGAAAAGGCAAAGCTGCCTGCAGTTCTCCAGCGCAGAGAAATCTGGTATTTGTCGGAAACACCTTTCCAGGTCATCCTTGGCCAGACACACCCCATTCCTCCTCTCGGGCTGGCCCCCAAGGAGAAGGGGCAGGAGAAGTAGCAAGAAACGTGCACCCCATCCCTCCGGCATAGGCTTCTTCCCTGGCACTTGCCTGTCCCCAGAGACAAGCAGGTGTTTCCCTGACAGGGGAATTGCTTACATTCGCGGGTATAGCACTGACACCTGAAACAGAAAATGCTTTAGCCTGATCAAGGCAGATTATAAATAGAAATGCATCTAATTAGCATCCTAATCTGCAGGTTTTCTGTTTGTTTGCAGTGTCTTTCCTAGTCGCAAATCCAGTTAATGCAAATTCTATTTTTAAAGAAACGATTCCTTAGTTATAATGTGTTGCAGATGATGGGATTTACTGGTTTGGTAAGCCCATCGGAGGAAGCGCTGGCTCCCTCCGAGGCTGGCCCGAAGGAGCTGCTTTTTGAGCCTGTCGTGGCTTAAGCTCTTGAGTCGGGCAGGATGGCAGCGCTCACCTGCTTCCTTTGCTAGCGGCTGAGAACTTGGGCCCACGTTCCTACAAATGAGAGGACATGAAAGGACACCCCAAAAAATGCCAAGCGTGCCCCAAACACAGCTCCATGTGCTGCTTTAGGAAGGATATCCCACCGGATCTCCGTGGGACAGGAACAGAGGCTGCAGGCGCCTACCAGGCAGCCTCTCCGGTGAAGCCAGACCAGCCGTGCCCTCAGCCCTCATTTAAGAGGTGTTTCTAGAAGTAAAAACATAAAGATGACATGGTGTCTAGTGTATCAGCCATGTGTAAAGATTCCTTTATAATCTCAAAATGTTCCTTATACACACACGTTCCAACACTGTGGAGAGAGAGAATTCACTTTTTCTGCGTCCTGCTTCGGTGTTTATTCTTTCTCCTTGAGGAGACAATATTGCCAGGTTTGCCCGATGGCTGGAAGTCTGAGAGTCATCAGGACACCGCGAAATGAAACCCGTGTGTTTCCCTGACTGCACACGAGACTGATGTTTTCAGCAGTTCAGAGAGTGACTTGGGATTTTTGTAGCTGTAAATGAGAGCAGCTTTTGGCACAGAATTTGTTTACTCTCTACTAAAGCTCTGCTCTAGTTGTATCAAACCTCTTGGATGCCAACCCTTTACTTGTTTGAGAACCTCTGCTACACGGGGTCCAGTTTTCAGAGGCATGGAGCAATTGCACCCCAGCTGAGAGCTGGTGGGAAGGGCAGGCACCCACATCGCCAAAATCCAGGCTGTTCCCCCTCAGTCTCTGGTTGCTTTTACCTTTCAAGCCATGCTATGGCAGCGCTGCTCTTGCAGCCTGGAGGGAGAGGGGCTGGTTCAGGCTCTGACCACCGGGAGTGACTCTTCCCTTCCCATCTTCCCATCCAAGGCATTAATGCAAGGGGTCCTGGCCCCAGCTCCAGCTGGGTTACATTGTAGAGACATCAAACTGAGCTCTGCAAGCCTGTCAGAAGATCTTGCAGGAGAAATGCAAGCCAGCAAGTGGATTAAGAGGGGAAGCTCAGGATGTGGTAAAGAAATGGGCTGAGCAATCATCTTTCTCATGGTAGTTGGCCAAGCCCGTTGGCTCATTGGCAAGGCTTTCTTTCAAGTGGCTACTTACTGCTATATAAATAGTGTGTCTCCTCCAGTGCAGAACTAAAAACCCCATAGGGTAAGGTCAGTATCGAATCATCTGAGTGAGATTCCCTGAGCAGTCGTGTGGAGGACAGGACCATGGTCCCATTGCAGGCACTGTCAAAGCATGCATTTTCTTGCGAACAGCTGGAACACGGCCCCGGGCATTTTCACTGTTCCGTGCTCATGGTTCAGGTGCTGTGAATACTTCGTGTTTGTTGTGTGTTTAGTGTCACTGATTGCCCCGTGACCATGGGGCTTCGGAAAGCCTCTTAAGCAGGAATGATGGAGGGTTGTCTACAGCAGTAGCTGAGGGGGTGGATTTACTGTACTCAGGTGGAGACCATCAGGGTAGGAAAGGGAACGATTAAGACTGAATGTTGAAGTGGTAGCCTGAGGGAGTTGGGGTTGTTCAGCCTGGAGAAGAGAAGGCTCCGGGGAGACCTTATAGCAGCCTTCCAGTACCTAAAGGGGGCCCACAGGAAGGATGGGGAGGGACTCTTTATCAGGGAGTGTAATGGTAGGAGGCAGGGTAAAGTCTTAAACTGAAAGAGGGGAGATTTAGATTGGATATCAGGAAGAAATTCTTTACTGTAGGGTTGGTGAGGCACTGGAACAGGTTGCCCAAGGAAGTTGTGGATGCCCCATCTCTGGAAGTGTTCAACACCAGGCTGGATAAGGCTTTGAGCAACCTGGTCTAGTGGGTGGTGTCCCTGCGCAGGGCAGGTGGGTTCGAACTAGATGATCTTTAAGGTCCCTTCCAACCTGAACCATTCTGTGATCGCTGAAACAGCATTCAGCTCTGCAGAGGCCAGACTGGCAGCTCGCTGATCCAAGCGAGAGCTGTGATCTATGTACAGACTGTTTGTGCTTCACTCTTCAGTTCCTTGCCAAGCCAAGCCTGCTCCTGCCTGGCCTCATCCTGTTCAAGCTACCGTGCGCAGCTCTTGGGATGGAGGTTTTGCTCTGGCAACAACCTGGCAGGACGTAACCTGCTAGTTTGCTCACTCAGAGTTTTTGTAGGAGCTTCACCTTGTAGAGGCCGGAGGAGGTTGGGACAGAGAGCTGGAGCTGCTCCGCAGGGATGCTCAAGCAGTTGCACTGTGGGTTTTGCATTTGATGGTCCCGTGGGTCCATTTCCCAGCTGCCGCACACGCTCGTCATGTCCTGGTGGGCTTCTTTGCACCAGGAGCTCCCCCTAAAGCAGCACACAGGTGGGAAAGGCTGCTTCACTGGCCGTGGGGACGCCTGTTCTTCAGGCGTAGGTGGTGATGGGGGTTATCTTCAGTCCTGACACCTGCTTGTCACCCGAGATGCCCAGCTCAAGAGGAAATTTGTTGAAACTAGACCTTCCTTCCACCTTTGGCCATCTATCATTTTTCTGCCTTATTTTTGTGTCCTCAGCTTTCCCGTCCTCCTCGTTTGCCGGGTTTCCCGTTGCTCGAGGCACTCTGCTGGTGCCCACACAATCTGTTTAGCTCGCTGAACAGTTTTCGACGTTTGATTTACATAACCCAGCACAGCCGTAAGTGGAGCAGGGTTGGGGAATTGCACAAATTGATTACAGCTCGTAGGATGAGCCGGGAAGCCAGTGGCCTGATTTCCTTCCTTCACAGCGCAGGAAAGCGAGGCATCGCTTTTAGCAGGCGCGATCCAAGCCCAAGCGCCGTTAAGTGGTGAGGCTTTTGCTGGGTATTTGTAGTTCAAGCTGGTAATAGTGCTTGAAGAAGAGCTGAACGTCTCTGGCTTTGAGAGGCGCTGGGACAGACAGCAGCCAAGGATGTGATTGCGCCAGGTTCTTTACTTTCAACAAGAGTCGTCCCTCTGGGTTTTGCTCAAGACAATTGAGAACATATTTACTTACGACTAATGGTATTATGCTGTAAGCAAAAGTATAGGCTTCTGTATATTTAAGCAAACAATTTAAGGCAGATATCTTTCCTCATATCCCACCGCTGCTGCTCTTAGTCAACGGCCTCCCATCGTTGTCTCTGCCTTATTTAATAATTCGTCTCACCAGAGTCTGGGACAGGTCACTGCTCTGGAAAGAAGAGGTAGTGCTCTCTTTAGCTAAGGTATAGTTGATCCCTCAGCTGTTGTGCAGAGGGTGGAAGCCAAAGCAGAGGGGTTTATCCTAATTTTTTTATTATTATTACAATTATTATTTTGAGCTGTGCACACAGGGTTGCCACGCTCTTCAAAGTTTCGCCAGCTGAGTGGCAGCCGCGTTCAGCTGGGCTGCCACACCTTGGAGCATTTACTTATTTATTAGTCTTTGAGTTTTCTTTTTCATCTTGTTGTCTGCAGGGATTTCTATAAATATTTAAATGCTAATGTGAAAAGAAACGTTTTTCATTTTTACTTACCCATTTTCTTTTCTGGCTTGTCCTCTGGGCAAACCCATCTGCAGTAATTCTGGCTGTAGGCAGCGGGGGGTGAGGGGGGGCTCCCTCCTCCCAGCCTACTTGTGTCATATCAGTCACCCATGAGTTCCTGCTAATGATGAGTGAACCTACAAAGTCTTGGCTGCCTGGCTTGCAGAAATGTTCAAAGGTTCAGCTGCTTTATCTGCCATTTTCTGTTAGAGGGGCATGGCGCCCTTCGAGCAGGGTGTGCAGTGTCCCCAGGCTGGGGAGGCTTCGCCTGCTGCTTGTCCTTCAGGTCTGTGATGTGCTGAAGGGTTGGAGAGGCTCCTGGTCACGCTGAGCTACATGTGCAGAGCGTACCCAGAAATGAAGTACAGCCAAGGGCAGGCAGGACCCAGGATGCTGCCAGGCTCTGCCAAAGGTCTGATTTTGCGTTAATCCATTTGGTGCTCCCCACTCCTGGTTCAAAGCTGGTGCCCAGGACTTTCTCTGCTGGCATATGTCATGTAAGGTGATCTGATGCCAACCCAAGCCAAGGCTGGAGCAGGGACCATATGCAGCAATTCCCAAGGCCCTAAAACAGTAGTACGGAGATGGGCCTTTGTATTTGCTAGCCAAAGCCTGCTGGCCATTTGGGCATGCTGGGAAACCCGTCTTGCAGGGGGTGGGAGGATGCCGTGGATGATGCTTTCCAAGCTCCCTTAATGTGTCTATAGATGAAGCTGAATCTGCTAGATCCGTTCATCTGTGGCTTTTAGAGAGCTGCCAACACCACTGGCAGCCGCATCCAGCCCTTCGTGTTCACCTAGAATCCTCTATGTCTGTGAAGGAACATGAAATGGTGCTGAGGATGGGGTGAGCTTCGCAGTTGACAAAGAAAGAAGCCACCAGATGCGTGTGTGTTCTGTGCCCATCTCCTGCCCATCCCAATCAGCCTGGGCGTGAGGAGCAGGCATCAGAAATGCTCCTGCTGGGGGCGGGGGGGGGGGCAATACCTCAGCCGTGACTTTGTGTGCAGAACCCAAGGCTCCAGACTTTGGTACACAACCAAGAGCCCACCTCATACGTCCACCAGTCCCATGGCTGGGGTTATAGCCTATTTTCATGCAAATTGGACCAAAAATAACCTACATCTTTCCTGTAGTGTAGTTTTCTGTGTTTTTTTTCTCTTTGGAACATCAGTTCTTTAAAACCAGAGTGACCAGAAGATGCACACTTGGGGGGAATCCCGCATGAAGGCATGGTGCAGCAGGACTGAGTGTCACAAGAGGTTTATCTGCCCCTGCCTGAATACTGCCTTGCCTTCTCTCCTGTGCTCGGCAGAGCACTCTGATCCAGCAAAGTGCCCCAGGAGAAAAGTCCTCTTGAGAGCAGAGGCAGGTCTGTGTGGTGGGCTGAGCCCACTCACAGCGGTCAGGTCAGGGTTGTAGAGCAGAGCACGGATGGGGGGGATTTGGACCGAACAGGCTTCAGGGTGGCGAAAGACAGAGGACACGCAGGGAAGCCATGAGGGTACAGCACGGGGCCAGCAAGCATCACGCCGGCTTCTCACCCTGCTGCCTGAGAGCCTGTAAAAATACAGCTTTTGGAGGAAAGTATCACTGGTTTATCAGCTGAGACGGGGGGGTAGCTGCACTCCTCGTCTGTCCAGCAGCAAGTCCTCGACTCCCCTCTCCCCTACCTGGAAGCAGAGTCGGGGAGAGCGCAGCTCGGAATTGCTGGGTTAAAATCAGACTTGTCTTATCAGCAGCTTTCTCCTCCCAGATACCTGGACCTGCTGCCAGCGTTCCCTGCACCGCTCCATCTCCCGCTCCGCCGGCGCAGCCCCAGCGCGTGGGGAGGAGTGCCTTATTAGCACAGCTCTTTGCGACATGCCCTTGAGTGATTTTTTTTTTTTTTTTTNTTTTTTTTTTTTTTCCCCCAGGTGTAAATGCCAGGGGAGGCTGTACCAGTGCTTCACATTCTTTCATCTCGGCAGGGTTTTGCCCTTTCTCCCAGCGTGGCTCTGACAGCAGGCTCAGCGCTGCTGCCTGTGGAATACAAACAAACTTCCCCATTGCAGAGCATGACAGGAATTCATTCCAGGCTGGGTTTTGTTTTTTTTTTTTTTTCTGCTTTTCTCTTTTGCTACCGCTGGATGCTCCAGGGGTCTCTGGAGAAGTTTTGAGAGTGGGGAGTCTCTTGCTTAACCCCCTTTCTCCCGGGAACAGGCAGCTCGCAGCAGACCCGACAGCTCTCGCAGATGGGGAGGACTGCAGAGCAGCTTGAAGCCGCGATGCAATTCCCATCCCCTGACCGAGTTGGGGGAGAGGAACCGACACATTGAGATGTCCGCATCCCTCCGTCCCCTAGTACCAGCCATCAGGGCAGTGGGGGGGGGTCTGTTCCCCGCTTGCTGAGCACACAGCGCCTGCCATTAGTGCTAATGGGAGTTAGGCAGGCGCACAGAGAGGCAAGGATGCCCCTGAGCTACAAATCTACTTGGCAATTTTATTATGTAAATAAATGGTGCTTGCACATACACCTGCTGCTGCTGCTGCTCCTGGTGATGTTCATGGCAAGATACGTAAACAAACAGCGATTCCGTTCTAATAGATTTATTTCCTTCCTCGTGAGCCATTAAATTACCTCCAGATTTCACGCAGGTAGAAATCTGTAACAGCATCAAAATCTCGCTCTGCCTCAGTGGCCGGTGGCCCGCAAAGCGTGACAGACACCTATTATTCTCAGATATTGTCTGGGGGGGATGCACGGGAGCAACTGGCATCATCCTTGTTATATCGGTGTCTTTGGATGTCCGCGCCTCCCTCCGGGGGCTCACGCCGCCGCCGGGCAGTTTTCCAGTGAAGGCAATGGCAAACCTCCCCGTGCTGGGCTGAGCTTGGTGTTCCTCATCCAGACCCCTCGGGGCAGCCTCTCCGTCTAACCAGAGGGTGAAGGGGTCTGCCCTTCCAGGGGGTTGAAGCCTGGTTCACAGCCCCCTTCCAGGCGTTGCTGTGGACCTCCAGGAGGCTCTGGGATGGGTTTTGCTTGGAAACCCATCACCTCCCGGCAGAGCATCAGCACTGGGGCTCGCCAGGCTCTCTGACGGGTCGGTGGGACCTGCAAGGAGAGCAGCCGGCTCCTCTCCAAGCTGACCTGCCCGTTCGCAACTGCAGGTAGATATCTCTGGGCTGCAGCTGCTGAGCCGCTCTCCTCTCTTCTTCTGCTCCCTGGCTCCGCTGGAGGGTTTTGGCAGCAGGACGGGTAGCAGACAGGTGGGGCTGCTGCCAGCGGGCGCGTTGAGGCGCTGTGCCGGGGCTGCCGGTGCCAGGAGAGCTGCTGGGGTGGAGAAACGCGGTGCCGGCACTTCTCCCGGTGGAGAGCTGGTGCCAGCGGGCAGGGCTGGGTCACTGGGAAAGGTTTTTGCACTGCACCCGAGCAAACAGGAGCCCTGGAAGTTGCTGGCAAGGGGAGATGGTTTCCTCATGAATAATTGGTGCGTTATTAATATGCATGTGTTTTTTGAAGAAGTTTCAAACTCTTTTTCCCCCTCAGGAGCCTTTGATGCTTTATTAATGATTGCGGCGCACATGGAACCCTTGGTACGCCGCAACGGGAGCGGTGCCTCGGAGCAGCCCCGTGCCCCTGCCCATTTATTTTTGGTCATTGCCTTTCATGAGCCCAGGGAAGGGGTTTTGCTGGTCCAAGCGACCAGGTGAGGGTAGATGGACTTGGGTAGCCCCGAAGAGCCGCTCCACTGCTGTGCCAGGCTCCGGAGGCAGCAGCAAGCCGCTCTGTGGGAGCCCGGCAGGTCTCACCACCATGGTCTGCGCAGGAGGGAAAAGGTGTGCAAAAGCTGAAGTTCAAGAGTTCAGCGTTACGCCCAGGGGCAGGATTAACAGGAACTCTCTCGGGTCCCCTCGTAACTCAGAAGAGGATCCAAGAACCTGTAGAAAGGACAGGATCAGGGGTTGGCTCTGGTTAACTTGGATGCCGGGAGGCTGCCAGAGGAGCCCAGGGTTTTCCTGCTGCGTTTTCCTGCAGAAGCGGTCGGGGACACGAGGCAGCAGTGGGGGAGCAGAGGAGGAACAGAGTGAGCCCCGGGAAAGCAGCCTGGTTTCAGAGAAGGTGTGTGCTGAAGCGCTGGGGTGGATGGGGGGGTGACGGGGAGAGGTGACGAGCCTTTGGCAGCTCCAGGCAGGCGACCTGTGTGAGGGGGGACGCACAACAGGCCTCTGCGAAGGAGCCACAAGCCAGAATTTCAGAAGTGCTAATTACTGTTAATTAGCTACAGTTTGTGCGCGTAACCTCTGTTCTTAGCCAAGATGGCTGACAGCAGCGACAAACATTATTCATTTCCACGCAATAAATCAAGCTAAAGTTGCTTCTGTTATTTAGCCTATCATTTAGCATTTCATTAAATAGATCTGTACACATACATCATCGTTGCCGAGGCTGTGTCAATCCCCTTCAGGAGCAAGGCGGAATCAATCCCAGCAGCGCAGCGCGCCGCAGAGGGAGGCTCTGGATTCACCGCGGTGCCAGGTGGGCATCTTGCTGAGCATCCGTCAGGCATCCTGGGGTGCATCAAGAAGAGCGTGGCCAGCAGGTCGAGGGAGGTCATCCTCCCCCTCTGCTCTGCCCTGGGGAGGCCGCATCTGGAGTGCTGGGTCCAGGTCTGGGCACCCGGGTTCAAGAAGGACAGGGAACTGCTGGAAAGGGGACAGCAAAGGGCTACCAAGATGATGAGGGGACTGGAACACCTCTCTTATGAAGAAAGGCTGAGGGATTTGGGTCCCTTCAGTCTGGAAAAAAGACGACTGAGGGGGGACCTTATCAACACTTATAAATACTTAAAGGGGGGGTGTCAGGAGGATGGGGCCAGGCTCTTTTCAGTGGTGCCCAGCGACAGGACAAGAGGTAACGGGCACAAACTTGAGTGTAGGAAGTTCCATCTCAACATGAGGAGGAACTTCTTTCCTCTGAGGGCGGCAGAGCCCTGGCACAGGCTGCCCAGAGAGGTGGGGGAGTCTCCGTCTCTGGAGACATTCAAAACCCGCCTGGACGCGTTCCTGTGCAACCTGCTCTGGGTGACCCTGCTCTGTCAGGGGGTTGGACTAGATGCTCTCCGGAGGGCCCTTCCAACCCCTGCCACTCTGTGATTCTGTGGTTCTGTGATTCTGTGATTGGTAACACCCAATACTCAGCCAGAGAGTTGCTCCTAAAGGGAGATGTGGCTTGGAGGGACGAGGTCTGTCTCAGGTGAATGAGATCGGATTCCTGAGCTGGGGGCTGACGTGCAGCCGTCTGCAAGGTCCCTGTTGGAGGAAACATGTTTCTGCCAGGCTGGTGCTGGCTTTCCTTCAGCTCCGGCATGGAAAGAGCAGCAGCCAAGGGGCTGAGAGTACCGAGCCTGGGCTCAGAGCTGTTCTACATCGTCCTCACTTAATCTTTGCAGCTCTGACGGAGGGGAGATAGTGACAGTTCACGTGCAATAGCAATGAGGTTGTAAGGGTGAAGTGCGGGTGGCAGTGCCCCACGTGACAGGACGTGGTGGCAGTGGAGGGCGAGGAGCCACGCTGTGGTTGCACTGTGCACTGGGAAGGTCCCCTCTGTTTGCTGCTGGCCTCTGCGGAGCTGGAGAACGCTTTCACTCTCACGGTGTGCAGAAGATATGGCATTAAAATGAGCCTGGAGCTACAAAGAGTGGCCAAATCCTGGCACTGCGGTAGGTATTTCTGGGCACAGGCAGCTCTCATAGCACTGAGGGACCTGAGCAGCGTCCTGGAAAAGCAGCTACTGCTCTCGTGCAGCCGCAGCAGCGCTGGGCTCTCCTCTCTGTGCCCACGAGCATGGGGGAGCTGAGCAGGGCAGAGGGGGAAGCTTTCTGATGGAGCTCTGCCCGTCCATCCGTGTGATCCAGCCTGGAGCAGGAGCCCTGGGGTCCTCCCCCCGGAGCTGGGCTCCCCGGGGTTCAACCCCATCCCTGCTTTGCCGCAGCATCTTCATACCTCGCCCCGCGCTCAGAGGAGGGCTCAGCCTCTTGCTGCTCCAGGGATTTCTGGTTGGGCTGCCTGGTCCAAGGGGCTAATGGGAGCAGCTCCCGTTTGCCCGTGCACCACGCGTTCGGTGCCCTCCCTCTCCCAGTGCTCCATAAATAAATTCCCCTAGTCCATCCTAGCACACTGTATCAATCTTGTTTAATAGACTGGAAAGCTTATTGCATGGCGGCAGGTCGCAAGGAGTGTCGAGGTGATGGATTGCGCCTTCCCGGAGTCGAGCGTCGTTGATGTATAATGAAATATTTATGATTTATTCCAGCTAATAAACTGGAGTGAAGTGTGTGATGTATGTGAGCAGATGGGGGATCTATTGATGCGGTTTTCATTGTGTGGGGGGAGGGAAAGGTTTATGTCCGTAACGGAGACGTATCCCACAGCCTTCCGTCCCTCTGCCCATCAAGGTGGGCACTTGGTCACAGAGAGGACAGATTATCTAATTCCTATCGATGGCCTTTAGCACTCACCTTCTAATTGTTTGTCCACCCCACGCCTCCTCCCGTGGCTTTCCTCAAGCACAGGAACCTCCGGCAGTGGGAAGAAACCATTTATTTGAGCACTGGGCTTGGGGATGGGAGCAGCGCGGGGAGCTTGTGCCAGGAGGGATGGGAAGATGGGCAGAGCGTCTGCAGGAGTGTCACTGCCATGCCACGCTCCACAGCTTCCCAGCCCCGCTGTGTCTGCGTTGCCTACAAAAATAATAATTTCCCTGGATTTAGGAGACCAGTGAGACACAGAGCTGCCCTGGAAAGAGCAGGGAAACTTGGAATCCCTGAAAGAAGTGTGATGGGTGATGAGCACGTGGAGCTTGTTGCTGCAGGATGCTCCCAAAGCCGAAAGGTTGGTGTTCAGAGTGGGAAGGAGCATTTCTGCGGTCCCCGGGATGGACCTAATCTGCAGGCAGGAACCTGATCCTGCCCAGCTTCTCTGGAAAAGCTGTGCCTGAAGGCAGGAGGACCTGCCTGCCAGCTGTGGCCCCACAGCTGCCTTTGAGTGGGCAAGGTGGCCATCACAAGTGAGTGGCCAGGGTGGCCATCACGAGCCTCGGCCGGGACCCTGTGTGCCCCCGTGCAGCTGTGTGTGGTGAAACCTGCCCCGGGAACTGTGGCTCGCCCCCGCAAAGCCCTGATCAGGCAAAGGGGGTCGGAGCCCCCAGGTTTTTGCTCTGCTCCCCAAACCAATGAGAGTATCAGGATCAGGGCTTGGGCTCTCCACCGCCTGCCCAGACTGTTGGACCAATCCTGCCTGGAAAATAAATCATCATCTTAATCACCGATGTGTGGCTGCCAGAGGGTGAGCTCTGCATCCATCTGGGATGGACCCAGAGCATCAACAATGATTTTAGGGAAACGGGAGACAGGTAAGAGTTAATCCTGCGTAGGGCAGAGATGGATGCACAACCTTCAGCCCACTGCNTGCTCTGTGGTGCGAGCAGCCAGCGAGGCCGCTTCGCATCCCGCCGCTGTCCTGCCAGCTGTTCCCATTTCTGCCTAATTAGCCTCCGGATCAGCGTGCTTTGAGATCCTCGGCTGAAAGGCACTGGAGAAGGGCAAAGACTGATTATTCCGACTGCCTCCCTGCAAGCTTCCCGGGGGTCTGCCAGCTGGGAGCCTGGTGGTCCCCCCCAACACGCTCCTTTGGCGAGAGCGGCAATTCTCCAGGTCCAGGCAGTGCGGAGGAATGCAGGAGGGCGAGAGCCTCGCTCTGTCTCTTATCTCTGGAAATGAAGGATCGTAGTGCCAGGAGAGCAGCTGACAGCAGGGGATTCCTGCTGGAGTTTGTGGGAAAAAAAAAAAGAAAAAAAAAAG
>VYZM01013460.1:3903-18652 GCA_013398915.1 Dromas ardeola | reverse complement strand
TATATAAAATCGTCTGAAGCTCCAGCGAAGCACAGCCCACTCCCAGCTCAACCAGCACAGGAGCCTGTTCAGTATGCAGCTCAGCAGAGCCTTTAACATTTCGCGGAACAGATGCCCACTGAGCATCTTGAAACAAATCCAAAGGTAGCGGTGACGGCTGCTGTCAGGGAAACAATAATCCTGTGGCCTCGCCAGCATCAGCTGCGCCACAGCACCGGAGCTGAGCCACGCGCGACGGAAGCTGCCGCCGCCGCCTGCTTTGTCTGATGAAAGGAGCTCAGTTGGAGGTAGCCTGGGCAAGCAGAGGTAGAGATGTGGTGTCAGAGACCGTAATCTTCTCATCAGCCAAAAAAAATCTCCTTCCCTGCACAGCTGGCTGCGAGGAAGGAAATACTGTTTCTGTCTCTGTGCTGCAGGAAGCATCCGAGCACCGGCACGGCTGTCCTGACCCTGCCGTTGTGTGCTGCTGGGGTGATTCCTGTGCCGGAGGGAGGAGGAAGGGAAAGGCTTTGGGAGGAGGATGGAGAGGTGATGGGATGCTATTGGGGTTCACCCTTCCCAAGCTGAGATTGTCTCACTGCTGCGAGCTCACGTCAGTCCTCCTGAAGCCAGAGCAGGACCAGGCAGCTCCAGAGGCTGGTGTAGCAGGAGGACCAGGAGTATCTTCGGGATGGATGGGCTCCTCTCCGGCCACAGCATCCCTGGGGCTTCCAGTGGGGCTGGACACGTGGGAGCCCTGCTCTGAGGCATTCGCAGGCGTGCACAGAGAGGAGAGATGGCCAGGCAATAGCAAGGGCCGTTGTCCCCGTTTCACACAAGAAGAGATGGTGGCTCAGGAGCAGGATCGCACGGGTATTGAACTGCCCGGTTCCAGCTGGGAAAGAGTTCATTTTCTTTCCAGTGACTGCTGTGAAAGGGATGTCAATAATACCTACCTAGTGGGTTTAGTTGTTGCTAAATGATATTTACGCTGTTCAAGGACTTTTTTCAGCTGCCCATAGAAGAACAGACAGAAGGACGGAATGGCCAATGAAATATTCCATACCACAGATGTCATGCTCAGTATATAAATGGGGGTTAAGAGGGGGGTTGCTGCTCTGGACATTGCCAGTTCACTGGGCACTGGGTGGTGAGAGTGACCCATGTCATAATGATTATTGCTGTTATTATTGTTATTTTTCCTTTTCTATTAAACTGTCTTTATCTCAACCCACAAGGAGGGGTTTTTTTTCTTCCTTTCCCATCCTTTTTTTTTCCCCCCTCTTCCTTCTTGGGGGTGGGGGAAAAGAGGGCTGCGTGGTTCTAGTCGCCAGCTGGGGTTAAACCACAACGTGAACCCGCTGTTTGATGAACCTCTTCCACAGCACCCCTCCTGTCCCTGCGCTGGTGCAATGGGTGCTCCCTGGAGCCACAGGCACGGCCAACTGGAAAGGAGGATCAGCAGAAACGTGTCGGGAGCCCCGGGGAGGAGGACACAACCCTTGCCACGGGCCCTCGGTGCAGCGCTAGGTTTGGAAATGATGCTCTTAGCACTGTTTAACGGCAGCGTGTGGGGGGAGAGTCATTAAGCAAACGGCAGCATCCTTTTAACTAGTCTCACTGGCCAAGGAAATCCCTGCTGGCCTGGGAGGCAGCGAGTGCTTTGCTGTGCTGGATGTGCCGGCGCACACGCCGTCCTGATGTGCTCGGCTGGTAGCAGATGGCGCAGGGCAGAGGGTAATGTGGCTGTCCTCGGCGGACGGCGGTCCCCCGGAGCGTGCTCCGTCCTGTCAGCGCAGGAAGTGACAGCGAGACCCTGATGCTCGGCTTACGGGAGAGAGGAGACAGAAAGAAAGAGACGGGGGGAAATTGCAGAGCTCGTTCCAGAAGCTCACAATAATCACAATAATAATGCTAACCGCCCGCCGTGCCGTGCCACTGATGGGGCTGGAGGGATCCGTGCAAGAAGCAGCGATGGCGTTTGTGGGGAGCACGGGGATGAGGGGTTTTCCCCTCCCTCTCCATGCCCAATCTGAAACAACTCTTCCTCTTGTCCCGGGCTGTGTGGGGAAATTCTGGGAGGGCGACAGCTTGGGGAACGTGTCTCCTTCTAAAAGCACATTTCACAGTTGACAGTGGCACTTCTCTGAGTGTGGGGTACGTCTCCACGGGCAGGTGTGAGCAGACCCTGCTTGTGCTCCTGCCAAAGCTGGGGAGGCAGGGGATGGCTGTGCAGAGATGCTGGCGATGGCCGTGCAGGGATGCTCTTGCAGGCTAGCCATCAGCCTGCCCGGCTCCAGCTGCCACCCAGCTGAGCCAGCTGGGCATGGTGCCCAGCCTAACGAGCCTGCTCCATCGCCCAGCCTAACGAGCCTGCTCCAGCGCCGGGCTCCATCGCGGCACCCGCAGCGCCCGGGCACAGCTTGCGGGGCCGGGACGGGTACTCCACGTGGCGCCAGGAGCTCAGGCTGCTGCCAGCTCAGGTGTTTCGTTATGGCACAGACATTTCCTGAATTCCTGCTGCCGTAAGCAAAGCACAGAGCCTTCCCTCGCTGGAAAGGGGATCTGAGGCCAGGCAATGCTGGGGCTTGTGTGCCCCGCTCTGCCCGGGCCCCGCGCGTGGGGGGACGGGAGTGGGGCAGAGACGAGAGCCTGGCGACAGGCTCTGCCCTGGCAGTTTGCTTTGCAAACAGGCTCCAGAGAAATCAGCCGTGGCTGACACCTCCCCAGCAGACTCAAGGGCACGCAGGGATGTGAATTCACTCGTTGCTCATTGCAAGGAGAGATAAGGGGAGCCAGTCGTCCGGGCAGGTGCAGAGCCCTTCGGCTTTCACATCGGACGACCTTGGGGCAGAGAAAATTCCTACCCCCACCCAGATCTGTCTCGTGGACCCAACCATCCCTTGGACCTGTCCCTGGGACCGTCCTCCCCATCGCAGAGCAGGGGAGAATGCAAATGTGGCAGCTTTTCGTGTGCTTAAATCCTGAAGAGCAACATGGAAACCGTATGTCACTGAACCAGGTCTGAATTCCCTCTCCTCTCCCTGTCTTCTCTGTATGAATAAGCAGCTCCTCATCTCCCTGCCGAAAGCTCGTGGCTCTCCGGTCCCCCAGTGCCACGTTTTAATTAATGTTCACTCTCCAGTCCCGTGTCAGTCACACATGCCACAGTGATACTGGGCACAGAAGGTAGTTTATCACAGCAGTCATGAATTCCTTTCAACCCCGAGCAGCCAAACACCCAGAGAGCCTGAGTTTTAAAACTCTCCCACAACTTTAAAATATTCCAGACAGCCTTCAACATCCAGGAGAGTGCCAAGAGGCAGGCAGGCAAATACAGGAACAATTAATCATTCCCTGGCCGTACTGAGCAAGATGAGCTGCTCAGGATTTTGGCATGTGCCAGCTGAGCAGGGACACAGCTCTCTTGGGGAGCAGCCCTGATTTCAGAACTGGTTCTGACGTTTCATTGCTCTGACACCATAAATCTCTGGGCGTTTGCTGCCTTTGCACACACTACGTGCAAACTCTGCGGCGTGCCAGAGCTGGAAACGGAGTTTTGTAAAGCTGCGTGGCTGGTGGACACGTCCTGTGGTACCTGGGCTGTGAATTGTGCCAGGAACGGTGCAAAGCAGCACTGGGGGGGCCAGAAGGAGAACTGGGAGGGAGAGGAGCGAGGCAGAGGTGGGGTTCAGCGGTGCGAACGGCAGAGGTGTGCTCACCTCTGCTGGGTGACACTGCGAGTCCCCCAGGGGAGAGGGGACCCCACCTCTGAAGGACAGGACTGGGGTGCACGTGGTCTTTGGACTTGGGGAGTCTCGACCCTGGGCCACCCAACAAAGTCCCCAGGTCTTGACCCTTACCAGAGCCCACGTGCTCCTTGCACAGCTTTCATAGAATCATAGAATCGTAGAATCATAGAATGGTTTGGGTTGGAAGCGACCTTAAAGGTCATCTCGTACCAACCCCCCTGCCACAGGCAGGGACACCTCCCACTAGACCGGATTGCTCAAACCCAAACCAGAGGTTTCGCAGGTCCTGCTGGCTCAGCGGCTCCTGGCCGCATGGATGCTTTGGTCCAGGACCCCGGGCTGTCCTCCTTCCCCAATTTTGGGATGTGCACCTGGACGGAGGGCCAAGGCAAGCGCGCGTGGGAACTCCTGCAGCCCCGGCGGTGCCGGTTCACCCTGCTTTGTTGGGAAGCTGCTTTTTCCCCCGCTGCCAATCTCCCTCTCATCTCCGCGTTTGAGCTTTCCAGCCGGCAGTGAAATGAGGTCTGCGAGCGACACCGCAGCGGGGAGCGGGGACGGGTGTGTGGACACAATGGCAGCGCGTATCATTAAGGAGAGGATGGAGACTGACGTGCGAGGGGAGAGCTAAGGGCCCCCCTGGTGCTGCCATCAAGGCTCTGAAATGGAAATGCGAGGTCCCCAGCCCCCCCCCTCCTCGCCCACCGGTTGGCAAAGGCTCTATTAGCAGGATGTGAGTAATCATCTTAAGTAGCTATCAAAGTGCACCAGCTTGTTAAGCATTTAGCCAGGTTGTGCTGACGTGACCTCTCTCCTCAATCTTCTCAGCCTCGGCACGAGCGGCTAATTACCGGATCACACCTGCCACACGCCTTCTCCCCCTGCAGAAAGGACAGGTCGGATCCAACATGTTGCTTAGGGCAATCTTGTCTTCCCAACATCACACCCCCCCCCCCCACCACTTTTTTTTCGGGCAAGGTGNTATCGGGTAGTAGCCACGCAGGAGTGGGGAAGAGCCCCCCTCGCGAGCAGTGGCATTAGCAGCTGGAAGTCTCCAGAGCAAGGGCTGCGCCAGGGGATGGCAGGGGCTGGTGGCTGTGGTCAGGGAACACGCACGGCGCTGGAGCCGCTGGGAAAGACCTGCTGTGGGTTTTGCAGGCCCGTGTCTCATCGCTGGCACAGGCAAGCGGGTGGGAGGAAGAGGAGGCTGGGGACCATGTGATGGGGGCTGAGCAGCCGCGGTGATGGCAGCGGTCCAGGGGGAGTCACATCCTACTGGGACGGGACAACCGAGGTCTTTGTGATGGGTGGTCACCAGGAAGACGAGGAAGGGGCTGAACTGGAGCCTGCTTGTCTTGTGGCCCATGTTGAGAGTGTGCTGGGGAACATATCCACCTGCAGTGATGGCTCCTACTTTCATTGCCTCCGTATTAAAGGAATTCTGGGTGCATAGCCTTGTTCTTCCCTTTCCCTCCACAGAAAAGCAATGGCTCGCTCTCCTCTGCATGTCCCTGGGAGCAGGCACCCCATCCCTGGGGTCTCTGTGGAGATGCTTGGGACCGTCGTGCTGAGTGTGTCTCTCCCCGGGTGTCAGTACAGGCAGCCGGGCTCGCGCCAGCCCGGGGCATGACCCAAGTGTCACATCCATGTGGCAGGAAAGGCAGAGGACAAGCAAGGGGACGGCCTCTGATGGAGCCCGCTTTGCTTTGCAGGAGACACGGCAGCGTACAAAGACGGCGTTTACTGGATCAAGGGCCGCACCTCCGTAGACATCATCAAAAACGGGGGGTTCAAAATCAGCGCTCTGGAGGTGGAGCGTCACCTGCTCGCGCACCCCCACATCACAGGTACCCTGCTCTTCCTGAGTCCCCGTGCCACACCATGCTGTGGCGTGCCGTGACGAGGAGGGACGGCACGTGGGAGCCTGGATCCAGCGACAGCCCTGGCTCAGCGAATGCTGCCCGAGGGCTCGTGCCCGGAGGCTGTTTCCCAGCCTTCCCATTAGCGGGGCTGGGTCCGAGCGAAGGGCAGACTGCATTTAAAGCCTGCCGTTACTTGTCTCTCGGGGCTGAAGCCACAAAGCCTGCGGCCGGGTGCTGAGTCAGCAGCAGCTCTCGTCTGATTTTGAAAATGAGACTATAATTAAATCTGTCCTGCCCTTGTGCGTGACCCTGTACGAGGGGATGCAAGCGGTGCCCCCGGCTCCACACCACTCTGCACATCATATTCCGCCCCGCCGACTCTAAATTGCTGAAACCGTGGGGCTTCCTGCATTTTCCTTGGTGAAATGCTCTGTTCTTGGCAATTGTGTCAGCACAAAAGTCCCCGATGTTTTTTTCCTGTACCAACATCCCACGACATCTTCCTCCACTCACTGCTCCTCCCTGGACATCGCCGCTGCTGGCACCTACCAGGGTTGCTGAGCCCCTCTTTTACCCCATGCTCGGACCCCAGGAATCGCTGGGGTTTCTCAGGTCCTCTGCTCTCTCTGCAGACGTAGCTGTGATCGGGCCCCCGGACATGGTCTGGGGCCAGCGGGTCAGTGCTGTCGTGCAGCTGCGCAAGGGCAAGATGCTCTCCGTGAAGGACCTGAAGGACTGGGCCAGGTAAGATGCCACGGGGCAGCGCAGGGTGAGCGGCACGGCACGGCGGGGCTGGTGCAGACAGCAGGCAGGGGAAAAGCAGGCTCAAAGCCTGCAGCATCCTCATTAGGGATGTGTCAGAGGAGGGCTGAAGGGGTGGCCGGCAGCGACATAGTGCCTCAGGCTCTGGGGATGGAGAAAAGACCACAGCTCCAACCAGGAGGTCACTGAGCACGCAAGATAATGGAAATAAATGGGCCCCTCATCCTAAAAGTGCCTTTGACAAATAACCTGTGTGGTGTGGCCAAGTGGCTCTTCTCCCTCCTGGCAGGAGCTCCCAGCAGCCAACGATGATGCCGGCAGCCCCGAGCCTAGCCGCCGGTGGAAAGCATGGCACAGAGCAAGCACCAGGGCAGAGGAAGCTTCATGTTTTCTCAGCAGCAAGAACACTTGCTCAGCTTTTCCCTGGTGCGATCACTCCTTGCTTGCCTGGAAGCCGCTCCAGCCTGGTCTCAGTTAGTCCCAGAGACCTCTCGCATGGGGTTCGGAGAGGAGGGGGACACACACCAGAGCTCGTGGGCTTTGCACGGCGTCACCGCAGTACCAGTGAGCGTGGCACAGAGCAGCCACCTGCCATCCTGCGAGGTTTCAGCGTGGAAACCTGCACATCCTCATTCAAATCGGACAGAGAGCAGACAGCGCCGAGGTTTCGGGCATCAGCCATGGGAGCGTAAGCGGGCGGGAGCCAGGAAGCAGACCCACCAGGTTCATCACTAATATTCCATTAGCGAAATATTTAATAGCAGATTCTTTCTCTTCCTGGCAACTCCCTCCTTCGGGCTGTGGGTATTTTTGGCGAGGCTGGCGCTATTTTGCAAGCGGCAGGAGCACTTGTTTCATCAGGGGCTGTGCAGCAGCCAATTAAAGATTTCCCCTGGATCTGCAAAAATCACAGTTGGGGGACCGCGATTTAGCAAATGCAAGGAAGATGCTGGCTGGCCGGCTGCAGCTCTGATTAAACAGTTACGTAGTGGGGGAAGAGAAGCAAACAAAGAAACCAAACCCACGAGGGTGGCTGCTGGGGCAGGGGGGCCAAGACCTTGCCAGGGTGTCCCTCCTGCTGCTGTGCACACATTAACCCTCTGGCTGCCCATCATCTGGGACTCCTGCTCCTCCCAGGGCAGCCCACGGCTGCCAGCAGCTTTTGCTTGATTTTACTGACGTCCTCTTGCAAGTGGAGATGTCCCTTCCCAGCCAGGCTTGGCCTGTCCTGGTCCATACAGGGTCTGGTGCTCTGGGGTTCTCCATCCAGGACCCTTCGTGGCCTCAGCATGGGGCAGGAGGGATGGAGAGCGGGGCAGGAGGGATGGAGAGCGGGGCAGGAGGGATGGAGAGCGGGGCAGGGAGATCTTCACCATACTGTGTGGTGGTTGCTTATCCCTAAGCCTCCTGGCAGGGACATCGGTGACCCCAGCAGATCCCTCTGTCTGCCAGCCACTCTGCAAGTCACCCGGGGGCTGCCTGGCGCAGGGCAGGGGGCTGCGCTCACCCTCCGTGTGCTCCCCTGCCTGTCCCCTTCCCAGGGTGTCCCCCGTGTCCCTGCACCTCTCTTCTCACCGCCGTCCCCAGCTCTGTGGGCAGACATGGTGCTGTTCTGCCCGCACAGAGCGAGGGCAGGAGCCATTGACACAAAAGCCCTCGGAGGGTCGGCGAGGCCGGCCGGGCTCCTCCGGGACCGCTGCTCCCTGCCCGGCTCCAGGCACAGCTCCGGCCCCCCCCCCGCCACCTCTGCCTCTCGTCCTGTCTCTCCCCTTTATTTTTTATGTCACTTACATTCATTTGGCCCTTTTTCTCGCACACCCTGGCAGGAGACACATGTCCCTCTTCAGAGTGATTCATTTTGCGGCTTTCGCCTCCAATCCTGCTTCCAGGCGACAGGCGCCATCCCGAGTTAGAGGCATCCATATGGCAGGGGGTGCTGGTGGCCGAGGGCAGGGGGAGGAGGGCCAGGCGATGGTTGAAGGGCTCAGCAGACTTGGCATCTCGCATTAGAGTCAGTGCCAGGACGCTGCCGGAGCTGGGCACGGCCCCAGGTTGGTGACACACAGGCAGCAGAAGGCAGGAGAGCCCCCCTCCCGCGCTCTGCAAAGGGCACGGGGATGATGCTCGGCGCTCCGACTCCCTCCCGCAGTGGGAAGACACCCCCCTGGGCTGGCGTGAGTCACTGGCAAGTCACCAGCATGTTGCCGGGGAGGTGGCCCACCTGTGGTCCTCAGGGACTGGCACCAGGACACGTTGGGGGGTCCAGCATCCATCACACCACCGCGCCCTTTTCCCCCTCTCGTCTCTTAACGGGGATCGATGAGCCTGCGTCAGGGGGCTCTGCCTCTGGCTCACTTACTGAAGGCTCTCCGTGCCCCATCCCGAGGGGAGGGCAGGTGTTCCGGGGTGCTGGTGGGGTGCGTCGTGCTTGGGGGGTGCTGCGTGGCAGGGCTGGCTGCTCCCAAAGGGCAGGGGACCCAGCTGAGGGTGACCCAGCGCAGGCAGTGTCCTCACCGATGGGGTTGAGCATGGCAGCAGAGCTGGGGACCGGTGACAAGGTCCGTGGGCAGCCCCAAACACAACAAGCCATGAGCCGGGTCCAGGATTCAACCAGGGGGCACAAGCAGGAGCAAACCAGGGGCAGAGACGAGCTATGGTGCAGGGCCAAAGTCCTCCCAGGAGACAGGGGCAAGGACAGGGCTGGAAACAAGATCCACACCTCCGAGGGGGTCCATCCAGGGATGACCTGTCGGCAGCACAGGGCTGAGGTTCCTGCAGAGACAGGCTGGGAGCAGGCACAGCTCGGGAGGGAGCTGGGATGCTGGGCTGAGCCTAAATGGGTTCCTGGGCTGGGGTGGGGAGGGCCCAGGTGGGGCTGATGGGGGCCGTTAGGGCTGTGGGTGTCCCCAGGACAGCTCACCCTGCAGAGGGACCGCTCTCCAGCCCCCCTCCTCTGCAGCACAGAAACGCGTGACCAGTGACGGTGCAACCACTCAGCCCCGCCGCTCTCCTGGGATCCCGTTGAGCCCTTAGAAGAGATCCAGGACATGGTCCTCCAGGGCAACCAAAGCCACCTGCCCGGAGAGCCACGGCAGGGGCAGCTCGGTTGTACACCACGACAGGCTGCAGGATGCACGGTGCTGGAGTAAATCTCTCCCCCCACACCCTTCCCATTCAGTGGCATTTGCGGGGTCTCGGGACAGGCTCTGCAGGGTGGAGGGGCTGGAAGCGCTGGGCTGTTGGCCGTAACGGGCCGTGCTTCTGCGTTGCAGGGAGACCATGGCACCGTACACCATCCCGACCGAGCTGATCGTGGTGGAGGAGATCCCGCGCAACCAGATGGGAAAAGTCAACAAGAAGGAGCTTCTGCAGCGGTTCTACCCAGGCTAGAGCACGGCTCTAGGCCAGGACTGGGAGCCCAGGGGGTGTTTAATCCTCCACCACATCCATTCTCCCTCTGTGACGGCACTGACGAGGTACCAGCGGTGATTAGCAGTGGCAGGTCTGGGCTCACGGCAGTTTGGTCCATGAATAAAGTCCGGTAAAAGCAGGATTCATCCCACATGGTCTCCTCTTTGGTTGAACTGAGCTGGAGCTGCAGGGCTGCCTTCCTTGAGCAGGAGCTGTTGGCAGGAGGCTCAGGGCAGTTCTGGTTCTAGAAAGGAAGCGTGGGATGAACGCTGGGGGGTTACAGGACTGCCCCCGTCTCCACCTGCCTCTCTGGTTGCTCATCCCCCTTCCATTTAGAGCTCTGCCTCAGGACACGTGCAACTCATCGCCAGATGAAATTCCTCTTTGGATTAAACCCCTGTCTTCGGCCAGCTGTGGTGACGCCTGGTAATTTTGCCTCCTCTCTTGCCCGTTCCCACGGACTCAGCAACTTTCCCCCTAGTTTGGTTTATAGAAAGGGAGAGTCAGAGAGCAGCAGATCCTGTCCCTGCTGAGATCCATGTCGCCCTGGGGTGCCCCATAGCCTGCTGTAAACCTGCTCCACCAAACGCCGCCTCCCATGTGCCAGCAGAAGTGAAGAATAAATAGAGAATCAGAAATAAATACTGGCTGTGCTTACCAGCCCAGTGCATCTACCCCCGCCCAGGTGGTCCCTCCATCAGCATGGAGCGATGGTAGGGGTGCCGGCACCCTTGGGGCAGAGCTCCACTGCCCTGCCCGGTGCCGGGGAGTGCTCCTCCACCTGCGACACCCATAACGGAGGGGGAAAGACACGGGAGGAAAGGGCAGGGATGGCTGCCAGGGGCTTGCCGTGACCTCTGTGATAGGAGAGCCGTGAAGCATCCCAATAGTTGCAGCGATCCCGGGGAGATGGGGAGGAACCGGGTGGATGGGCAGGTGCTGGAGATGGGCCCCGTTTTTGGCCGTGGCCACAGGATGGTGAGGGGTGCAAGCCACGGTGGGCACATGGTCCAGCATGGGGTGGGGGCAGAGCCGGAGCAGGGAGTTGGAGGCACCGGGGAGCAGATGCAGCATGAATTATATTGTATGTGTGCTCCTGTGCCTCTGTGTGTGTGTGTGTCTCGTGTGTGTGTGTGTGTGTGTGTGTGCTGACACCGGCCCCCACGTCTGAAGGTCATCGATTGCCTGGAGGACAGGCGCTATCAATAAACCCTACCTTTATAAAGGGATTTTTGTCCCTGTTTGACTTCATGCGTGAGCTGCCGGCCACGCAGCTGTGGGCGATGGGGACTGGTAACACGGGGGGGGATGGCGGTCATGCCCTGCAGCTCCCGGCCCAGTGGGTCCATCCCCGGTGTGGGGACAGTGCTCTGGGAGGCAGCGTGGCAGTGAGATGCTGGTCCGGTCCTGTCCGGTGCCAAGGGGGTGACAGGGAGCTCCATGTTTCCCTGCCAGCCGATGGGAGCAGCAGGGAGAGCAAGAGGAATGGGGAGCAAAAGTAATTCCGTCAAATACCGTTGTTAGGGTCAGCAGAGCCCTGAGCATCTGGGAGGACAGTTAGTGAACGTGGAGAGGAGATGGAGGGGACAGCTGGCAGACATGTGGTGCTGGGCAGAGAGAGCAGGGATGGGATGGGGACCATAGAGGGGACAGGAAAGGGGATACAGATGCGGACAGGCTTCCTCCGCTGCAGCCCCTCCATCCCACCCCGCCTGCGGGGACGGGTCCAGCCGTGCGCCCGCTCTGCCCATCCCTGCACCCTGCCCACCCCAGCATCTCCCAGGGCACTGCCAGCACCTGGATTTCGGTACCCCTAGCTCAGAAAGGGTTGGGACAGGGCCCTGCAGGGGACAGCAGGGACCACACAGAGCTCTACCCAGCCACCCCTCACCATCCCACACCGGGCGGGCACACGGACACGCCGGCACGGTGCACGGCTTGTCCCCTCGCCGTGGCGTGCAGAGCCGAGCACCGGCAGCTCTCACCGGTCTGCAGGAGGGATCGAGCGGATCCTTTGTTAAAACATCAACGATGCAGTAAATTTTTTAACTTACCAAATAGATCAATATCAAATTATCATGTCTCACATTCATAACTCTTAAGCAAGCAACAATGGAGAGAGACAAGGTCACTGGAGAATAAATAGCAGCAAAAGCTCTTAATGATCTATCATTCTCGACAACCCCAGGCACCCAGCACCAGCCCGGTGACAAGATCATTAATAAAACTCTGCAGGAACGCTATCGATTGCTTTGATGGATGATCACAGGTAGCAAATACTGTAAAACACCTGGTTGTCACACACTAAAATGAGTAGTTTGACTCACACCTCGGCACGGGGACCCGGCTGTGACTCTGCCGGGTTTTCTCCTCGGTGGTGGCTTTCGCAGGGAGGGTGGTCAGCGGCGCAGCCTTGGGGTGCCGGTGGCTGCAGCTGCAGCCAGGTTTGGGGCTGCCATCCAGGCTGGACCCCCACGGCTCCCACCTCCTCTTCCCCACCACTCTTCATCCCTATAGATGGGACCTGTTAATTAAAAGCCTCATTAAAGCACCTGGTCTTAATGCCCCTAAGCCCAGGCCAGGAGCTCAGCTGGCCAGAGATGGGTTTTGGTGACCCGATGCCACTGGATGAACCTGGAGACCTGCTCCATCCCCTCACTGCGGGATGAGATCCAGGACACCAACGCAGCCTGGACCTCAGGGATGGATGAGGGTCCCCGGGGACGTGGACTCTGCTCCCCTACACTGCATCTGTCTGGGGCGTGGAGGGGGGTGCACGCATGTCCCCCCCTGCAGTTCCAGGCGCTTCACTTGCGAGCCACGTCCGCATCGACGGTCTGATCATATGTACACAACCATTCAATTACCCGGTAATGGCTACAGGCTATTAAGCCATCAATCTCCTTCATTAAGGCCTGCCAGGCCCATCCCCGGCATCGCACAATAAAACCATTAAAACAACAACAACAACAACAACCCAAAGTAGCATCTTTAATGCGTCGGCTGTAACGCTGGCCCCGTCACCGATACTGGCCATCCCGCAGCATCCCCTGCCCCACTGCAGTGTCCCCCTGTCCGCAGCCCACCAGGGACCCCCTTGCCCCGAGCAAGGTGTCGCCTTGCTGGGGTGTCCCCAAGGAGCTGGGGGCTGCCTTCACCTCTGTGCCCCCCCAGCTGCTCCCAACAGCTCGCCCCTGCCCCGGGCTCAGCGGGCGGCTCGGCACGCCGGGACCTGCTCTCGCGCTTTATAGCTGACATTATCTTTTATTGCCATATAAAAGAAAAAAGACGAAGCTCCAGTGGCTTTATGGCTGCTGCGCCGGCATTTGGCACTTCGCTGCTCAGCTCTGCGCTCCCAGCTGCTCCCCGTCTCCATCACTGGGCATAGTGGGGACGGGGCACTGCCCAGACCCCCCCAGTCACTGCACTGGGACCACGACTGGTCCCACTGCACCCACGTTAGGAACATGACTGGTCCCAATATTCGCGGTGGGGGCACAACTGGTCCCAGCACCCACAGCTCTTGCACTGGCCTGGGCAGAGCAGAGGGTGTCAGCGGAGGGGGGGAATGGGACATGGCCCCTCCAAAATAGGATGACCCTTTCTCCAACCCGGCACAGCAAGGGGGGTGGGTCGTAAGCCTGGGCTGGTGCTGTTTGTACCCAGCATCTGTGGGACCCCAAATCCCTTCACCCGAGTGGGAGCCCCAGTTTGCAGGGGGAGAGGGGCAGGGGGTGGCAGTGCAGGGCTGGATGTCGGGGGGGCGGGGGTCCTGCTGCCATGCCACAGCCAGAGCCACGCCATGGGCACCAGGCAGCTCCCGTGGCCGGCAGCACCGGCACCACGACCAGGGACTGGCACCTTGTCAGGGCCCATCACGTCTGCCACCCCCGCGCCCCCACGCCGCGGTGCCGGTGGCAGGGAACATCTGCTCAGCCGCCCCGCTGCCACGGCGCGTTAGGGTCAGGGGCAGCTGCCAGGACCCCCGGCCAGCGCCGCCGGAGCAGGTCCCTGCCGTGACACTGATGCGGGGTGACAGGGCGAGTGGGGAGGATGGATGGGATGGGATGGGACAGACAGGCAAGCGAGCGTGGCTGCCCTCTCCAGGGCCCAGCCACACCACGGGTGACCAGTGCCCGACGCTCACCCACTCATGGCGCGGCTCCACGTCCCCTCCCGCTGTCCCTGGGGACGCCAACACCCCTGCCACCACCGCTCAGCTTCTGGGGACGGACAGAAGACATCCTGCATCCCATGTCCTCTGTCCCTTGTCCCTTTTCCCATGCCTTGTGCCCTACCCCCGTGTCAGCACCCCACGCCTTGAACCACGCTCCAAACTCCAAACCATGTACCGCACCGGGATGGCGCCAAGGGCACTTTTTCCCAAGAAGGGGAGCAGTGCTGGCCGGCCAGGGGTGCCCACAGAAGCTGTGTGGGGACATGGTGATGCCACCAGTGTCACCAAAACGCCACACGTTCTCTTGCCAGGCCCAGGGCTTGTTTCCCCGGGAGGGCGAGGAGCCTTCCGCCCCCTCCTCCGCCCTGTCTGGGCGCGGGGGGTGGCGGATTTCCAGCCCTGCTGCAGCCGGGACCCCCGGGGACCCCGGGCCGGCGGGCGGAGGGCTCTGCCCTTGCGGCACCCCGGGCGGCGGGGACCGCCCGTGTCGGGGCCGGTGGCCGGGACGATGCTGCCACCTGGTGCCGCGGTGTCGCGGCGCTGCCGGGACCGGCACCGGGGGTCGCGGGGCAGCACCGGGACCGGCACCGGGGGTCGGGGACAGCACCGGAACCGCCCCCGGATATCGAGGGCAGCACCGGGACCGGCTCTGGGGATGGGGGGCAGCACCAGGAGCGGCAGCAGGGGTCGGGGGGCAGCACCGGGAGTGGCCCCGGTGGTCGGGGGCAGCACCGGGAGCGGCACCGGGAACCGGGGCAGCGGGGCCGGCGGCCTTGCCGGGGCTCCGGGAGGAGCCCGAGGCCGCTCCG
>VYZM01013458.1:189966-242488 GCA_013398915.1 Dromas ardeola | reverse complement strand
ATTCTATGATTCTATGATCCTTACCCTTAAGGGTGTTTTCTGAGCAGTGGCTACACCAAGGAGACCAGATACACTCCCCTGGGGCACAAGACCTTTTTTCAAGCTCCCACTTTCTCGCTTTACAAACTGCCCGCATGGATGGTCACCTCCAGAGGTAGAGGCTCTTGTATGACAGCAGCAGGATGGTGTGAGTTCTAACACGGACCCTGCTAGGTTGGGCTGCTGAGAGACTACAACCCTTCCATATGATGGCTTCCCACAGTAATGAATGGTGTATTTAGCCTGAACCAGAGCTCTGTCCTGCAGATAGAGACAGGAGCCACTGGTCAGGTGTGAGACTTGGGCTTCCCACCGTGTGCTGGGGGAAGGAAAAGCCTGTTTGGGCATGGGCGCAGGGACTGGGTCCGTGTGTCACTGTGTATCCCCCTGTGTGGTATGTCTGTGGCACGGCCCGAGGGTGAAACTGCTTTATTTCAGTCTGACCTGTACAATTAACTGTGCCTGCTTGTCCCTCTCGTGGCTTCATTGGCTGAGATCTTTCCCTTTGGGGGAGGACCTTGGGGTAAGAAGGTGCTGAGGGAAGCTGTGGAGGGGGGAGAGGTCCCCAGAGGGGTCAGGAGCCCTCCCAGGGCTTGACCATAAGGCATGAGACACACTGAAACACCAGCCACGGTCCAACGAGAGCTGTGCCACCCGCCTGCCCACCCCCAGGCATCACTAGAGGGAGACGGAGCACTGTCTTGTGGCACTGCCCGGGAGAAGCTCCTTAAGCCCCATTTTCCATGCTTTTTCTTTCTGCTTGAGATCGTTGCTGGAAATATGACATGGCGGAGTCCGCCGGACTTGCTAGGCCCTCAGCATCTTCTGCCGGGACCCTGCGGGGCTGCCCCTGCCGACAGCGGGGCCACGGAAGCCTGTGATGGCAGCCTGCGCCAACAGGGGTGCAGCCAGTCTGTAAAGCAGCTACGAGGCAGCACCTATATTAGGGTCTATACTGACTGTTTAGGAGGACATGAGAAAGAAGAGTCAGCTGCGGAGGGCTTGGACCACTGTAAGGGAAAAGCAGCAAGAGATCCCACCAAGTAGAAGTGTAAGTGACAGTGGAGGGGGACACAAGGAGCTGAGAATGGCTGAATGACAGAAAAAAGGCAGGGTTTGCAGAAAGAAATCTGTTCTTACTGAGCAATGTTTATGTAAATACACCAGGAACGACCGCTCCTCAGACAGCCTAGATGTTGGGTTAAAGCAGTGGGTGTCTGGGAGCTGAGTGAAGCCAGAGGAAGGACCGCAGGTGGCTGCAGCCACTCCTGCCTGGTCAAGTCAGATCGAAAGGGACCATCAGGCAGAGCCACCACGTTGCAGAACTTTGTCTGCAAGTTAAGTGCCTAGAGGAAGCTGTCTCATCCCCCAGCCCAAACAACAGAGAAAGACACCCCCGAGAGGCAACTCACCTCCTCCTGAGACTGACATAAACGGTGTGATTCATTTTCTCGGTTTACTGTCTTTGTTGGCTACAGAAGGAGCTTACACACCTCACCTAGAAGAGCTGCCTCATTGCTGGCTTGTGCTGGACAGACCAAGCATAACTTCTAATTGGATCCACCATGCATCTTTGCCCATTCCACACCAATCTGTTTTTCCTCCATCAAGCATAAATAAATATATCTTCCAGCAGGATGCCTGCCTAGCATATCAAGGACTCAGCAATGCACTACATGCACAGTGTTTCTAATTTCTGATTTGAATTCACCTGAATTTAGGTTCTAGCAATGTTCTTGTAATGGTCACAAGTTCTTGCAGTTTGCATCTCTCTTGGTAAGTGTTTTCTCCCCATTAATTCATTGAATCACTATATTCAAGTGCCCTCTCAATTCACATTTTGGTAAAGAAATGAAGGAAGAGGTTGTTAAAGGCATTTTGAATAATTTCATTACTCTTACCTTCTCCAAATTTTTTTAAATCTTTAAAAAACACCGCCAGCAGAACAGTTTGCCTGGCTCTGGAGCTGGGCTCATCAAGGCTACGTTCAGGATTGAAATTACCTCCCTGATCACGTGTGTTTGTCCCTTGGGTACAAATTCAATTTTATCACACCACACTAGCAGCTTTTGCTGAGGTGTTGAACTGCTATGATTGTTGTGTTGTTTCACTCCCAGAGGTTCCTAGGAGACACTCCGTAACATATGCCTGGTATTTTTGTCTACAGCTTTGTAAATTTGCTTCAGTTGTGTTAGAAGTACATTTTTGCAGGATGCTTCCAAGATAAATACAGTAGTATTGGAAATTTTGCCCCATATTTTTTCTATTTGATGAAATAAGTGCTTTTGGGAAAGGTTAATTTTGTGTCCTCTCTATTTCGCTTTCCATGTACATCCTCCTCCTGCCTTTCCTCAGGACAGACGTGCAGATACAGATGAATCCGCATCTCTCAAACATTTTTTTCCTAGTCTTTCTCATGTGGGTTGTATTACCAGTTCAAAACTTAAGCAAGTTGGAGTGTTTGCATTCTGAAATATGTACACCACATTATATGACAAGATTATAGCAAACAGCATGAAATCCAGCTAGCATGCTGTACTCAGCAGTTATTTTTCTCTGGTACATTATACTTTCAAATTTATGTCACTGCTGGTGTAACGTGGTCTTATGTATAAAATTGCTACAGATTCTATTTGAGATTTTCTTGCGTTTCCTTCAAGCTTTGAAAATAAGAAATGCCTGTCCCAGGACCTGAAGTGGGAGATGCTTGGGAACTGGGGACTGGGTTATAGTGCTGGTTTTTACCAGTGGGTAAATCAATTCTCCTTTCTCTATTTGATTTATCCACTTGTCAGATAATGATGACTGAACTGGTGTACTGCCATATCTTATAAAATTATTTGAGACCGACGGACAGAAAATACATTTATAAGCAGAGACTTCTGATCAGAAAGAAACAATTCTATCAGCTATGAATGTGCACGTGAAAGCTTGGCAAAATGCAAGCAGTTCTCCTCATATTGCCATGACAGTCCTGGGCAAAAAGTCCCTTTCCACAGTGGGGCAGCGGTGAATGAAGAGGAGTGTTAGTGTCCAGGGAACAGCCAGCTCTGCTCCGAGGACCACCCCGACGAGGGATGCTCCAGATGGACTGGCAACAAGAGGGAGCGACCTTTCTTCAGCTGCAAAAGGCTGTTTGGCCTGGCCAGAGAAGCCCCGTGCTCTCCTCTGAGAGTGTCACTTCTGCCCTTTTGGGTCCACCAAACTTTTCACAGCCTCCTCCTTAAGCGGGGCCTGGCCACCCGCCCTGCCCGGCTACGTGAGCTCCCCGTGGACATGGCAGCGTCCTTCCTGCTCTCAAACCAAACTTATCATCATTAGAAATCCCTGCCTCCCCAGGGACCTGAAAAACCACCTCCCAGCTTTCCCAGAGACCATTCGAAAGGCTGAGGCACTACAAGCCTGCCTTCTTCCAGCTCCGGCAGCCCACCTGGATAAGCAGAGCCCTCCATCCTTCCCTGCCGAGTGGGAGCTCTGCAGCCTCCCAGAGCCCTCTGCAAGTAGCTGGTGTTTCTCTGCGTGCTGTCTCCCACTGCCTCCTTCCTGATCACCATCTCTGTTGTATCTTTAAACAAATGATCAGCTATGTAATTGCCAGATTGGGTCATTAGACATAGGAAAAAAAAAAAAGGAAAAGGGAAAAAAAAAAAGGAAAAGGGAAAAAAAAAGAGGAAAAGAAAAAGGGAAAAAAAGAAGAGGAAAATAAAAAGAAAGGAAGGAAAAAGAACAAAACAAAAAAACCCATCATTTTGTCGGTCTGAAGGAGTGGAAAGCCAGGGGTAAGCTGTGTACTTTGTAGTGGCTGTGCTTCCCCAACAGTGGAAGCTAAGCAGAAACTGATG
The DNA here is from genome assembly GCA_013398915.1 of Dromas ardeola. Lineage (NCBI taxonomy): Eukaryota > Metazoa > Chordata > Aves > Charadriiformes > Dromadidae > Dromas > Dromas ardeola. The sequence goes on along the minus strand of VYZM01013458.1, from coordinate 238,607 downwards.
GGGTTATATTCCACATGCACAGCTTCGCCCCTGGTGTCAGGATGCATGACTAGACTGTGGGGAGAAAAGAAAGGGAGGAAAGGGAAGAAAGACTACAGTCAGACACCCCCCTCCAAGCGCACGCTGTCTGAATGCTAGGTGATGGTGTGGTGAACCCTTTAGAAAATGCTGCAATTCCCCTTCTCCTTTTTTCTAAGAAATAAATGAGGATGAGCAAATTCAAGCAACCATTGTATTTCATTTAGTCTTCTCCAAATCCTGGTGGAACACTCCTGAGAAAAAGTCTAGTTAATATGGGATCTACGCCTCAGAGCTACGGGTCTTGCATAAATGCCCATGACTGAACGTGACTTCTGGGGAAACATAAAACATTTAAAATCTGACAAGCAGGAATGCTCCTGCTGAGAGTCCTCAGATGATGCTCTGTGTAGCACAGGACATTGCATTTCACAGATGTGGCCAGATCCCTTGTACTGAGTTTGTACTTTCAAACTCCTCCCCAGCTGTTCAAAAACCCTGAGAGACTGCAAGCTGTGGATGCACCTACACATGGGTCAAATCCATAACCTGCTCCTGTGGCTCCTTTCTGCTTACCCCCCAGAGTCACTGCGAGTAACTCTGGCATCCGCTTTTATTTCTGGGATGCCCCTCTGGGGTCACCCCTCTGTTCCCTGCCTTGTGTCAGGGCCAATGCGGGGACATGCTGACATGCTTTGCTGGTGACACCGCTCTCCTTCGTGCCTCCCATTCCCGTCTCTGCCCCATGCTAAGGGCTCTTCATGCCCCTCATTTTTTTTCTCTTAGAGATCCAGTTCTCCCCTTCCCACCTCTCACTGTGTCTCTTGCTGCATTTGCCCTCTGCTCTGCCCCCAAGGGCCATCTTGTTTCCTTCAGGCCTTTTTCCACCTTTAGCTCCCTGCCTGTCAGGACTGCGTGCTACAGAAATCCAGTCTGATTCATGCTTTAAGACCCTCTGAAATTCAAATATGGTTGTATCCAGGCATCTGGCAGCTAAAGATACAGAGCATTTGTGAAACTGAGATCCTATCTGTGATTTCAGACATGTACAAATTTAAAGAACGTTCAGACATTTTCTTATTTTTGCTCATGCCTATCTTGAACTAAAAACCCTTGAGAACAGCTATGTGAGCCTGTGGCCACGCCAGCCCACTCGGAGAGGTGCCGGCAAGCCACTGACCCCAAGCAAACGCTGCCCTTGCCAGGGGGCCTGAGGCACTGGCCAGGCTGAAACAAGGGGGCCGCGGTTGAGACAACCAAAGTTGCTGCTTCTTTTGTTTGTTTCAGCTGTTTGCAGGGACGCGGGACTGAGGGCATGTTACATATTAATAAACTGTAGTACACTGGAAAGATAGCTGAATCGAATAGTCAGGTTTTCCCTCCTAATGGAAGTAAAGGCCCAAGTATCACTGATCATCCTAATTGCAGGCAGTAATGTGACAGGTCCAAGAAGAAGAAGAAATAAATGCCTATTTCCCAGGAGGAACATTGATGGAGATGAGAGGGTATGGGACACATCTGTCCCCAAATACCCTGGACCAATACATGCATTACGGATAGCAGCTGCCAGTGTGTGCACACCCATCACCTCCAAGTAACAGCCCACCACCAGCCTTTTTATGCCTGTCACAGTGTAATTTTGTCCCCCAGGGGTGATCTCTGCTAGGCGTGCAAATCAAAATGGGGGGAGCACAATTGCAAGACATTGTTTTTCTCTCCAAACCTGCCCGCCTTTGGCAACACGTGGCTGAACAGCTTCAAATACTTGCCAGAGGATGTGGAGAATGGCTGGACACGTTGCTGTTACATGAGAGCGCCTCAGGTGATTTTGCTTGGGTTAGACCAAGCCCCAGATAAGGCTTTTCTCCAGACATCTTCTCTGAAGCATGACAGTGTCTCATGCTCGGCAATAGCAGGGCTCATTGACTGAGGTCCTCACGAGCCTCCCTGCTGCACTTGCAGCAATGAGTCACTCATATGTATCCTTCTGATCCCCGGCTGCGCAGCTGGTGCTCCCCAAAAACCCCAGGATGTCTGCTTGACCCCTGCTGACCTTCCTAGTGCTCCCAGTTGGGATGAACGGCAGCCCTTCCCATGGGGTTTGGCTGAAGTTGGCCTGCTTGGCCCTTTTTCTGTTGTGTGTGGTGTCCGCTTTACCCCTTTGCCCCACCACACACAGTGTTTGCACAGACTGCGGCATCTTCTGCTTGATTCTCCCACCAGCAATGCAAGTCATGCCCCAGCTTGGCAGCTGTTGTGGCCTACCCAACACAGACACTTACATCCTGTTAATCACGAGATTAACCCATGGGTTAATAACCCCTACAGTAAGATACCTACATGCACTGAGTATAAACTGGGCCTCTGGTGTGTCTTCTTCCAGCAGTTAACTTGTATGAAGGACATCATGTGCCCCATACTTGCATGGATTTCCTTCTATTATTTTCAACACATATGCAAATATCTGGTCTTGGCTCCATCTCTCCTAATTAGGGAGGCCTTATGATTCACCGTCATTACATTTAGTGGGTATCTGTGACAAATGTTAAAATATCAAGATTCCAGGGCACAAAAGCTCTTTTATAGCTTTCATTCACAATTAGGCTTGTGCTGCATTCTTGCCATTTTGAAATGACCCTTGTTTTGAACACTGCATCTTGTGATGCACAAATTTGCTACAGGAAAAAGGTTTCTAAATGAATGTAACTCATTATTGATAATACAATAGTTGTATGTTTTATCTACAGATCTCTGATCTAGGCAGTTACTATTTCTTAGAGCCTTTGCCGTAGCAAGGGAGAAACACTGCAGAGTATTATCCAACATTATTATGTATGAACAGCACATTATTTTACAATATTTTCATAACATAAGCCTGTTCCAAGTACCAACTGGAATATCCAGAAGAGCGCTCTTAACTGGTGGCTCCAAATTCCCCATTGGCACCGCGTTTCAAAGTGGCAGCTACAACCACCCCAGTCCTCGCAGGTGTTTCTCATCTCACCCGAAACGCACGTATTTACACAGAGCCTGGCGTGACTCCAAGGAATCTGTTGCGATTAATCAAGCGAATATTGCACATTCAGAAATTGTCTGCATACTTACCTACACAATGGGCTCCTCTCCTACGTGAACCCCCTTGAGACAGCTCCTTCCGCAGCCTCCTCCAGCCTTTCCTCCTGTTTCCTTGTTTATTCTCCTGCACGTCGGCATTTCTGGCCGTGCCCCTCCGTGTTCCCACATGACTTTTTGGGAACAGCAGGTCACAGCATCTGCTGAGCCATTCACCCCTCCTTGTGCATGTGTGTGGTGCTGAAGAAGCGTATCTTCATTTCACAAAGAAAAGCCTATTTATTTTTCTGGGCTCCTTATGGCACATGGGTAAGCAGTGCTGAGGTCAGTCAAATTCCTGTTGAATTTGCAAAGTGACTGCTTTAATTTAAGCAAGAAAAGTCTTGTCTTCCATCAGAGTTCTTTTCATAACAGACCTGTAAACTTTGTATAAATTACACTTCACTTTATATACTATACTGATTACTTAGCTGATTCTCCAGGAGTAGGTTTCACTAATCCAGCCCATGTCAAGCTCTGACTAAACCAGTCCCTCAGCCTTTTCCCCAAAAGCTCACACTTCCCATGCAAGCCCACCTGCAGCGTTCCTCTCCTTCCCCAGAAACCTTTAAGAACACACAGCTCAGGTGTGCGGAATAGTTGTTCTGGTTTTATTTGTGCTGCAGGGATGAATGACAGCATGGCAGGACCCAGGCTGGGCACTGGTGTCGCCCTGAGCCACAGCCATCATTTCAGCAACATGGGGTTTTCCCAGTGGTTTTCCCAGACTGGGGGAGACAAGGAGGTCTCCCCCTCTTCTTCAACACAAGCAGAGGCAGCAGCAGAGTCCCCTCCATCCACTGCAGAGATGGAAAAACATATGGGAGAAATGCTTCTTTCAGCTTTCAGGATTTCTCCCTCTTCCAAATTACCTCGTGTGCCCCCATGGGTGAGTGGCAGCCCCTGAGTAACCCCTGCAGTGCAGGCAGGGCACGAGCGCTGACTCCCATCAGCGCAGCCGTGTCAGCCAAGCCTGGGCAAAAGACGGTCTGTGGAAGGAACCTGAGAGGCATGGGAGAGAGGGGAAGGGTTTGTCGGAGAGGCTTTCAGTGAAGGAATGAACCTTGCGGTCTTTTAAAACAAAAACTTCGCCTCTCCGCTATTTGTAAGGTCAGCAGCAGCAGGTTCAGTGGGACTCCTGTTTGGGAGGTAAATGTGATTAGGCTTGCAATTAGTAATGATAAATGAAGACGTTTACAGCTGTGCAAGCTCACTGCCCCACTCTGCTCCTGTATTCAGGTGTGTGCATCTGTGTCAACGTCAATCTGTGTTAGACACATCCCAGAGTTATTAGTGCAGCCCTATCAAGAGGCACATCTGTTCTTGCTTGTATTGAGCACAGGTTTTCCAGCTTCTCTTCACAGCTGTGAGGGGCTATTTTCTTAAAACAGAAGCTCAGAGATTAGCCTGGAGGCAACAACTTCATCTAAAAAACTGGGCTACATGTATAAGCCTAAAGTGTTTGTCTATATGGATATATAGGATGGACATCAGTGCTGCTCTCAGCCAGCCAAGTCATGTGAATCCCAGTTCCTGCCTATATTTCACTATGAGGGTCGGACCCTCATAGGTAGGTTCTACTTTGTATTTCTTGACCATGGCACTGAGATGTTTAGTGGTCTGTTTCACAGAGCTGCTCCACAGGCTCGTAACGGCTCCTTCTGAGCTTGTCTCTGCTGTTGAGAGTTACTGTGTTGATGGCAGGTGGAAATGGGTCTTGCAGGAGTCTGAAGGTCAGTTTGAACTAGCACAGTGTCTCCTTACAGCGCCCAGACTGCTGCAGGGAGAGAGATGTTTTTCCACCAGCCATTCTTCAAGACTATACAAACTTCTCAAGACTATTTCATCATATCCTTTTGACACTGATTTTCTGCTGAGATTGTGTGTGAAAGCTGCTGGGGAAGGGCCTTTGTGTCATCACAGAGACACACAAGGTGAAGAACAGTTCTTGTTAACAATTAATCTTCCCCTCAAGAAGGTGGATGGAAAACTGTTGTAGCATAAAAAGGATACAAAGTGAAAGGACCAAAAATATAGCAAACTTGAACTTGCAGACAGTTTCCCTTTCAGCCAAATTTTGCTCTTCGTTCCTTCCTATACTACTTCAGGCACTGCAGTGCCATCAGTTTGAGTTATTATTCCTTTTTTTTTGTTTTTTTTTGCATGAAGGCCTTTGACTTTGGTAACAAACTGCAGGTCTCATCGCACCAGGACACTGGCGAAAGAAAACCAGAAGACACAGAAAACCAAGAAAACACTTGAAGATGAAACTCAGGAATATTTTTTTTTTCCCCTTAAGAATGTATTTCTATCACTGTGTAGAATCATTTTTGTATTTCTTTTCAGGACTTAAAGAATATGTTAGCCCTGGATGTAAATGGTGAAGTGCGTGCATCCAAATTTAAGTACTGAAACAATGGTGCTTGCACTAGTGTGACAGGGGTCTCTCCATCAGCGACCATCCTAGATGTTTTCAGAGATACAGGTGCTTTGGAGAGTGTGCTGGAGCTCGAGATCGTAGGATCTGGGCAGGATGACCGGAGCTGCCCTAGCTGGCAAGAGGAACAAGGTTGGCTTAGGTTTATCTGCAGCTGTGGTTGGTCTCTGTGGGACTCCTAAAAGGTTACGGTTTCCCTTGCTGGCAGATATGCTGACGTGGAGGCGAATAGTGCTGAGTGACTGGCGAGTAAGGGGTATTGGCTCATATTGTAGAGAAAAAGACTTGGAAACACACAAACAGTGCTGATAAGTGTTCTGACAGCTATGAGCAACCAAGCAACTCTCCATCTACCTTTGTTTCTTTGCTTTGAGGTTTATTTTGAAAAAAGAGATTTCTTCTGTGGGATCTAGCTGACATTTCCCACAGAGGAAGGTGGGAAGAGGACAGTAAGGGTGGAGAGAAGGCTGGCATGAGCATCACCAGTCACACTGCAAACAGTGCCCAAAGAAAGAAACCAAAAGACAAGGGTGGAAGCTTCCCTCAGGCTACTCTATCTCCCACTCCTCACCCTTGGCTCAGAAGATCCTGAGTATGCGGTGGCAGGTCCCTGATGTGTGTTGAAGCAGGGTGGAGGTGCTGAAGCCGGCCTACTGCCACTCTTCGGGCTTCTGTGTTCAGACCAAAACAAGGTTAAGTTCAGCTGTTACCACACTTAGTTAAAATAATGGGTTTCTTTGGGGTTATGCAAGTGTCACGTGGTACCCGAGGCCCAGAGCTGAAAGGCGCCTGTGTGATGCGCTGTTGCACTCAGATTTTTGCAATCTTCTGCCTCCCAGGTATACGATATTACCGGGGTGTTTCTGCCAGCATGTGCACTCAGAAGTGCTCTCCCCGGCAGTGATGTGATGTTATCTCTGCTTTATTCAGCATGTAAGATTCCACCTCAGTGGCCTTGATGAGAAATTATTCTGATTTCAACACTACCTTGTTGCACGCAGAACTCCTACATGGAGCTTACCATGCTCTTTCCTGGTCTGGTGCCTCCTTCTGCGGTTCAGTCTCACTTGAATTTTTTCTTCCATAGATGTTTCCTGCCATGACAGAGCATCTTCAGCTGTAGCCTCACATACTGTGGAGCTCAGGCCACACTGCTGGAGACTGGAGGACTTCTGTGTAAAGTTTTTGTCTTTCTCTGAGCTACGCCCTTTATTTTAGTCAACTGTAAACCCCAGAATAGACAAAAGCCAAGCACTGTTGTATATATTTGCTTTCTGCAGCTTCCCAGATCTCACAGAGGATGCACCAGTGCTTCACAGAATCACAGAATCGTAGGGTTGGAAGGGACCTCTGGAGATCACCTAGTCCAACCCCCCTGCCAGAGCAGGGTCACCCAGAGCAGGCTGGACAGGAACATGTCCAGGCACGTTTTGAATGTCTCCAGAGACGAAGGCTCCACCACCTCCCTGGGCAGCCTGTGCCAGGGCTCTGCCACCCTCAAAGTAAAGAAGTGCCTTCTCTTATTTAGGTGGAACTTCCTGTGTTCAAGTTTGTGCCCGTTACCTCTTGTCCTGTCACTGGGCACCACTGAAAAGAGCCTGGCCCCATCCTCCTGACACCCACCCTTTAAGTGTTTATAAGCATTGATAAGATCCCCCCTCAGTCTTCTTTTTTCCAGACTAAAAAGACCCAAATTCCTCAGTCTTTCTTCATAAGAGAGGTGTTCCTGTCCCCTAATCATCTTGGTAGCCCTTCTCTGTTATGCACTTTTGACTGGAGTCTGGTGATATCCTAACTTTGCATTTACTATTTCTTCCTCCAGCAGCAGTTGCTTCCCCCATCTAGATGGGGATAAGTTAGGAGGGTGTTATTCAGCTGTGGCTCTGCCCTGTGTGCTGTAGCAGCCAGTATGAATGAGGGGAAACCCCATCTGATCTGGCTTTGCTGCAGAACGTAATTTGTGCACCAAGAGGTCTGATAAGGGAAGGAGAACACAGTCAGAGGGGTTGATAAATTCCTCAACTTTCACCATTGAGTTTAATACAAGTGGCTAGAAAATGGACCCGCCTCCAGCTTCTTGTGCTGCTAGCCTGTGTTCATCAAGTGCTGCGGACTCTTTGAATGGTTACTGCCAATTTCAGACAGTCCCCACATGTTCTGTCTGCACGGAAAGAAATCCTCAAACAGTTTTCACAAATATTTTGCCATCAAGGTCTGTAATGTAATTGATGTTGAAACCTTTCGTAAAATAACTTTGATTTTTGACAAAAACGTCAGCATGAAAAGCACAAATCAAGTAACCTAGTGTAGTTCTAAAAGATAGCTGAAGAACAAAGACATTTTTAGTTTCACTGTGCTCTTTAGTTTATTCTGTTTCTGCTTTTTTAAATCTCTACTTTTCCCTTCTTTTTTAATATTTTCTCACTTTTTCAGTGGGATGACAAGAGAAACCATTCCAAAAGAGCAAAAGGCAAACCTTTTTTTTTTTTCTGCACATTTTAAAACTTGAAGTGAAAACTGGGGCCTGATGTGAAACAAATGTCAGCTTTAGTTTGATATTTTATGTAGAGAAACCAAACACTTGAGTGTGGGGAAAGAGGAGGGGAGGGGAAGAAGTCACATTTTCCATCAGGCACCCCTAAGGCATCTTGACTGTAACGACGATGTCCAATTTTCCGAACACAACTTTGAAGTAAAGGAGAACAGCAGCTGCCATTCTCCTCTGACTCGTTCAGCACCCTCCTTTGATGGCTCAGAACGGAGTAATTTGTTTTCCTCACCTCATTTTCAATATTCAGACAAAGGAAATTATTGGCTCTGGGCCCGTGCAAGGCAATAGGCAAGGGCTGCAGCTGGGGGGGTGCAGCTCCTGGTAGGTGTCCTGCGATGTGCCACCGGGACCTGGAGGCCTTGTGGCCATTGGTGTCACCAAGCACTGAGGCTGGGCACCGATGCAGCGCTTTTTGCCCTAAGCGACCTCCTGAGGGACACTGCTCTGCCCTGCCAACATGTGGACAGCAAGAACATTAGCAACTACATTACTCCATTGCCTGCAAAAAAAGCACATTCCTTGCCATGCAAATAACAATAAAACCTGAAGATTATAACCGCCAAATGCTTTTCTGAATAACTTAGAATGTTAGACCCTCTTAACAGCAGACCAGTTGAAATAAAAGGTCCTCTCTCCCAAGTTTGTGTACGAGTGTGCAGAGCTTGCCCAGCTCACCTTGGCTCCAGCCATTGGCACCGTCTGCACTCCCCAGAGGAAGCTCTCACACCTGAGAGGGAGCTGAAAAACCTACACAAACAGCAGCGTTTGCCTCCTAAGCTGTGGCCAAGGTTCTCCACCACCGAGGAGGAACTGCTAAATGATGAACGGCACAAGCAGTAACAGCCCAGGAGCTCCCTGTTCAGATTTCTGCCACGGTTTGCCCGCGTCTGCTGCTGAGCCCAGACGCTCTTTCATATGCTGGCTCACACTGCACCGAGGAAAACGCAGAGAAACTTTCCACCGTTGCTATCAGGGTTCAGCCGCAGCAGCGTGAGAGCCCTACTGTGAGACAGCTTCCAGCTGGGAGCCGGGCTTTCAGCACGGTGTCATCTAACCCTTCTGGGAGCAAGTGTCGGGAAAGCAGCCCGGAGAAATGCAGTGCCTCAACCAATCAAAGAATAACGGGTGGTGCTACTTGGACCAGATGCATCCTGAGAAATACACTTGAGCTGACATTTAGGGATCAGGCTAAACCTAGAAAGAATTTTCCATCCCTAGTGGTTATAATTTTATGAGGGTCATTCCTGCACTGAAAGGCTGCCGGGGGGATGCAAAATCAGCACTGCTTTTACCAGGTTTTTTAAAAAGCCTCATCGATTGGGCATTGTTTTTTTAAAATGAAAAAGCAGCCGTGGTTCAGCCCTGCACGTCCAATGGATCAGGTTAAATCATTCCAGTCTAAGCCCACCTTGAAAATAAACATTTTCCTCCTCATTTAATTTCTCTTGCATATGATTCATTTCTCCTAATCATCATCTGGGCAGAGCAAAATCTGCTGTGATTGACAGCGTGGAGAGCAACAGATGGTGCTGTTTCTGTTCAAGTGAGACCTAGAGATATAAGCCTATTCAGTGGCTTTACACCAACTTTATCTCTTCAAAGTCATTTTTTTGGGGATGAACTCTGTCAGTACCTCCTAATTCAAGCATTCAGATACACACAAACTTTACATTTAAAAAACCCCACAAACAACAAAACATTTCTAGGCTTGCGCTTTTTACCAGTATTTCTCACAAGTTTCAAAGCAGATGGTTTCTCACGCTAGCATCAGCATGGGTGCTGCAGTACAGAGCAATGTATTCATGGTGCAAAATTCCCTAGTGATTGCTAGGATTAATGTTACTGCTCCCTGTGTAGCGACCATGCGACACATGTGGGAGGCTGAAAAGCATAGCAAGTTTCACAAGAGCAACATAAGTTAGTTGCTCGAGTGTGTATCCAGAGTAATTATAGACATTACTTTGAAATGGAGTGGCATAAGTGGGAATACCGTGTCTGGGTAATTTAGATAAAAAGTGCTCAGCAAGTTCCTACTTCGCGTTTCCCAGAGAATGAATTTTCTACACCCCATTTTTTCTGCGCAGTCAAAACACAGCAGGGCTGGCAAGCAAAGCCTCATTAATCCCGACGTGCAGGAAATCTCCCATGTAAAGGAGAATTTCAAGCTATTCATCTATGGTTTTGGTCGTCTAGACTTGTTATCTGTGTGTGTGTGTTTTCTAAACTTGCTCTTTCCCTCTCAGATGCATATCTGACCAACACGGTTGCTCAGACGCATCCTCCTCGTTTTGGCCGAAGGCAGTTTCTGAAGGACCTTCACAAACAGCTCTGAGATGCAGCTTAGTGTCCAATTCCCAAATTCTCCATGGCCTGTGGGGCCAGCAGCAGCTTCTTCAGCCCCTCCAGCATCCTCCCTGCTGCGCACAGAGCGAGGGCTCCTGATGTAGCCCCAGAGCAGGAAAGAAACATAAATGCTTTGCTGCGTTACGGTAGTTGGAAACACAGGTTTAAGGGAGCTCTGCCACAACCACCACCCACTTCACTATGCTGCAGGTGTCATTCCACCAAGGTCCTGTGCACTTGTGGGGCTCTCTCTTTTCTCAAAAGCCATTTACATTGCTCTGGTCACAGGGGAAGGCTCTGCTATCTGTGTGAGGGAGATGAAGTACTTCAGTCTGCTTGAGCTTTGTGTGGTTTTCATCACAAAGTTATAAATGAGTTAATAAAATTTTGACACAAACTCAGTGTTCGGGTCTGTGAACTTGCATTAAACCATAAGCATTTGGCTTGTGACAGTAGAAAAATACAGGTAAGTTTTGCAGTGATTTTTCCAGCCCTATTTCACATGAGAGCTCAGGCCAATGTACAAACCGGCGATGGTCTGTAAATGTTCAAAGGTTGTCTGGCTTCCACAGGAATGGCCGTGACCTGTATCACAGAGCAATGGAGACAGTCACATAAAAACTACGTCCTTCCTGGATGTAGACTCTGTTCTTAACTTTAATATATGAAGAAGAGATAAAATTCAAATCCATGAGAGCCACAGCATGAACCGTGAGCAAGACACTTTATCTACAGCTTTCACCGTGAATCTCTGAAGTAAGGTATTAAAGCCGTGGGAGGATGGATGTGTGGATGGATGAATGGCAAGAACTGCTGTTGCTACATTTGCAGGGTCCTGAGTAATGAGATCCGATGGACGAGATATGGATTAGAGGCTTCATGTAAAATTTCTGAATCTGAATGCTAGTTTTCTGCCCTTCAGGGTTGGAATGAGGGTTATTCAGCAGGTAAACATGCTACTCCCCTGATCCCACTCCTTTGAACACATGCAGTCTGACATTTGGAAGGCACTCCAGAGTATCAGGTGGTTCATGCAGAAGCAACATTCCGTTCCCATGCTATCAAAATTGGGTTCATCCCTAACTTCAATACATTCGATCCCTCCCCTGGTATTAATTAATCCCACTGCCATGAACAGGCGTACAGTGTTGTAGCTTTTGCTTCAGACAGCTTCTCTCAAGCTAGAAAGGAAGGACTCTCAGGAAGATACTGGGGATCACTCATCCAGGCCAACGTCCTGGAGCCAGCGCGGGGAGAGCAGCTGCCTGCGGGGCTGGCTGGCAGCAGGCTCCAGCTGGCGTAGGCTCCCTGACGACATCCTCCTGCAGACCCCATTGCCGTGTCTGACGCCAGGTTCAGTTCCAGATTTTCCTCAATTAAAAGGGATGTGTGGCACCGGGCAGGATCCGTCTCTTTCATCAGCAAGCTGCACGCACGCTATACACTCTGGGCATGGAGACAAGCTGGGCTGCCTCCTCTCTCTGTTGATGGAGCTTACACCAAATATGAGTATCTTCTTTAGCTGAGTCTGGCCTCAGCTGAAATGTTCCTTTCCCCTTTTTCGCCCTCCCTCTGCTGTCCCCAGCATGTCACTCCACTGCAGGTGGTCCGCACATGGCAGTTGTGGGGAGTACTGACTCCGTGGCAGCTCCTGCCGCTCTGCTCGCTGCCATCATAGCATCATAGCATCCCACTTGCTTGGATAGTAAACTAAGTTTAGAACCCTAGAAATTCGGGTCCTTTTGGTGTTTCCCCTCCCCAAAAGCAAATGTTGCCCCTTTGTGGTGCCCATCACAGCAGGACCCCATGTCTCACTGCAGATTCCTGCAGGCTGTGAACAGTTTGGATGCAGAAATGAATCTTTCTGACAGAAGCTGTGAGCCTAGCAAAGTGTTTGTAGTCAGCTAGACTTCAGACTTTGGCAGGTCACTTCGGACCTCCCAGGTACAGCCACATACACTGCTGTGGGATAGTAAATCTGTGTTTCTGAGTTTCACAAGCACTTCACTCCTGCTAGGTTGGGTGGACACATTTAGCCTCTGTCTCTATGGCTCATCTTTGCTCCATCTGTGTAGCTTCCTGGCATACTTCTGCTGGTGGAGACTGATTTTTCCTGATATTCAGGAAAACACGAGCTTGCCTGTTGCCTAGGACACAGGTAACCTGTGCAACGTGGTACGTTTCAGGATGCTGGGGGAAATGGGGTAAGGACCAACAGCAGAAAAACTGATCAGCTGGAGCACATAGTAACGATATCACTCTGAAGACTTTCAGAAGTTATGTGAAAGGATTTAATTTCATTTTTCAGAGGCACCCTGAGAAGCACACTTTCTCTCAGAAAAAAAAAAAATTACTTAAAGGAGCACTTGTAACTAGTCTCCTGCATCAATTTTATCAGCACACAGGTGAAACTAAATCTCCAAGAGGAGCTGAAAGCTGCTGCCCTGGGGAGAGGGAGTGAAATGAAGATTTGCCCCATCCCCACTCCCCCATCCCCTCCTTAGCCAGTGGGGAAGGAGGGGTTTGACCTTGGCCAGCCCCATCCCGGTTCCCTGCTGCCGTGGAGGGGTTGTGGTCCATCAGTTTTCTCCGGGGCAGGCAGGCTCTGCTGGCTTTGCTGCTGTGACAGCAGACATATGGCCAAAGGCTGCCGTGGGGTGCAGTTTCTCTCCCCTGCACACCTCTGCGATGCTGCTGCTGCCTTCCAGGCTGTGCCCTGGCAGCTGCTTCACGCGCACCCGCGGCTGGCCATGGGGTGCAGCAAAATAAAGGTGCTGACTGCAATGACAACACTGTTTTTCCTACACACCATCCTTGCAACTCAGCCTAAAGGTGGAGGTGTAGGCTGGGCTTGCTGCCTTGTGTGTCGGGACTGTATCTGCTAACAATCCTGTGGCTAAGCCTTTCATAATAATACTCAGGTTTCTTTCCCACCAGAGACTGAATTTGACACTACTGATGAAGTTAATAGAAATTACAGGTGCAGGGGGAAACTTGTTGAGCCAAGTGTGTCCCATTGCAGAAGATCTCTTGGCCATAACTCAATGTCCCATCTGTTTTTCTTATGAACTAATGAGCAACATTAATATCAGATCAGTAAATTTGATATCTGCTTTAGCAGCTTCTGTGTCCTGAGGTTTCTGAGGCTTTTCTAAAGATGTGTGAGAGAAATAAGGTCTCTCCAAAATTTCTCTCCAAAGCCTGTGTTGGCTAAATGAACCTGAGCTCTATATGAAAAAAATTACACCTCCTATGAACCCATCCAGACTTCTGCACTTGTTAGCTTTGAATTGCTAAAGGTGCCAAGATGATTGACTTCTCTAAAGACAATAATATTAAAGCCATTTTTTTCTCCTAAATAGAAACAGTAATGAGTCAACAAGAAACCCAAATAATGTATGCACCTAAGGGGTAATTGATTTAGGAAACAAGCCTTATGTCTGCCAGTTCTTCCCTGGTAAGGCTTAGAAATGTTTTCTTTCCAGAAAGCACATTAAAACCAAAAAACAACATATCTTTCCATAATGTGTTTCTAAGGAAGTAAATAGACATAGCAGTGTTGTGGGTGGCCGTAACACAGCAATTACAGGCTGACAGGGAAGGTGGTTTTGAAACTGAACCGTCTGTCATGAGATAATAGCAAAGATACTAGCTCAGTGTCCATCCACTTTTTAAAGGAGTCTAATACTTTTTACTTGTTATTTGGAGTCAGACTCCCAAAATAAAACTTCAGGATGTGTATCTAAGCTTTTGGTAGGGTCAGTGTCACCTGAAACAGGTGGTGGGGCAGCTCAGACAGCCTCTCACTGCCCTGACTCTGGGTGCACTGGCTGTGTGCGCCTTACACCCTATTGTAGACGACGAATTGCTTATACAAGGCCCTCAGCCACTCGTGTGACTTCTTGTTTCATGTCATACAAAAAGAAGCTTTTTTGGCTATCCTATTTGTTGACAAAACTCCTGCAGGATCTGTACACAGGAAGAGCAAAGCGAGGGATCCCACTGTCCTCAGTGGGAGGGTACAGAGCAATTAGTGGAGTATCTGGCACTGTGTGGATCATGTCTCTGCAGACTTGGGAAACAAACAACCCGTGTTAAAAGCAATGGGCCAGACAGGGAAAGAGGGGTGGAAGCAGAGTGTTAGAAATTGCCCAGTTCAAGGGAGTTCACAGCTTTCCCCACCTATGAAAGCTCAGGGAAAGCCAGAACTGCTCTGTGAAGGAATTATCCATGATCCTGCAACCCTGCGGCCATCTCAGATGGAAACACCACTGTCCGCAGCTGGGCCACGGCCAAAAAGGCCATTCTAACCCATTTTGGGTTATCCCAGAGTGCCAGCCTTACCAAGAAAGTGGCAGGACCCTACTCTGGTGCTGCCAGCAGAAAGAATTTGGGGAAATCCTTCAGCATTTGCAGGCTTAAAGGGCAAAAACCTTAGGTAGCATTGCTTTCCCTTTTATTTTTTACAATGTCTGCTGAACTGTGGCCTGTACTTGATTTATGCCATGACAGAGCATTTTATTCATCTTGTCAGTGTCCGTGGTTGTGCTCATGGAAACCGACTCACATGATGCATCCTTCCTCCAGGGCAGGACAGCATGGGCTGGAGACGCTGCCTCACTGGGCCTGGCCAGCAGGAGAAGGGACTTCTCCAGGGTTGGAGGATTCCCTTCACATCACCTGGCTAAGGCTGAAATGATATCATAGCTCTCAGAGGCACCCTCAGCTCTGTACAGCACCTATTCCTACCACCCCTGTCTCCTGAAGAGACTATACTGATAGATTTGGCAGATTACAACCTCATTCCCTTGATATATAACCATAAATAGGTTGCTCAGGTCCTTAATTGCAGTAAGGAGCCCAGGAGCTGGCAGACTGCTCTTTTGTCTTTGATACAGTGAAAACTTCAAGTAACATGGACCCTGGAAACTGCAGGAGAAGTAGGTATGCCTATGGCACTGCTAGAGAACTGAGGCGTCCAGCCAAAATTTTAGGTTCTAGCTTGCTTCACTCGCTACAAATCATAAGGGGATGAACATTTGGCAACAAACGTGGCAGCCAAAAACTGGACAAATTCCTGGAAGTCCTGCAAAAGCCATCCCTTCAAGCAGAGGGGGTCATTTCTGACAGTCTCGAGACTGGAGGCCTGGATGTGTTTGGTGACAGGCCTAGGAGCAGTCTGTAAGCGTGTGGAGCATTGTAGGAACACCCATCCTTTCCTACCGACGAATAAGGAATTCCTCAAGCGTATAAAGCCATAATTTTTTGCAAATGGCACAAAAAACCCACCATGATGATATAATTTCCCCTTCAAACTACCCTTTTTTTTATTTCTCCCTGTGAAAGCAAATATTTAGAAACCAAATTAGGAAGACAAACACAGCTTTTCCTCGCAGGAAGCTCATTCTTTTCTGCTATACATGGTGCTAGCTGGCTGGGCTTTTACCCAGCAAGGGCTGCCAGCTCTTTAAAAGAGGTTACTGGTCTCCAATCCATGTGGCTCTTTCCCAGTTATTATTACAGCGTATATTTTAAAAAATATTTTTAGCTCAAACAGGCAGGCAATGAATGAAAGTGAATGTGGCAGACGTCCCTTTCCATTCTGTCTAGTCTACCCATTTTCTGCTTCTTCTGGGGTAATCAGATGCCTGTGGATGGGATATTTATCAGAAACCTTTTACAAGGGGAAGAAATGAAAATGGTAGGCCTGCAGCACACTGCAGCTGCGGGTTTTATATGCTCGGTTGGCCTGGGTTGTTCTGATAAGCCCAACCATTTTCTCTCTTCCTAGGGCTGGCTTCTTATCTCCTTGCAAGCTGGCATGTTCAGGGTATGCATTGTTGGTAGGAGGTGCAGGTAATTTAGCAAAATCAGATGGTGATGGACACCTCTCCTCTTACCACAGCATGATTTATATTATCTGTTTCATGACCTTTGGATCCCACGCATGGTGACAGAGGTTTTGCCACTTTGGCTGGAACCTGGACGCAGTGCGTTCATAAGCAAGTGCTTGGACCTTTCTCACAGTGATCTCTGTAGGGCTCACCAGAAAGTTGTAATCCAAAACTATAGCACTGCCGCTTTTCTAACAGCCCCACTCTTGATCGGTGGCGTCTCAATACATGCATAAAACGAAGACTTTATTAGTCTGATATGAACAGTCAAGAGCTATCCCTGCAACCAGATCTTACCGGGTTAAGAGACTATGGATCAGCCACAGTTCACTTTCATCCAGTCCCCAGCCAGGGTACGGAGAACTGCCGGGAGAGTTTGACTACGTAAACCCCATGTTTCACTTGATGGCACACTTTCCTGAAGACATAACATCTTTGATACGTCTTAGGAATCTGAGAAACTCTGTTAAATCTGTGCCCTTAAAAATTATTTATGTGACATCAGGTCACATAAATTCTTGATTTCTGCTTACAGTCCCCAGACAAATATTTTCCAGTTTATTGTTGACCTCTCCTGGATACGAGAACACACTGAGACCGTTTTGTCTCCATGCCTTTCATTGTGCAGGGCAGAAGAACACTCCTGGGTATCGGTGGGCCTGAAACTGTGTCTTGGCTTCCCACCCAAAAGGAGCACACCTTATCTGAACGACACGCCTCTCCTGCACGTGCAAAGCTTGAGCTGGGGATGCAGTCAGAGCACGATTTCTCACAAGACGTTCCTTATTGCTGGTGGGGTGGATAAAATAATGAGCAGCTGTTTCTGTGGTATTTTAGCCGTTACACTTTTGGTCCTGGACAGAACAGAGGAACTGCAGAGAAGAGCATATTTCAAGTAATACATTTAAACATTTTGAAACTTGAGGAAAAAAAGGTGAATTAAGATGAAGCCAAAGACTCAGGTTAGATCTTGTTTAATCCAAACCAGGATATCCATCCCTGACAAAAATGTTGACCACGGCTATTTTTTTGGCACCGTGTCTGTTCCCTCCCCACCCTGCTTTCTTGGAAGTCACTGTGCTCTGGCTCTTCAATTAGAGATGGATAATTGATGCAATGCAGACTGGAAAAAGCTTATCACGCTGCATTATTTGTTCCACCGCTGGAGCCCTATCACCCCTGTGAAATCTATTTCTGCAAGTTTGAAAGAGTCTTGGATAAACCACCTGGCTATCCCGTCTGTGACTGTCGACAGCCTGATCCAGGCAGTTTGTCACGGACCCTTGACAATGGCATTGATGGATTGAAAGGGTCTGTGTCTCCAGAGTGTATTTCGGAGCGAGGATTTGCGCATATGAGCTGGCGGAGGCTGTGCTGTGTTTTGGAAGATGACTTGGACTGCAGCTCTGCTGGTAGCCGGGTGCTCAGGCCTGAATTTCTGCACGCTGCTGATCGTTTTGTTTAGGGGATCCCTTAGTTTAGGTGTATGGAAGGTGGGAAAGGTGCTTTCTAGGCTGTATAAAGTGTAGGGATGAGGTATCAGTGGCAGTCTAGGGCTGCTGGAGCACATCACCGCAGGGTACCCCCCTGGGCAAACCGTGGGGGCCTAAGGGGAGGTGGGGGGTGGCAGAAAGACAGGACCTGAGCCGCAGCTCTCATATTATATTGGAAAGAAAATGCCAGTGTCAAGCGAGGCAAGAGGATTTCCTGATTGACGTAAAAGTTAAAGTTAGGGAGGATCCAGACCCTTCTGGAGACTCATCTGTTTCAGGTGAGGGCAGAAGCCATGTAATGGACCTGGATCTGCCCCATTCTCCTCCTCCGACAGTTACCGACAGCTTCCTATAACCAGTGAAGAAAACACCTATAAAACACGACCTCACTCCAGGAACTGGTATAACTGCAAACTACACACAGCTTGGGTGTCACGAAACAAACCACCCAAAGCACTCACTGCACCATTGCTGTCCGCAGAGCTCCGTGGCAGCAGATTGCAGGAGAAGAAAATGTTCAGCCATGGTGTTGCACAGACTGTGAGCGTAAACCCTTTTTGGGTGCACAAAGCCCCGTGAACCTGCCTTCCCCTTGGTAGCCCATTTCTGGAGGCTCCCCTGGGGAGGAGGGTGGTGGGTTTTGCCTGAATTCGTGTTACTGAACAAAACTCCTGCAGAAACAAGGAAGCCTTCAATGAAAATACCTCATTTGTTCCTGTGGGTTTGCAGTGGTCAGCACGGAGGTGGGAAAAAGCTTCAAAGCCATTTTCTTCCCATCACACTGAGTATGTCTCAGGGGAGATCGCTTGTGAAATAGCAGGTGCAGACTACCTCTGTGTCCGGTATGGAGGAGATATCGCTGCAAACAGGATTATTTCTAAGTCAAGAAACTGTAAAAGTTTAATTACAGACACAATCCCGCCTGGGTCACGGCAGGCTTTTTTATTTCTTAATTTTAATCATTTTGTTTTGTTGCCTCTTGAAATGGTAGCCTGCAGTTTTACATAATAACCTCACTAACAACACACTTTCCCAATATCAATATGAAATAACATAGTAATAATAGTCCCCTTTCTCACAGAGCAGAGTTTTTGCTTGCAGAGAAGGTGGGAAGCCACTTTCACCCAGCAGTTATTGCATTTTAGCTGATATCTCATTATCTGACGTAAACAGATCCATGTGCTTCATTTCATATTAAAACTGTTGATCACCAGATAGAGGCATATCCTGCTGTCAGAGACCGACCAGGGAAAGGTAATTACAGCTGAGCTTGAGCTCAGCTAGCAAAGGCTGGAAGGGTGATGCCGGGTGTGCAAAGACACAGTGAACAGGCAGGGAGGGGCTCAG
Source organism: Dromas ardeola (assembly GCA_013398915.1). Lineage (NCBI taxonomy): Eukaryota > Metazoa > Chordata > Aves > Charadriiformes > Dromadidae > Dromas > Dromas ardeola. The sequence goes on along the minus strand of VYZM01013458.1, from coordinate 219,413 downwards.
ATTTTCTTCTCTCTGTCAGCACACCTGCAATGCACACCCGCCCTGCAGCTAAAAGCAAAACCAAACCCTTTAGGTCAGTCCTTTTCTCATCTCCCGATCAGTAGGATCTCTTCTTCTCAGCATCAAGCATTTTCAGTGTTTTATTCCAGTATGAACTTAATTCAAAGCACTGCTATTTTGATGTCCTCTTATTTTAGGTTCAGTTCACACATTTGGATAAGTGTATATGACAATTTAGAGATCAAGAATCAGTTCCTCCATTGCTTTTTACTTCGGAGTCCAAAATTTCTGCCTGTTGACAATGATTTTGTGGGCCAGCTATTCCTTGATGAAGGCACAGAGGAGAATGGTGGGCAGTGAAGATTTCTGCAGATGGGATTCTGTTCAAAAGATTGGAAATAAAAGAGCAAAGTCTAAACTCTATTATTAATTTGGACTAAAAAATGTGTACCGTGAAACCACCAGAGCAGTGATGGGTAGGAACCAGGTGGACTCTATTAGAATGCAAGGAAGGGAATCTTTCTTCTTTCTAATAGCTGCCAAAAAACATGCTTGTTTCAGCTTTTGCATGATATGATAGATGGGGGCTTTGAAGCCCAAATCTCTTTGGTTTTATTCCTCCTCCCTTTGGGATATGGGTGCTGTGGATGTTCATTACTCATGGTGGAAACATTTGCCACAGGAAGCTCCTGGAACAGAGTTTGGAAAGCCATGAAAGCCCTAACGGCAGCTGAAAACATCAGTGCTGTCCCAGTACTTGCTGAATCAAATTATTAAGTGCCAAGATAAATTAATGTTTGTCTCTGAGTCATTCCCAGTTTTACAGAGTCCAGGGTTTTCAAACTCCCTTCTTACCAAGAAAATCCTTTCTTCTTGAAAAAGAAACCCCATTTTGATGGCAGCAGCTTCCAAAATCTGGAACTGGGTTTTCAGAAGTCTTGCTTCACTCTCCAGTAAAGTCCCTTCCATCTCTCCTTGCCCACTGGAATAACTGGAATATTTGCATTTGTTTTTAAATCAGGATTTTCAGTAGCCATAAAGCATAGGCTAACAAGTCTCTTCTGCAAGGCTATTTAGTTAATTAATATTTATACACTGAAGCGAGGCTCACGAGCTAATCTAGGAATTGTTATTCAATGATCCTGAACACCTGACTTGAGAATCCAAGATTTCACTGAAATTGAATTATGATTCCTGCTGCTACAGCTTCACCATCATTCAAGCACTTTCTCACCCACCATCATTCAGCAGCCACCGATTGTCCACCCCTTCCAGCATCTACAAGGGTCTGAACAAAAAGCCTTCACATCACAGATCTCCCTGCTGGGCTCATCTTCCATTTAGACAGGAGAGGCACGGCCCCTTTCAAAATCCTTGCTGCTTGAGCCACATTCTCCTTACGTGGGGTAAAAAAAGAAGGTTTCCTATAATTTCACAAGAAAGATTAGGCTTTGTTTCTTCAGATGCTCCATACCTCATGCCCATCTCAGTAATATGCCAGGCAGTAAAGACACATAATGTCTGCCCCTTGCAGCTGGAGTCAATAGATTTGGGGCATTTTAGCAGATGTAACTCATTTCCCCTGTTTAGCAGTGCCTGCGGTGTTATGCTTTGCTGCCGTAGCACGCTGGTATGCTTAAGGCTTTTTACATTATCGAATAACTTAGCACCTCATTTCACTGGTGGGTCTTGGCTGTCTGGTTCATCACGTCCTGGTTTGTTCCCAGCATCTCTTTTGGAGTGCACTATTTTCCCCCTCAAAATTAAGCTTGGGCAATATCTGTGGATCGTTAGCTTCAGAGAATACCTTCTGGATGGATGAAACCTTCATCACCATCCCAACAGGCCTCTTGTGCTCATGCAGCCTTAGCCTCATGCTCTAAAAACAACCACTGCACCAAAGCCCTCACGTTTTGTCAGGCAACTGAACCGGAAGAAAAAGAAAATTGAAAAATGTGGGATAACTTAGGGCCACAGAGCACCCCCAGAGATCACAGAGGAGCCCCAGCCAAACGCTAAGCAGGCTGGTCAGCCTTGAACTACTTGAGCATGAGCCAGTCCATCGCACTGCAGGGCCAGGGATCACTCCCTGGGGCTGATGCCTTCAGTAATGTTGTTGCAGCCAAATGTAGTACTGGTGAAGTGTTTCTCACAGACCAAGGAGATACTTGCTCTTGGAAATGGTGGGTGTGCGTGTGTATGTGGATGCATTTACAGAGCTGCATTCTGCAGTTGTGGCTTTCTAGAGGATACTAGTGGGTGGTTCAAAAAAATATAATACGGATATTATCATACATATATAATTTGATTCTTTTAGTCTGAAATAAGCCCCCAGTACATTTATATTTACTTGGCAGTGAAGATATGAAACTTGGTTTGGCAGTTGCATTTAGCAAAACACTGGGAACTCAAGGGAAAAAATATCGCCTGACTGAGTAGGTTGAACTAATGCTGAGAAATGGGGCTCTGTGAATCTGAATTCAACCCAGTTTTTCAGAGCTACTTACTCAGTCTCCTTCCACCGTTGGCCAACTGACAGAAATTCAATATTTTTCTTTTAGTGAATGAAAAGCATAGTCAGAAACAGCCATTGGGTCAGGATCATATGCAAAAGCTCCTCTTGTGCTTTTGTTTCCTAATTGCTCTTGGAAGGATTTTTCGGACTGGGCTGACGCAGTTGTGTGTGTGAATTTCCTGGCAAATAAGGAAGGTGACTGTGTCCAAAAGACATTTAAGAGTGTGAATTCACAGCCTTTCCATGTCTAATCAAGGAGCGTAAACCATTAGCCACATGTTCTCCATTTCCATCACATTTTTTCACACTTAAACAAAAACATGCCAAAGAAAAGGTGCTACATTTTTTAATGCCCCCAAATAGGAACCACGGGAGTCCGTTAAATGCTGTGGTCATTTCCAGCATACAAATCAATTTTCCTTGTGGTGGTGAAGTGGTGAATAATGCCTGGTTTGTTTAAAGGAGCATGACTGATTTTGGATGAAGGATCCTGTCACTTTGGCATTTTCAGTTTTATTTATTGCACGCAACCATATAAAACCTGGTACTGGTCTCAGTGCCAGGCTTACTAGGGAAAAGCTGAAAGGACCACATAACTCCTGGTGCAGCAAAGAGGTTCTCCTTCTGCAAGGCATTTGCTGGACTCCTGAAAATTTATTTTGAATAACATGGCAGAGAAGGATTTCATCAGTTGGCATCTACTGGCTTTATTTTTTCTTCCATTTTGCCTGTGTCAAGATGAATACATGGAGGTGAGCAGAAGATCTTATAAACCAGTGGCCAAAGTATTGCAAAGTCACCACCAGACTGGCCATAAAGGTTCCAGAAGCAGGGAAATATTGAAACAGCGGAGTCAACTTATAGAGTGGACTGTTGATAATAGCACTTCTACAGACCAAAAAGTCCTGAGACCAGAGGTAGATGATGTAGAACTGACTACCTCAGATAGAGTCCAGGTACTCGGAATTAATCTTCTAAAGATATATTTAAAGCTAATAAGATTTTTTTTTTTTTGCTAAGAGTATTAGTGATATATTTATGAAATTATTTTTATTAAAGCTGTGTATTGGTCTGTATCCTGCTGGGTTGCTTTATAGGATCTTTTAATGAGCTGGTAGAAACAGCAGTGGTTGGGGACACTGGTTTCAACATAGACAGCAGCCCTTTGTTTTGCTGAAACTGTGATCCTGTGCAATCGTATGTTCTGATATACAGTCTCTTAATTATTTCAAGGTAATACTTATTTAATATATTAAAGTTTTAGATTCTGTTAACTCATTTGGATGTGAAAGAAAATTACAAAATTTATAATGGTATTTGGAAAGATTAAATTAGCAGACAATAACTTTACTTGAAAATCATGTATATAGAGTATATTCTTTTGAGCTTGAGACAAACAATGGAAGTCTGAGTGTTCAAAAAGTTTATTCTAAGCCATAGCTTATAAAAAAGAGATACTAATGTAATAAGTAAATTCAATAATATAGATCAACTTGACAGTTTCAGAGGAAAAACGACTCGGAATGAAACTCTAAATCATCTCTAGTATCTGCATTTTAAACTGGGAATCTTTTTATACCTTTTATAGGGCATTTTAGATATTATAGTCATTAGCTCACAGCAAAGGGAAAATGGCATCATTTGATTATATAAAAAATATTGCAGTCCAATTTAAAGCGAAAAATCTGAAGGGCAGAAGATGAAGCTTTTTCTAGCACTAGGCAAAACAAAATTCCACTCGAAGTTTTTGTTGATCGATGTTTTTAGAAACAAGAGAACATGAGTGGGTTTTTCCTATTGCTGATACAAATATTTGAGTCCTGTATAGTTCACATTTCATCATTTGTGCTTTAAAACTCTTTCAGATCAAACTATGATATTTTGAATTCCAAAAATCATGGGCACGCAGACAAGTGTTGAATAATAACCTACTTCATGATAAGCAGAGAGATTTGATTTTAATCCTGTCCTAGGCTTAAAGAACTGAAACACGTCCAAGTATGGGAATAGGTTTAATACACCAGTATATTCCCTGGTTTTAAATTTTATAGTGCTTTGCATTTCATATTTCTTGAGCAGGAGTTATATGTTCCTCCAGTGCACTCAGCAAAATAGATATTTTACTGTAGGTATGTTAAATTGCACTTTGCAGTATATAAACAGTGTAAACCATCAGGTATATAGTCCAATGAGCCAGGTAGTGCATGTGTACCTATTTATTGCAGAGAGAATCGTGCAGCTGCATGCTACAGACTATGTGTTATTGGTACTTAAAGAAGATTCCCCTTTAACTCAATATAATTTCCAATAATGCAGGATTTAATACAAAATTACAACTCTTTTAGGGGTCAAACTGTCCCTCTCAGAAAGTGTCACTGTGTTTGGGGGGGTGCATGTGTCTCTCATCAGAGAGTTTAATCCAACATGTTTGGAGTTGCCTGCTGGGGAAAGAGGCTGTGACATTAAAATTGAGCCCAGTGAGTCTGAGTACAGCTGATGGCAGTCATTTACCTGCCAGACCCGCTCTAAGAAGCAATCTTTGCTGGGGAAATGATGCAATTTTTGGCTTACTGAAATGAAATGGAGCACTAGCAGATGCATGACAGGGATAATCCATCACAGCGTGGCTGACACTATAGGTATTTTCCATCTCTAGACTCCAGGGTTTTCTAGGCAGAGGAAGAACAAAGGTGGCACAGACATGTTTTAATTCATGTCAAAAACTTTTCTCTTCCCCTTGAGATATCTGAAATCTGTTTCACCCCTAAGTAAGTCCCTACTTTCTTAGTGGTCTTAGCTCTGGCTGGAGAATTTCACCCTCTTGCTGAAGGGTTTTAACGGTCCCATTGCTTGTTATGGAATAGAGACAACAGCATTTGTTTTTGCTGCATTGGGTACAAGGCCAGTTTTCAGGCTATTAGTAACTTATGTAAAATATAATGTGCATTTCTCAAGCACAAGAACTCCTAGTGACTGGGGAGAGCCATGCCAGACACATTCTTCCTTTTGATGTTGCTCTTTGAAAACCTTCAAGTGCCCCTCAACCTAATGCTGTTTCACCCTGAATTTTTGCAATTTTGGTTTGTTTAATTCTTCGTTTGAAAAGGGGCTTTTGTGCCCACAGAGAGATGCTATTGTGCATTCAGAACGGGAGCCAAGAACGGTAGAGGTACAGTGCTCATCTTCTGCATTGTCTTAGACAATATAACAAAAACCCATAAAATTAATCAGGAAGTGGAAAAGGGCTGAGTCTCCAATTATGGTTCGTTCACAGTTTTAAGTCAAGGGAATTTTATAGACCATCTGTTGCCTATAACTGCCTCCTACATACTAAATCATAGGAAATTCAGCAAATAGACTCAGAAATATTTCCAGTTTTCTATCTGTATTAGGATATCGAAATGACAGATGCATTTCACAAGCTCCTAAATCACATTCATGTTCAGAGAGCAATGCCAAAGATTCATTGTGTGATAAAATTTATGTACAAATGGCTGCATAGGACACCTTTGGCAAGTAGGTTGTAATTAATCTCTTTGTCCCATTTGAGTGTAATTTTACTTTAGGAACAGGTTTTTTCCTTTAAATGTACTCTTCATGAAAGGTTCTCTGTTTTTAGAGATTAAAAGAGTTACCCTGAATATTCACTGTTCTTGGCAGCTGACTGTGAACATTTTTTTCCTCCTAGTCAAAGGATTAGTAAAGATAATAAGTCAATACTACTTTATGACTTGCATAAGTAGTTATTTTGAAGTAAGTGGAACTGTCCTCATACAACCAGGCTGGCAGGACTTGCCTCATTTCACACGTAATAACATGCTGCGCTTTTCAAGAGGTAACAATGCCAAGCAGCATTTGGTTATGACCAGCACTAGAATCTCTTTTATGATAACATAGCTGGTTAGCTAATAATGTCATTCAAGATTTCAGTGAATTGGGTAAAAGCCCAAATCTTACCTGCACAGTGAGAGTCTCACATGCTACCCATTTTACTGGAGTCATGCCTTCCCTTACCTCTAATCCACAGTTGTGTCTTCGCATATTTCTAGGCTGATATGACTTACTTGCTTTTGATAGGTACGTATACAGTTTGCCTTCCCATTTAACATGAATATGGAGCAGTATCAAAAAAGAGCTGGAGATTTTGATCTCAGTGCAACACTCAACATCAGCATTTCAGGTGGTGCAAAATGCTTGTGCCATTCCAGTCCCTCTTGTACTTGGCTCCCATTCAAGGACTGAAAATGAGCTGAAAGCAGGGCTACTTCTTCTCTCATATTAGGAAAGCTTTAAACAGTGTGTCTGGTGATTGTCAGTTATGTCCTTCTTAACAACTGGGAGAGATAAAACAGCAAGGAAGATACAAACAGGTTCTCTAGGAACAGACAGTCCAACAGGCAGAACTCATTTTTCTCATAAAATATAGACCTTATCCAGAAATAAGGTAAAAAGCATAGTGTTGGCCAAAATCCCATAAATATGAAGCCCTTCTGCCCATTGGCAAGTCTTAACATTTCCATAACTCTTTGAATATGAAGCAAAATTGTTGAGCTGCCCGGTCAGCCTTTATTCCCATCGTAGCTCCACTGTCAGTGGTTCCAGCTGGAGAGGGCATGTGTCTGGCCCATTGGAGGAGTTGCTGTATTTTGATGGCATGAAAGGGGTTTTCTGTATCCATAAACATAAAGTCCCAAGTCTCTCAAAATTAATGTCTGGGGGTGTGCTTGGTATTGTTCAAAACACAGGCAGAAATCTTTCATGTTTCAGATCAAGCCAGCTGATGACCCTGAGGGCAGGAATACACCACACCTCTATGTTCATTTGGCAGCTCCCATCCCACCAGAGGCTCGTTTGCTGCTGTTAAACCAATGGGTCTGCATTAAGCAAGTGATTTGAGGACTATAAAGACAAGTGGAAAGAAAAGGAAGGAAAACCAATAGTAGAATGATTAGAGAAAAGTAGCAGTCAGACCAGTGTGACTATCCCCCTCCAGAATTTGAGTACTGCAGCTTTGCACCTCCGGATGATGGCAAAGAATTGTAGGCAAAAAGAAACAAAGAATGAGAATGAGGTAGAAAAATAAAATCAAACCGTGGACCTCTACCTCCGCTGATCCATCGGAAGATTTGTGACGACTAAATCATCGCAACAGGCTAGTTTTGAAATCCAGCCAGGATTGAATGAGACTCCATTAGTATAAATACAATAATTTGGGAAAGCAAAGCACTGAAACAAAACTATTATTATAGTAGCTGAGCTGTGTGTAATAAACTCATTAGTTTGTTTATGCTACTATATTAGTTTCAGCATATAAACAAGTTTTCATCGTTACAAACCCACAACCACAAATAATCAAATGTCCATAACACCAGGTGGTTGTGGTCAGTTCAAATTTTTGTCATGTATCTATCTGGGCACTTTTTTAGGTTCTCCCACCTTCAGTAGGCTGTAAATATGCAAGGCTGGGGCCATGAACAGGAATATGCTGCACAGGCATTTTTTAACATCTCCTTTGGGTGGTCCAACACAGTTTTATTCATGTGTAGTGGAGGATAGTTCATTGCTGAAGGTCAATGAAGCCCCTTGTGTCCTGCCATTCGTTGTACATAGGCTTGTTTGTCAAGAAAGTTCAGCTGAAATGTGCGATCAGTGAAAGGCAGGATAGGAACCTAACTGAAATATTCATCTTACTTCCATTACTTGGTATTATTTTATTCTCAAAACCCTCATTATCTGACAGGACAAGTTGGGGTTTTTTTAATACTCATATAACTCTTAGAACACTTGATGAGCTATTCCCTTAAATCTTCCAAAAATAACATCTTCAGGGACAACCCAAGTATGGGAGATTTCAGGCCAGATAAGAAGTGTTTTGAAAACTTAGCAAATATATAAACAGAGAATATATAATGAAGACCCTGTAACTGACATGCATATGATTGATGCCCTCTGTGAATGAGCTATTTAAAGCTTATTTTTGTGCACTTTTAGCCCCCACAAACCGGACCGCAGAATCCAGACTGTAGTTCCTGCTGTCGTGGTGACTTTGGAGTTCGACTCTACCAAGGGCCCCCAGGACCTCCCGGGCCCCCTGGGATGCCAGGTAAAGATGAAGTTTAATTGGTTTTTTGATCAGTCTAATTACAGGCTATAAATTACAGGCTGTTCTATGAAATATCAGAGAATGGTCCAAACATCAGTGTTTGGGGACAGATTCAGAAGCAAGTTTTTCTGTAACTTCTGGGGAGACAGAGATTTTCAGTTAGACTCTAAAGTCTTTTCCAGTGAAAACCCATTTGTTATTAAAATTCAACTTTCACAAATTCACACTAAAAGTAATCTCATTACATTTCTATGTCAAATTGGTCTCTCAAAGCAGCATGAAGCTTCCATTAAAGTTGGAAGAACTTGTTCCCTGGAGTTGATTATTGCGATTACCTTTGAATATCCGGCTATGCTATTGTGTACTGTATTCAGTAGCTTTTTTTCATTTTCTAGCCAATATTTTACAGACACACACATGCTTCCATTCTCTCATAGAAATGTCTTCTTTTCCTTCCTTCTTCTTGTCTTCCAAAAGCAGAGCCAAGAGAAGGGAAAAAGACAGTTCATTGCATGTTGGTGTAGGTTTGTTACAGCAGCTACCTTCAGGGATTTGAAAATCACCGTTACGAAAGCAGATATATAATGTAAATGAACGTGCCACTGACCGGCAGATTTGCCTCATCTTCAAAAGCCTACATCTTCTGTTATCACAGTAGAAATGCAATTTCATAATCCTTCTGTCTCACAAATGTACTGACAGTAACAGACATGACAGATAACCATACACAAAAAAAAAAATAAGGTAGTGATTTTTGGTAGAAATAGTTTGCAGTAACACTTAAATCTGACTGTTACAAAGTTAAATTTGAGTGAATTAAGTGTTTCAAGAACTACCTTCAGCTAGCAAAATATTAAAATAAATTGTTACTTCAACATATTTTGGGTATTAGGCAAAATAAGGTCATAGGTGTATTTGGTATTAGCCTACTGTAAACTATTCATGCATCAACCCTTTATAAAAATACTACTGAGCCACTGCAGAAGAAAGAAAAATCTAATGGTGAGGACTCTTGTGCAGAAATATTGCATTGCATATTAATAAATTGTTGGCTTCTTAGAAGCAGGACACAATTTTGAATGAGGCCCACACGTTCAAGGCTGCAGTGGACATACTGGGGCCCAGCCCAGCCCCAGCTTTGCCCTTTCCTCATGCGAGGATGTATCTGAGTCACACTTTCTTGTCAGCATAGGGCGCCACAAACATGTGGCCAACAGCCACCTGCTGCACCCTGTAATTTCTCTCGCTCCTTCATCTGCTGCATTTCATATCACTGTGCCCGTCAGAGGAACGACAACAGCTGCTTTTCCATTGATTGAATCCAATGTCGCTTGCAGACTTCTGTTCTGAAGTGGTAGAGAAGTGGTTCTGGCTTTACTTTGGCTGTACTTTACTTCTGGCTATACTTTACAAGAATAATCATTCTTGTTATTTTTAAGAGTTATTGATTTCTCTATCCAAACAAAAATTTGCTTAATTCCTTCCACCATTTAGCTTCCTTGTTTGAAGTTAATCTTTTTCTCAATACAAGATCTCTGAAGAATCACTCAATCATTATATTTGATCTCAAACAACACCATTCTTGTAAATTTGTAACCACAGTGACTAGTAAGAGAACAAGCAGAGGGGCAAACAATCTAATTTCAGTTCAGGAAGAATTAGAACAATGATGACACTAATTAATCCCCTGAGTAATTAATTGAAAGGTCGGGATTTTTCTTCAGCTATGCAAAATATCGCTCAGTGATTCTAGCCAACTTTAAAATTTTGTCAGCCACATAAGCGTTTGCTCAGTAATTTCCTCAGTAAACATCAGAAAGTGATACTGCAGATGCAGGAATGTGTTTTTATAACGGTCCCTTTTACAAGAAACCACCTCAGAAAAGCTTCATTATAAAAATTTTGTCTTTCTTTAAATTTAGGAACATACAATCAATCAACCCCTTGAAGCTAACCTGCACCCTGAGAATGCACACTCTCTTGGGTTTGCACAGATCGGTCATTTGGCTAGTTTAAGTCTGCAGCTGTTCTTTCCTTTGCGTCAACATGTTTTAAAGATAGCAAAACGTTATTGAAAATTATCTTACCCTATCCTAATTAACCTAAAATATCAGGAAATAACTTTTTACACAAAAGGAAAAGCAAGAGTGCTTGCGCAGGCTACCTGGTATGTGTCAATAGGCAGTGGCTTTTGCTTTCCTTGAGCCTCACGTCCACTGAGGTTTTGTCCTTGCACATCTCCCCAACAACGCAATGACTTGAGACATCGACAGTTTATACAGCAATACCAAGATTGCATGAGGGTTAACTCTTACACATCCATCTACATTCTTCTGGGAACTTGCTCATCAAAACCGTTACCTTCAGCTTAACGACACAGCTGTTTCTTATCCATCGCAGCTCAACCTGGGGTTTATGGTATTGAAAATTCCACATGTTGCAAACTGGTGGAAAAAGAGTTTAACAGTTATCTGTTTTAAAACCTATTATATGAAAGTATTTAAGTTAAACAGAAACCTCTGTTTCCTTTAAGGAAATCATGGAAACAATGGAAATAATGGCGCAACTGGCCAGGAAGGAGCCAAAGGTGAGAAAGGAGACAAAGGCGATATGGGACCGAGGGGAGAGCGTGGCCATCATGGACCCAAAGGCGAGAAGGGTTACCCTGGGATTCCCCCAGAGCTACAGGTACAAAATCTCTGGCTTGTGTTGGCTGCAGTAGTTCTCAGGTTGTGGTTTTCTTCTCTGAAAAACAGCACCTAACTACTTAAGAAGCAAATCCCCCTGTAATTTAATACAGTGAGAGACATATATAACCCTTGTCGTGACTGACAAATGTGCTCTGCCAGATCTTCCTGGAAAAGAAAGACATCAGGGCTTAGTCTTTCTTTACAGTAAGAATCCAGCTGATAAATGAGCAGAAAGAAACATATATGGTCCCCTTTTAGGGCAGACAGCCAGTAGCTGGGTGATTAAAGGAGAATTGCGGGGACTATCATTTTTCTATCAAGCTTTATCACATACCTAACTGCGCTTCCTACAGGATATGAAAAGAGTAGAGTCACTCAGGCCCATGCCTCTCAGGTCGGTCAGGCTTTGTGAGATTCTCAGAAGCATATGTATCCAACTCCTCAAAGTATGGGGTCAAAGCCTCTGAGTGCAGACAAAATTCCTCTGGTTTTGAAAAATATGCCTCAGTAGCTATCTGTGGTTTTGCATGTCTAGATACCTTAAATATGCTGAGAAGCATGTAGGTTCTGCCTATGAATGAACTACCCAAAAGCCAGAAGTGCATTAAAACATGGGTTCAAGCCTGATCTGATAAGCTCTGCTGAGGGACAGGGTTTATTTGTTTGGGCTCAGCACTGCGTTGGCATAATCCCATAGCTTTTGCATTAGCGCTTTTTCATGTCCCAGGAATCTGGCAGAGGGTGGAGAGCCTATGTATATCTATACCTACAGTAGAGTGGAGATGTGGTGTAGTCCTGTTCTTAAGGCAACGGAAAGTAAATGGGACTTGCATAACTAAGACCCTTAGCTGCTGTTGCAAAGGGGATTTAAGAGTTGCCCACACTGTATACTGCAGTGTAGCAATATACCAGTGGTTCATCTGAAATAGCAGGAAGACTTGACTATCTCTATGACGTAGAGCAGCTAAGGTGCTAAAGGCAAAATTTAGGTGCATGGCAAGCCTTTGACATGTATCCCTTCTGGTCTCCAGCTGCCACTCTGCAAGGGCCTTCTGTAGGTCAGATCAGCCAGCCCCCTGTTGTGGGATCTAAAGCACTTCAGATGGCACTAGGTGCATTTTTGTGGGCAAGCGATTGCAGTCAGACAGCCTACATGTGAGGGAAGCATCTAGGCTCCCATTACAACCACTGAGGATCTAGAAGAGCAGCTCAGCTTAATCTGACAGTCACTGCCTGCCTGCTTTGGGACAAATGGGACTTCAGATACCACAGAGTATATAGATCTCCAGAAACTATAAGGGAGTTTACATCCTCACTCACACGTACACCTTTTAATGGAATTGCCTTAGTCTTGATCTGATTTGTACCCCCCAAACCCAGTTCAACACAGAAGGGACAAAATGGGACATAGCAAACACGCACAAAAAGAGATCCTACATCCAAACACTCTGACTACGGGGAAAACTGAAGTTCTGATTTATTTACACATCTACAACTTTTAACTGAATGATACTGTTTCCCAACAACAGTCATTCATATATGCTTTATATCCTCATAAAAGGCATGCAAATTAACAGCAAAATCAACAGTACATCCAACGTGTGCAGTATGGGAAAATGGCTTTTGATTTCTTGTCATTGTTTATGTTTGAATTCTCCACCCTAGGTTGCATGAAGATGGGATAATTGCACAGAATAAAATTCACAATGAAAATACTTTCCAAAGTTACTAAACTTTTGTAATAAAGCAGAACTATTTTAAACATATTATTAAAGAATTAACTGGAATTAACACTATAGCTGAATATCTTAAAAACATATTTGTTGCCATTACATTCGACATTAATCCTTTTGCAATTTTAAAATGAGCTATCGGCATTTTTTTCTTACATAAAGATAGTGGTAGTAACTTAATTAAAAGCTGAACAATGAAAGAGGATGAATAACAAAGGTTCATATTGCAATACCTATCTTAAAGTATAATTCCATTACTGTTTTTAACAGATGTGTTTAAAAATTCTTTACAGAGTAAAGCATACCATTCCTTGTTAGCATTATGCTTAAGAATTCTAGAGCGGGGGCAGGTAGAGGAGAAAACACTTGTGAATACATTACTGTTTTAAGTACAGGATTATTTTGAAAGACTTGGCGTGCCTATGTTCATCTGCTATTTCAAAATGAGACCTAGGGAGAAGAAGGGATGTCTTTTTCAACTCTTCTGATCAGCCCAAGAAAAGTAGCTTGGGGTCAAAGAGAATGTGAAATGGAATCTAGAAAAAAAGCAATAAATTCCAACAAGCTGCCATTGCAGCTGCTTTCCTTTAACACATGATGAACTTTGATGTGATCTTGGCTGAGAAGCAAGAAGTTAACAACCTGCCGTCACAGAAAATGCATCCATGCAGGGATAAGGAAAATCAGCCCAAGCTTTCAGCTCACATCTGGAGCTCCTCAAATTACTGGGCAGATGGCTAATGATTTCCACTGTTGGATATGGACTTGCATTTGATTTTGCCTCTTTTGGTTTTGTTCTCATTTGGAGCTGGAATCAAAAGAAGTTTGGAGTGTTTTCTTTTAATACTGGTATAGCTGGAATCTCATGAAAAAATGCCATTTTTGTGAGGGGCAGTAAAAAGCATAATCGAACACTTCTCATCTCAGAAGAGATAGAGATAAAATACCAAATCACTATGTGACCTTCTGGCACCCAGGTGCAGCAATTCTGCCTGTGCCCAGCTTACTGACAGTCAGATGGGGGGATCACAGGGTCCGAGCTAAGAGCTTCCCCCCTCCCTGCCCATGCAACATGGCAGTGTCATTCTCTGGTATCTTGCTGAGGGTAACTTGAGTTGTCCAATGTGGGAGGTTTCGCACTGCCTCCTATGAAACATCTTCCATGGCCAATACATTTCACTGCAAGAAGTGTAACATGAAGTCGAAGCACAGTTTACACTTAGTTTCCTCTTTTGGTCTCCACCACCCTCTGTCATTGTGACTGAGGGTACAGGGCAACTGGTAAGAGAGAATCACGGAATTTCAGAGTTGGAAGGGACCTCTAGAGATCACCTAGTCCAACTCCCCTGCTAAAGCAGGATTGGCCAGGGCACATCACTCAGGACTGCATCCAGACGGGTCTTGCAAGTCTCCAGAGAAGGCGACTCCACAACCTCCCTGGGCAGCCTGTTCCAATGCTCTGTCACCCTCACCATAAAGAAGTTTTTCCTCATATTTGACCGGAACTGAGAAAAAGCACTGAATGTTGAGTCCCAGCAACTGCACTTCCAGAAGACCTCTAATAAAAATGCTTAATGTATCTCTGAAGGTAGTCAGCAAGAAAAACTAATGTGCATGGATTTTACCAAGCATTATTTATTTATTACACATATTCAGTTAAAAGCAATATCCAATCTAAATGCATTGGGGAATATATAAAAACTAATTAAATCACTTTTGTCGGAAACACCATCAATTTTCAGTACCAGTTTTCTGTTTCATCATTCTAGAGAGACTTGAAAGTAAATAAAATCCCAAACGAAGGTCCTGACCTGCAAACACTTGCCCATACACTTACTTTTACAGTCATGAATAGCTCAATTGAATGTAAGAAGCCTAGTCCTCTTCCAGTTTCATTCAATGGGAGTTTTGTTACTGGTGTTTAATGGCCCTGGAGCAGGCCCTAGAAGAACATCTCTGTCAGGAAAATAAACAGACCGCAAATACAGGAAAAAAAATCTGTAGCTGATTCCTCTACACGTATGCATTTCATGAACAACTACCCGAATAAGAACCCATTTTTGCAGGTCGCATTCATGGCTTCCATGGCTACTCACTTCAGCAACCAGAACAGTGGGATCATCTTCAGCAGTGTCGAAACCAACGTTGGGAATTTTTTTGATGTCATGACTGGGCGATTTGGTGCTCCAGTGAATGGTGAGTGTTTGCAAAACAAAATAATGCAATTCTGGGAGCTACAGGGAGAAGTGTGGTCAATAATGATGAGAAACTAGTTAGCTGCCTTTGCAGAAGGCACTGATGAGGCTCACTCTGCATAGCTCTTGCTACCTACTTTCAGGAAAAATGAAATTGGAAACTGAGCAAACCAAGAGGGGGCTTGCCAGCCAGTGAGACTAGTGCTTGGCACAAAGGCGGGAGGAAGAGGCATGGCCAGAGCTGGGGAGGGAGCAGAACTGTCTGCTTTGAGATCTTTAGCTCTTCAGCCACTGGGATAAGATAACCAGGGCCTTAATGTTGCAGCAGCAGCATCTTCACAGTTCGCTCCTCTTCCTCCTGCCTCCAGTCACTCTCTTCATCCCCATCTTGCCTCATGCCAGTTCAGCCGTGAGCTGGCCTGCAACAGACGTGTGGCTGGAAACAAGGGATTACTTTTTTTCCTGAGTTATTTTTCAGCTGCCTCAATCCCTCATTTTACACAGCTGTGGCGCAGGAAGAACAATAGAAGATGGGGAAGGCAGGGCCATAACCAAAGACATGTCTAAGCAAAGTCTGGAACCACCTTCCTTCACTTGGCCTTTCTCACCCTGCCATTCATTTACTCACTGCTAAGGGAAATCATATTAAATTAAATAAAAGTCAGGCCCTCCAAGCTTGCTGTAGCACATCTTACTGACAGATAGGGGTGTGTGTCTTCATAGCTGCTTCCTTTTGAGGTTAGTATATATGTGGATGTCAACAAACTTTGACTCATGATGATTTAATGACTTTCATGCAAACTCCAAGCTCCCACTGCAGGGTCAGTGCCACAGATTACCCTTCAGGAACCAGGAGCTTGTCTTCCCACCTGGGGGAGTCTTGTAGAGCTCTTGACTCCTAACATGGTTGTACTGACAACATTGTTGGTGCCTCTCAGACAGAGAAAGAGCTAAAAGAAAAAGGGTGATGGTAAGGGTGTGTTGTGCGAGAAGAGGAAGCGGTGGCTGTGTCTACATTGTTCAGGATGCGGTACGGCCAGGTGAACTGCAGTGGGTGCTGCTAAAGCCACTCATGCCCTGCCTGACCTGGGCGAGACGCTGGCTGTCTGACAGCCCCTGAGGCTGAGCCCTGGCTGGCCTGGAGGCTGCCCTTTTGGGAGACAGCAGGAGCGGGGAGGTAAGGAAAAGAGGTGAGAGAGGGGTCACTACACTCAGCCTCTGGGAATTTCCCTTTGGGTGAGAAGGAAGGGATGAGCAGTCCTGCCATGTTCAAATACAGTCATTTCTCTGGAACAGCACGTGGCTGAGTCCCTGCCATATGCAGAATAAAAATGAAACAGATTTTGGCACACAAGCAGAAGCAATATACCCACTGACAACTGGAAGGTAATTCTGGCCTCAGCTATTTTGTTTTCTAAGCAAGACGCACAAGTTTGTAGCATGACTACCTCCCTCTATGAAGTAAACGTTGTATTTGGCAATCTTTTCAGGGGTGTATTTCTTCACTTTCAATATGATGAAACATGAAGATGTGGAGGAAGTATACGTGTACCTGATGCATAATGGTAATACTGTTTTCAGCTTATACAGGTAAGTGAAGGGCCAGGCCATATTAATGCACAAGACATGTTTGTACAGATGTGACAGCTTGTTCACACGTCAAGACAACGAAATTCTGTAGGGTAAAATAATCAACAAAGAAAAACTATTGCATTTTGCCCTCCTCAACTTGCAAATTTGGACCATACCTGCCACAGATCCTGGACCTAAAATTCAGCCTTGATCACAAGTTCCTCAAAGCTCAGGGGAAAGGAATTAGCACGGCAAGTCAGGGTTGGAGTCCAGTGGTAACATGCTGTCATTCTGCTAAAACATATCTTCATCCTCATTTTGCCTGTCATACTAGTAACAGTCTTGTTAAAAATTAGGGGAGAGCAATTTACTTCAAAGGTGGAGAGCATTTAAACTGCAGCAGTAAGGATAAGTAAGAAGCAAAGGTCCTCCATTTACCGGCTTCATTATCATTAGCATACTTAGAAAAAAAAGGTTTCTGAACTTTTTATGTTAGCTGGAGGATCATCGAGAATAGGATTTATTTCTAGCTTATCAACTTCTATAAGGACCAGGTCAAGAAGCTTGTAGCCAGATGGGTATCTGAAAAAAATATGTGTTTGGAAAAATCTATTATTTCTTTAATACCAACCAGGGGTCTAGTGCTTCTCTCCTGAGCCTGAATAAACAGACACAAAAGCTTAGATTGATCACACTGGATTTTAGGCACTTAGATGATAGCATGTTCATTTAAGCTGTCATTTTAGCAGGTTCATTTAAGTAACAAGCGACAGGACAAGAGGAAATGGCCTCAAGTTGCACCAGGGAAGGTTTAAATTGGATATTAGAAAAAAATTCTACACCAAAAGGGTTATCAAGCATTGGAGCAGGCTGCCCAGGGAAGTGATGGAATCGTCATCCCTGGAGGTAATTAAAAAATGGGTAGACATGGTGCTCAGCGACATGGTTTGGTGGTGTTTTTTGTCAGATTTAGGTTGACAGTTGGACTCGATGGTCTGAAAGGTCCCTTCCAACCTAGACAATTCTACGATTCTATGATTCATTTGAGGTGTCAAGGTTTTTCAACAGCCTGAACCTGAAGCACCACCAAAGGGTGCTTCATTCCCAACAGATCTTTCCTGAAAAAGAAAAGGGCCCATTTTTTTTTCCCTTGAAGCATTGATGTCAGAAAAGGCAACAGCTGGAAGAAAGTGAATCAGCACTCATGCAAAGCCAGCAGGTTAGCCCACATCAAATGTAACTGTGTTCCAACAAAAGGCCTCAGGACGGAATGAGCTGCCTGTCTCTGCCCACTGCATGTGCTGGGAGCACAAGGGCTAATCTCACATGAGACTCCTGACCTGGAGGCATTTAAAATTAGCTGGGATGAATCCAAGGGGAAAAGAGCATCACAGGAAATCTGGAGTGTTGCGATGAATGAACAGAGTTTTATTTTAAACAACAAATTTGTCCCTGTGCCCTGGAAAAAAATACAAAAGTTAAACTCCCAGAATTTCAGAAAGGAATGAAATGATGCAATTAGGTAAGGTGCAACATTTGACTTGGAGATCAAATGGAGAAAGATGCCAACATTTCCTCATAAAGCTGAAAACACGTTGGCAAGCCTTTCAAGGAAGTTTTTGCTCAGGATAACAATGTGCTTTCTTGGATTCTTTTTTTTTTAAAGTTGTTTGCTTGATCATAGATGAGAAACAAAAAGCTGACTTGTTAAAATATTCACCCTTAGCTATGAATCAAAAGGGAAAGCAGACACTTCAGGAAACAGTGCAGTGCTGAAACTTGCCAAGGGAGATGAAGTTTGGCTGCGAATGGGAAATGGAGCCCTCCATGGGGACCACCAACGCTTCTCTACATTTGCTGGGTTTCTTCTTTTTGAAACCAAGTAAAAAAAGAAAGCAAAACCCAATAGATGTTTATCTGGGGAAACTTCTTTTTTGGAACTGGTATTTTTCTCTGGACTGTGGAATAGCATTACAACATTGAAAGATCAAGAAGGCTTGTTTTGATGCAATGCGTTGCTATTTGTGTATTGGAGATGAGCTAAATACATTGGGTAGTTGACACATGGATTTATGGAAGATGTGTTGTATCTAGTGAATCGTTAAATGTTGCTATTGCTCTCTTCTCCAAAGGGACTGAAAACAAAGAAAAAGGCATTTAAATAATTTAGAGAGCAGTTCGTGGAGTAAAGTCAATTTTGTCTGTAAATATACTTTAGTTAAGTGTATGTCAGGAATTGAACAATTGATTCATGCTTTTCTGCTCATTTATTCAGTTCTTATTACCTGTTCATTTAAGTTTGCATCACGGAAACAAGCCTGAATGAATTATAAGTAGGCTCAGCTGATACCAAATTTAAAGGAAGAAGTTTTTACTGGACTAGAATGAACTTTGCAAATAGAATAAAAAAATGTGAAAATAAAGATGTCAAGGATTCAGGTTTATTGCATTCCCATCTCAAACCTCTGAAGATGTATTTGGTGTCATTTTTTCATAGAATTTTAGCACATATTTGTGCTCGTGCTCTCTCTCTTGAAAAAGAGCAGTAGTAATTCTTGCCTTAGTAGCAGCTTGAAGCTAAGGTAATGTAGCCTGCAGTGTGCAGGGAGGGGATCAGACAGGGGAACTGCAATGTTTCTTCCTAGCCTTCAAATTGTTAAAACCTCATGTAACTGAATGCAAGGTGTCAATGCAGAGGCATGTACGTTGGAGAAGTGGGGATACGCCAACAGCACAAACAGAGAAACACACGCTTCGTGGATTTGGGAGCTCTCTTAGAAGGATGTACCTTTTAGTATTGCATATTTACTTAACGGTGAAGTTGTTGATACAGTTTTCCTAGCAGCCTTCCAAGAACCAATATTTCAGGAAAGGACACTGCAGCCTGGCAAAGCAGCAGCTAACCCAGTTCAATATTTAACTGGTGGAAGAAAACGCTGGCTGGCTCAGAAGTCCTGGTCACAGTAAACCAGGCCATTCTTCAGCATTAATATCTGCCACTGGCTTTTCAAAACTTGGGTACCTGAAATCCTGCCTTGCTATTTTCTTTTCATCGGAATCAGCACCAAATATATTAAGACAATACTGTTTGAATGTATCTTCTGCACATTCTGGCTCTCCACACACAAGCTAATGAAATATAAATTACATTTTAACAGACATTACATTTTAACCTGACAGTATCTGCCATTAATGCATACCAAGCAGGTGGGGTCAGGAAAACATTTATTTGAAATTCTTCTATACCGGATACAGATACCAGTAGCACAAGAATAGAGCGAATGAATAAAAATCTGCCCTATGAATTTGTATGTCCTTGTACACATTCCTAGTGTATGCAAACCACGTCTTACAATGAAAAATGCATGCTGATACTTGATGATTATGACTTGTGATTTTTTTGTTTTATGAATCAACCACTGAAAATAATAGCTTTAATGAACTGTCATCCAACAGATTTTGTTGTTTCGTTATGAACTTGGGTCAGGTTTGCACCATATAGGTTTTCAAACCCTGAGACAATGTTATTTTAATAAGAATTTTAGTAAAATTCTGGCATGTCTTCAAACAAAAACCCACCCACCAGGTAATCAGACAATGTTATTCTTTTGGAATAAGTGCACAAGTTGTATGAGATATATGGCATCATAAGCTAATGTTCACAGTAGGAAAAATCTTGAAAAAAAGTATTTCTTGTTGTTGTGTTAGGAATGTTTGCTTACTTTGTAACACATACATTTATCCAATAAAGATTAATAGTCATAAAACTATACTGATTTGTTCATATCTATATTTACCAAGGACCTTACCATTTGGAGACTACAGAGATATATTTTTAATATGTCTTTTCTAAGCAGTCATTTTGCTAGTGAATGGGAGAAAGTCGGCACTAAGGGTCAAAATATATTTATTTTACATGTGTATATATACATATAAAATTTAAATTCCTAAGGTTTCCTTTGGGGACTTAATTTTCCTTTATTGCATGGCATGGACATTTTAATCCATTTTGATCATAATAAAGCACTTAGAAACTATTACACTCATTTTAAGCTCCTTTACATTATGTCTCGTAATGGCCATGACATAAAAGAAAGCTGGGGGGGTGGCTGACACGGCAGAAGGCTCTGCCGCCATACAGAGTGACCTGGACAGGCTGGAAAGTTGGGCGGAGAGAAACCTTATGAAATTCAATAAGGGCAAGTGTAGGGTGCTGCACCTGGGGAGGAATAACCCCATGCACCAGTCCAGGTTGGGGGCTGACCTGCTGGAGAGCAGCTCGGTGGAAAGAGACCTGGGAGTCCTGGTGGACAACAGGATGACCGTGAGCCAGCAATGTGCCCTTATGGCCAAGAAGGCCAATGGCATCCTGGGGTGCATCAAGAAGAGTGTGGCCAGCAGGTCGAGGGAGGTCATCCTCCCCCTCTGCTCTGCCCTGGTGAGGCCCCACCTGGAGTACTGTGTCCAGTTCTGGGCTCCCCAGCTCAAGAAGGACAGGGAACTGCTGGAGAGGGTGCAGCATAGGGCTACTAGGATGATTAGGGGACTGGAACACCTCTCTTATGAGGAAAGACTGAGGGAATTGGGTCTGTTTAGTCTGGAAAAAAGCCGGCTGAGGGGTGACCTTATTAATGCATACAAATACTTAAAGGGTGGGTGTCAGGAGGATGGGGCCAGGCTCTTTTCAGTGGTGCCCAGTGACAGGACAAGAGGTAATGGGTACAAACTTGAGTGTAGGAAGTTCCATCTCAACATGAGGAGGAACTTCTTCACTTTGAGGGTGGCAGAGCACTGGAACAGGCTGCCCAGTGAGGTGGTGGAGTCTCCATCTCTGGAGACATTCAAAACCCGCCTGGACGTGTTCCTGTGCAACCTGCTCTAAGGTGACCCTGCTCTGGCAGGGGGCTTGGAGTAGATGATCTCCAGAGGTCCCTTCCAACCCTATGATTCTATGATTCTATGAAAGCCAAGTTTTGCCACTCTCATTTTAAGTTGTTTTCACAAGTTTTATGCAACTTGGCCTGCTAAGAGCGGAAAACAACTAAGAATCATCACAAAAGCTTCTAACAAACAGCACCGGGGTCTCAGTTCCAAGGTTAAAGCTAAGAGTTTTTTTACATCAAGGTTGAAACTTCCTAGTTTTTGTATGAAATCTCTGCAGTCTTGTCTCTGCAAAGTTATTGCGTGCAATCTCTGCTGACTAAGTGTTGTAATACTTTACAAATAAATTGTTTACTTGCATATTAATTTCAAAGATCTTTCAAAATATAGCAGCTGATGTAAAAATCTGTGTATATGTGTGTTCCCGTTCCTCAAAATTATGAAGTTTTATATTCAGTAAGTCATGTGAAATGTATGCTTTTTTCTCAGAAATGTTTATGAAATTTAGTCACCTTTCCATTGCTGATGATAATTGAAAGCCTCTTGCGTAGTAGATGCTCAAGACAAAATGTCAGCTGTCAGAGACTTTTGTCCTCTGTTACAAAATAGGTGGTATCTTGGAATTCGTGTTATGAGTGAGAAATCTTCTATAAATTCAAAAGCTGCAATTTGGAGTCTACTTAATGATTTCTTATATTTGCTAAGCTGAGTCTGTATCTCCCTCTCCCACTTCACGAGCTCCCAGATTCAACCAAAACTTAGCAAGAGCTGCAAGCCCCTGCCTGCCACGGAGCTGTGGCTTGAGTAGGTGATATTCTGCCTCTGTGGTAGGAGCTGGCATCCTAGCAGGAGAAAACACTGCCTCACACAGAGACAAGCTGAGCTCTGCTCTGTGTGGAACACCAGCCCCCACCCTTGCTCCACCCTTCCCCTGAGACCCAGGGAACACTGCCCTTCCCCGTGACGCCCTTGCAAAGTGGCAGCTCCCGTCCCCAGCTCCGTTCGGAGCATTAAGGGCTGCATTTTGCAAAATGGGGCTGTGTGCCACTTGAGGGATGATGGATGGACCCCCCCTTGGCAGAGGTAAAACACAACCTCTGTGGGAGAAAAACATGAACTAGAATGAAACCTAACGGAAGGAAAACATCATAGGTCTGGGTCCCAGTTTCACCAGCGGTGTTTAAAGAAAGTGGAAAGCAGCTCAGTTTAATCTGACTAGAAATCCTTGAGAAAAAAAATCTGGCTATGATTTTAGCTTCAGAGGCTAGTCCACGGCCTGAGGGTGACTGAGTTGATTCTGAGGAAGCAATTTAGACTGACAACAGTTTGCAGCTTCAGTCCCACTGAAAACCTTGTGAGCTAAAGGGAGCGCTTTAAAGAA
Organism: Dromas ardeola; assembly: GCA_013398915.1. Taxonomy (NCBI): domain Eukaryota; kingdom Metazoa; phylum Chordata; class Aves; order Charadriiformes; family Dromadidae; genus Dromas; species Dromas ardeola. The sequence goes on along the minus strand of VYZM01013458.1, from coordinate 196,343 downwards.
AGTGACAGTTTTCTAAAGGGAAAATAAGGAACACAGTCTTCACTCTGAGCTTTCATCTTCCCCATGAAATTTTGCATTGAGTTTCCTATATTACACTGTACTGCTTTCTGAAGAAGTTTTTAATAATTTTTTTTTTATTAAAACTGTATTTTTTCCTACTGAGCTCACAGTATTTAAATGATGTTTTGTGCTCAGAAACAAAAAAAAATCACACAAGGAAAAAACATGCAGGGAGTTGCTAAGAGATGCGTAAAAAGGCACACAGTTCTTCATGTTGGTGAATCAGTAGCAAAATTTCTCCATTTTGCTGTCAGTTCTGCTTCAGCAACCAAAGGAAATAAAAACCGTCAGTGATCAGTTCAGACTTAAAAACCCGAGGTAACAAAAGGAATTGTGAAAGGCAATGCTCCAGTCTGGGTGTCATACTTGGATGCCAGTGAGGAAAGACACAAACTCTGGAAACTATCTCCATAAATTAAAAGAACTCAATACAATACGCACTTCTTAGTATGACCAGGTTTCCTCTTACAACAAAGGGCGACAGCTCCTTTAGTCCTTGGGCCAAACCACACAGTCCTAGGATGAGTCAGAGCATCTGCAGTGCCATGTTAATTTTCATTATCAAATAGCTTCCTTGAGGGAATTATGCAGCACAGGAGTAGCAGCAGAGAACAGCCATGCTTCCCACCCCTCATCCCCCTGCTCTATGCTTGAATTGATACTGAAAACCAAAACAGTGCCAGAGTCTATTCTCTGGCCCAGAGTTACCATCTGACTCTGTTACTGTTAACTAAACTCTGATCTCAGACTCCATAGCAGGGTATCTGCTTGCAAAACTGATCCCTGGCTTGCGATAACTCTCAAGTAGTACTCAAAAAAAGCTGTGGAGATAGCTTCTTGTCGTGGGCTAAAGGCATTCTCAGGACCGTTCTGCTCACATAGTTGTATAACCCATCAATTTTGGTAATACAGCACTACAATTCAGCAATTACCAGACATGGAAATTCCTGTTGCTGTTTAATTCACTACTGTGTATATCATCCCTGATTACCTTGCAGGCTGAACAAGGACGGACAATAGGTGTGGGAAGAGACTACGCTAGCTTCTTGACATTGCAAATTCCTCCCAACAGGAGCGACTGGCTAGGTCACTCTTTTCTGCCACTAGATTGATGAAATCAATGTATAGGTTTTGAAGACTATAAAGGTGACAGTGGGAGAGGCTCAGTATTGTGCATCAACGTTTGAAATAGGGCAGGGCATCCTCCACAAACACATTCACAGAATAATAAAACCCATGTGGTGCAGGCTTTTATTAAACAAAGAGAATTCTTGTGTTAACTGGTGAAAAATTGCGCAAATGGAGTTTTATCCTTCTGCTGTTCTGAAAACAATCCAGCAGATGCAAAAGACTCCACAAAAAGAAGTGTTTTAAAAGAATCACATTGTTACAACACCAAGAAGGGAAATACCCGTGCAAATATCATCCTTGACATCTTAGCTCCTGCTTCCTGTGAACATGTCTCACAGTATATTCTTCCCATCATATAGTCACACGTTACTTCTTGGTCTCATCCAGCAGCAATTATATGATGATTCCTGAATAAAGCATGGGTGATAGAGTGGAATGGGATAGCAAGAGATTAATATAAAACAGTTTCATCCAGTAACTTCATCCAAATGTACAGTTAATGAAGCGCCTTTACTATACAAAATAGAGCATACTAATATGTAAGAACGAACAGAGCAAATAAATTCATAGCAGCAACCTTCATTTTAGCATTTTCTACGTTTCTAAGAGCTTCATTTTTCAGTTTTAGCAATTCTTTGAAAGAGAACCACTCCAAGGCTCTCACAGCACACTAAAGTTGATGAGAGTCAAGGAAGCCCGTAAGGACTGGAACTTCAGGCCAGGAGAAGGGAATTCAGAGTTTATGCCATTCTGCCATCTGAAAAGTCCTGGTCTGCAGCTGAAAGTCCTGGATAGAATTTAATTTGTCCCCTGTTTATCTTTTAAACTAGAAGAGAGTATGATTGTTTTGAATAAAGTCTTTCAGATGCTGCACCACTTCAGATCAATGCTTTCTTCCCTCCAAGACTACCTGCCTCTCAGAATGGTCCATGTTTGCTTTCTCAAATTATCAAAGGCATGCAAAGTAAGGAACATGAACTAGGTAAGCCATAGCTAAGGCACAAATAAATGGCTCATGGGCAAGGTGGCAGGAACGGTTCATAAAAACAAAGGCTTATCAATACATTGCACTAGTAATGCAGGAGAAATCGTTTTAATGAACGCAGTGGACTACATTATCCATCAGGAATGGCTCGCTGGAAATAAGTTAGGGCAGGATGGCCAAGCGGTAGTAAGTGTGGTGCCCAGCACAGAGCTGAAGCTTCGTATCCAGGCAAACGAAATCTGAGAATAACCCTTGTCTACAGTTTCCAGTCCCTACAATAGTCGTTAATAATAAACTCGTAGGAAAATATTTATTTTCTACTGATTAGCCAATATAAAGATTAGCTATATAAAGCTACTTGCCAGTCTCTTCATCTAAATCATGGAAGCACAGTAATACCATAAGCTTTGACTCAAAGGAAATAAAAGATGAGTATTTTGGTTCAGGTACAAGGGTAAAGGTCCAAAGTATAGAAATCACCATCACAGGCACCAGTAAAGTGTTCTCTTACTTTAACAGAGTATCAGGGAGCAAAGTTCTGACGCTGTGAAAGTTAATGGCAAAGCTTGTTCACTGCAGCAAAGCCAGATCATCACCCCAATAACTGACTGGACTCACAAAGTGGTTTTTCTAGGATACGTCAATTTTAATGAAGTAGCACAGGCAGCTTTTACAATTACTTTCTGTGGATGAGACTGAGCTTTCATTCCTAAATCTGTAATTTATAATCTCAGACAGACATAGCCAGATTCTCAAGCAGCATGAATTCACAGCTACTTTAGAGGGATGTATCGATCTTGGGACAGATTCACTGTGGAGCTTTTTTTTGATGTGTGGTGCGATGTACAGTTAAGAGAATGAGCAATAATGTGCAAGTCCACACTCACACAGAAGCAGAGAAACACAGGAAGGCAGAGATGCTCCAAGCTGAAGAACCTATTGAAACTGCAGAGATTCAGCTGCTCCATTTGACAAGTGCATTGTACCAGGGACAGTGTTTCACAACAGCACGCAGCATGAGGTCAGAAATGTGGACTATCACCTACACTGTCCTTGTGGACATCGAGAAGTGCTATGAATGGAGCACTGCTTCTATTCAGGCAAGGCATAAATGCAGGCTTTGGGATAAAGCACGCATGCTTGAAAGCTTTGATAAACTTGGGAAACAAAAATACCACCATAAATTTCATGACAATCCATGAAGTTCTCTATTTCAGAATAATGCAGGTATCTTTGAACTGACTAAAGCAGTTTCACCCAAGTAGAGATCTACTACTTGCATGTTTAGGCAATTATAATTATCAAGATTTGAAATATTATAAGAGATGTGAGCAATTCTTGCTTTTTCATTTAACAAAACCAATATAAACTGTACTGATACCAGTATCTCTTTAACTATCTCTTAAGATGGACCAAATTGTAAACAATATACACGTGAAAGGGGTGTGCCAAGGTTTTGTGTACAGCTATAACTTCACATTCCTGGCTTGGTATTTTTCCAAAGGACTGAAAAGTAAGAGCAACTGTAAACAACAAATCTGATACAAACTGTAGAAGTCTGGCGTTGCAGTGTGGCCAGCCTGTAGCACAGAAGTGCCTGTACCTCTGCGAGAAATGTTGATATAAGACACAGTATACAAAATTTCATTTTTTTAACACTGACTGTGGAATACACTGATTTCAGTATAGGAATTATACACATTTCACAGGATGACACAGATAGCAACTCACTGACGTAATTTAATCAAGCTCACAAAAGCAGTCTGACAAGGTGTGAAACACAACCCACTGTCCTGCCACCCACACTGTAGTTTCAACCTCAAAACACCCTCCTTTCCTACACCCATTGCCTCTGCAGCGCTGAATTCATACAGCCATCTACTTGCTGCTGCATATTAATGGTGCATATTAAATGGTATCGCACATACAAGCACTGCACTGTTTTTATTGCAAGTCAATGCTAGGGGATGGCTTCACGTTTTTAACACGTATTTTCTGCTGGCCAGATTGCTGCTTCAGGAGAGTTTGCTGGATTCCGATCATTAGCCTCACCTCTTGATTAATTAGAATATCTGTTTATCTCTCACACCTGTTTATTTCTTAGCTTGTTAAAATCCATTTTATCAAAGTGGATTTAATGCTCTTAAGATAATGCCCTCAGCTCCCTGAAACTGAATCATTTAATAACGTCCTGACTCAAATATTTCTGCCACGGAGTACCCATTGTAATGATGGATGACAGCAAAAAAGCAGGTGCAAAGGGCTGTTCGCTTAAACCACAGCAAACCCCAGGCATTGCCCAGCATGTGATTATGGTGTTATGTGGATGTGATAAACTAAAAAGCATCAGGTGAAATGAAAGAAGGCGATGCAACAGAAATTGCCTGTTCCTATTCAATACAAACTCTGAGACCCGAAGGTGAGAGGGGACAAATGAACCAGAATCATTTAAAGAAATACAGTGACCCAGTAACACAGTGGTAACTGTGGAAACAAACCTTTATATGGAATAGTGTATGGAACATGCAAAACAAGCCAGCTTCATTTGCATAAGAATGCACGTTTTTCTTTCTGTCATTTCTTGTGGGTGGCAGCATAGCGTTGGATACAATCAATGCCTGTATTATAGGACCAAGTGTCTGCCTGGAAAATAAAGAGTATTCTGGCAATAGACCTCTTCTGTCTAGTACTGCAGTTAGAACAAATTCTGCATTCATATTTGCAGCCTTTACACATTTTTGTAGTCCAACTAATTTAAAGAAATAAATAAAATTAGCATGGAATTGACTGTAAGGGCCTCTTTTCTCTGCCTTATACCCGGTAATCTGAAATACTGGGAGCAGGACCTAAGTTTGAAAAGCTGTGTCAATCCAACGCCTCTTTCATCACCTCCCCTGGATGGATGTGAGCAGCCTAAACAAAAACAGAACGACCATGGCCTCCAGTCAAACGTGGCCGCTTTTCTGGCAGGCTGCATTAGAAGAGCGACTGTGCATGAATGCAGGCTTTATTAAGCCGGATCTGATTTAACCAAACACAAGTTGCTGCGCTCTGTGCAGGGGAAGCGGTGGAAGTGCCAGGCAGAGAGGAGACATTTCTGTCTGAAGCTCCAGGACACTCCCGGCCGGCAGATGGCTCGGGGGCTCATGGCCTCCGTGGTGACGGTCTTCCCTTTGTGGCACCGCTGAGCTAACCAGCTCCACATGGATGACCTGCAAGCATCGAGATCTTGATTAAAATATTTATTTAATGTATTTAAATGTATGTATTTAAAATCCCTGTGGTACACTTCACGAGCAGCCCTGTCCTGACCATTAGCAGGGACCGTCTGAGATGTCGCTAGCCCAGCAGGGCGCTCTGCCCCTCTGGGAGAGGCTGCCGCCACTGTGGCAGGAGCAACAGGACCAGCCAGCCTAGTTTAGAGGCACATTTGGGGAAAACCCCACAGGTTTTGCCATCTAATATGCTGCAGTGTGACGTGTGGAAGCTGAGGTGCCCATGGGTTTTGGCCCACCCATGGCAGCCCAACGAGCATCTGGCGTTGCCGATGGCCCCCCTGTAAAACAAGATGGCGGAGGTTTTCTGAAAAGCCGGTCTTGATTTTCACATTCTTTGCTGCCTGCCCGACCCCAAGCTCCAAGGGAATGCTCATCGCCCGACCACAAACCAGAAGGGGGCCGGCGGTCGGCCGTCGGGGCGGCCCGCTGCTCAGGAGAGGCAGCCGGGGGGGAACGTGAGGAGACACGGGCCGTTTCCACAGCCGAGGGGCCGTCCCCCCCGCCTCGGCCCCCGGAGGCCACAGCCAGGCCGCAAGGGAGAGGCGGCGGGCGGCCAGGGACGCCTCCGCACCCCCTGCCCGCCACCGGAACCGCCGGCGGCCGTGTGGGCGGTGGCGGCGATCGATGTCTCGGCGCTCGGTAGGCGGCGTCCGCCATGGCGCTGAGCGGGGTGCGGGTGCTGGAGCTGGCCGGCCTGGCGCCGGCGCCGCTCTGCGGCATGATCCTGGCCGATTTCGGGGCCCGGGTGGTGCGGGTGGATCGGACTCCCCACTCCTCCTTGTCCACCGACACGCAGGGCCGCGGCAAGCGCTCCTTGGCGCTCGACCTCAAGCGACCCCCGGGGGTGGCGGCGCTGAGGCGGCTGTGCTGCGCGGCGGACGTGCTCATCGAGCCCTTCCGCCACGGTGAGGCGGCCCCGGGGG